>OX243909.1:10000000-10433889 GCA_945859665.1 Anorthoa munda
TCGGTTGCATTTCGGGGAGTGTGCGTTGGAATTGCCTTTTTTTTTTTTTTTTGGTTTCGCTGGGAAAAAATGCATTACGCATACCCACCCATTGGGGGAATGGGGGGCTATGTGGGACTCCCCGGGCAAGCCCGGTATACCCACTAAAATAACCCAGCGGCACTCCCGCATCGTCTGAGTGGAGGAGGACTGGGAAACCGGCACAGCCTTTACGTCCAGTCCTCCGCCGACGACTGCCCACCTTTATGGCGGGCCCTTCTCGCCCCTCCCTTAGTGGAGGGCCCGGGAACGCCCGACGAGGGTGGTGATTGTGCAATGCAGACGAGAGGCGCCCCCACGCCTGTCGCCCGCTAATCACCACCAAGAGGTGGGTGGAGGCGATCGTACAACCGCCCACCCCCACCCCCTCTCCGCCGCCTCCTTCCGCGACATGGCGTCGTCGCAAAAGGAGGCAACCGCCGCCCAGGCCCTCCCGCTCCCCAGCATGGAATTTACCACACCGGGAAGCGAGAGGACCTGTCAGGGCACGGCGCAACTACGCCCCCGCTGGGCACACCTAGACGGTGTGCTGCGCCGTGCCCTCCACCACGCTGGACCCTTATGTGGACGTAGGACACCCCGGTCCTCCGCCCACGGTCCCCTACATTGCGGCATCTGGCCCGGGAAAGGCCAGACGCCGCCCTCCACGTCTGCGGCATCCGGCCCGCGAAGGCCAGACGCCGCCCACCGCGTCTGCGGCGGCGCGTCAAGACCGACGCTCCGCCGCCTCCTCCTTCCACCGACTTGTCCCCGCCGACCATCCCACGCCAAAGGAGGGTCGGCGACGACAAGTCATCACCGCCCGCCGCACATCCGCGGCACACCTTCGAGGGCTCCCTTCCCGCCCCCGGGCGACGGTCGCCCCCACCCGCAGGAGAGAGAGCCGGGCGCAGAGCCAGGTGCAGAGCGGGCTAAGCCAGTTGCAGAGCGGGCAAAGCCGGATGCAGAGCCGGGCAGAGCAGGGTGCAGAACTGGTCAAAGCAGGGTGCAGAGCTGGTCAGTGCACTCGGGTAACCAACCGCAGGAGAGCCGAGTGCAGAGCCAGGTGCAGAGCGGGCTGAGCCAGGTGCAGAGCGGGCAGAGCCGGATGCAGAGCCATGCAGTGCAGGGTGCAGAGCTGGGCAGAGCAGGGTGCAGAGCTGGTCAGTGCACCCGGGCAACCCCCCCCGCAGGGGCGGGCGGCCCGCCCAGAGGCCCGGAAGCGAGCCCCACCTCCCACCTACCTAACCTAACCTACCCCTACCTACCTACCCAGACTAGCCCAACCCCATGTCGCATCTGGTGTGTCCTCTGCTAATCAGAGGAACACCCAGAACGACATCCCCCCCCTGTCAGGTTATTCGCCACCGCCAACAAGAACCCACGAATGGGAAGTTATTGACGGTGCCCAGAGTGCACCAGCCCAGCGGGTTGCTCTTCCCCCCGGACGTATCCAAAAGAGACCAGCAACCAACTAGGCCAACGTGGAGGTTACCTGACCCGCACCCCGCGTTGGAATTGCCTGATTTAATTCCGCCCAGCCCGTTGCAACATCGGACTACCAGACGTTCGGCGGTGCGTCATCGGTACATGGTGGACATCCCACCATGTGTGTATAGACACAAAACGTTTTGGGGACACTTTTATTATGCCTACAGCTAAGGAGTGGAATTCCCTGCCGGAGTCTGTGTTGCCCGATAGCTACAATCTAGGGGTCTTTAAGTCAAGAGTGAATGGGATTTTTCTAGGCAAGCGTGCTTCACCGTCGACCACATCATCGCTTACCATCAGGTGAGATAGTGGTCAAGCGCAAGCCTATAGAAAAATAAAAAAAAATGTTCCTCATCGATTGGCCGTTAGCGACTTAAGGAAGAGACTTGATTGACGTTAATGAGTTCCTGGTTGAAATTAGTGCTCAGTGATTTACACTGACTTCAACAAAAACATTAGCGACTATCAAGTCAAGTCCCTTATTAGCTAAACAATCAATCTCATAGCAATAACTGCAGTAGCACACAAATGAACACAATGAAAATTCATAGTAAGAGGCTACTTACCGCGAGGTGCTCGGGATACTAATCTGTGGGTATTAAGGAAAAAATGCTAGAGTTGCCTAGTAGGGTTTTGGAGATCAATGATAACTTAAAATCCATACAGTAATCATTTTGATAGTGTATGATAATAAGCAGCTGACTTGAAAATTACCCTATATGACAAACGTTTGTTCATTAATATGCAGGTTAGGCAAATGTCAAAGCAAAGACCATGATTAATTGTGCTGAACTGCTAATTTAATGAGAAAATACTTACAAATAAAATAAGATGAAATTTTGGTAAAGCTTGCCTGTAATATATTTCTGCGAGGAATTTACCAAGACAAATACGACACAAATATTGGTAAGAGATATTATTAAGATAAATTAATGGAATCGATAGGTTCTCACATAAAAATCAATCAACCTTATTTTACCCATTTTATACAAATACGAAACATATCGACGAATCGGTCCACTAAATTGTTTTTTGCTAAATTTATCCAAATAAACGAATTTGTATTTCTCGGTACAGTAACTCGGTACAGTAGGAGAGTAGTGTAGTGATTAACAACAACATCTTTGTTTCAGGTAATGTAGCATTTTTATTTTTCTCACACTGTTTTCGTAAATTTTATTGCTTCTTAATCGACCATAACATTATTAGGTAAGGAAAAACCACAGACTGTGTAGCTTTTGAATCTATTAGTCAGCCGTATAACAAACTGTATTTTTTCCAAAACGTGTATTAATTCTGGGAAGCAGTTTAAATATTCTAGTTTAAAATAACGTACATGGAATTCGTTCCGCTCGAAGGATCGTTCTGTGGCAAATGGTTTTATAAAACGGTTTCTACAGTAGGTTAAAGATCTCTTTGAGTAAACTCGATGAATTTAAATGAATTACTTTATGAACATTAATTTTCTGTCCGACTATACATAATAATATGTGGAAGAATGACATAAATTCATTTTAAAATAATTTAACTGGCTGAAAGGCGGTTATTCCTTTCTTTGACCTAATATGAAACTTTGATTCCAATCTACTTAATTGTTCTCAACATTCATGGACTGTTATGGGTAAACTAACCAATTCTCAAAAAAGACCTTAATAAAAAATAACTTTACCTACACAAAGAAAACGTTATAATTTAAAGAAACAGGAAGATATTAAGCTAGTGAAGAGATTTTTTTACGTAATAAGCTTGTTGTTGCATAATACATGTCTTGAGACTCAAAGAATTGTCCGGGATTCAAACGAAAAGTGCTCTGGGAATTTTACTACTTAGCACTCGACCTGAACGATAGAATGGAAAAATATTTGCAAGCTTATAAAAGGGTTTCCGATTAACTTTGATATCTTTTATTTTGTATAAGAACTCTTAAGAAATTAAACATAAAACTTAAACATTATCATATTCAGATTTGTACGGCGAAGTAGCACACGTAGCGGCCGCGTAGATTTACTACACCGTAGCAATAGTTTAAAACATAAGTGTTGGTTCCCATTTTAACTACATAATTGACAATGCCAGGTAATTAAACACTAAGGCAGCTCGTAAGGATATTAACTAGTCAGTCCAACCTATCAACTTGTCACTTAATGTTTCAAATGCTCTCCCTTTAATTATGTACTGTATGAACACTCTTGAGGCTACCCTTGATAATAAACTATGGTCTGCCGTTTTAGTAGTGTGTCGATGTGTGATAATTATTTAAGATGTTAAGTATTGGCCGCTCGGCGACTAGCCTTACTACGAGTAGACGACTACATAGGTACCTACATAACGCAAATTGTGTGGATAGACCTTAAATCACCGCTACGGCTATAAAGGCAATTACACAAAAGCTGAAATGATGATGGATGATGGATGGTGGATGAATGGTGATTCTGACCGTAAAGTGGTTAGAAGTACATTTTTTTTTTTTTTTATTGTTTTTTTTTTTTTTTTTTATTCATTTCTTAATTCGTGCAACTCTGGTAAAAACGAGCGTTATCTTTTTTTTTTTTAATCTAAGTTAATATGCGTGATTGTAAACCCTGATCTCAATAGTCCATTCTAATATACCTGAAACAAACAACCTTCAGGATATTTTCCTTCACCGGTGTACATGAACGATAAATTGTTTTGAAGCAAAGGCATGAATATCTTGGGTCTGAAATTCATGATAACTTGCTGTGGACTTAACAACAACTACATTAAAGCAGAACAAAATTTTTGTTGTTATGTTAACTTCAAATAGGTATTTCCAAAGTTGTTTTGCCGAAGAAGCGACTCATCAACAAGTTGACCTCTCTTTATTCAACTTACCTCAAAATTCATTAAACAAGCAAAAAAATGTTTGAACGAGAAGAAGAAGCTTTCTCTTGTGTTAGCTCTTGTTTAAATCAAAAGTCATTTATTTCGGAACAATATACATTGTGTAGATTTTTTTTAAATAAACAAATACCATTAGAACATTCCGACATTCATTTATTTCATTCCGTTATGGTAACACGAGTTAACTGTTTCAAAAGCCTCATTATCTCCTAATTGTTCTGAAAGCATATAAAACTCGGGCTTAGCGAACGATCGTGAATCATTATCGGCTTACACCGTGAGCAAAAAAAAACCAGCTTATTATAACTCGACCATTATTTTTTGTAACAAAGGGTCTCTCGAGTGTTCCGCACTGCGGTATGGTTACTACATAGTTACAATATATAATGTCCCAAATATATTCAAAAATACCAAAAACGTGTGTAATAAAAATGTATCATGTTTATTGTCAACTGTTTCCTTGAAAGTACCGCTAAATATATTTGCGGTATGTCTCAGTTGCCGATGTTCTTAGTTTGTTTGTACTATGATAGGAGCGGATTAAGCACAATAAATTTTATGTTTTCTATTATAAATGGTGTAAAGGAAAGGTGCGATCGTATTTTAAATATTGCTTCTTGCAGAAACTTGTTCATATACGTAGGCAGAAGCAATATTTAAAATATGATCTAACCTTTCTGGGCCCTATTACGCACTAGCGGTTAACCGCGGGGGCGGCTAACCGTGTGGCTAGCCGCTTTTCCATTTTATTTTACAGCCGCTTGGTATCTTACTTGATTCGCGGCTGGCCACAATCTTATACGCTTTGGCGGTTCATGGGTGGTTTACTTTGCGGCGAGCTGCCGTTAATATATGTATGTACGCAGAGCAGGATCGCCGAATTATTTAGTGCTCATTTTATGTTTCCCAAATTATTTTGATTTAGGTTTTGTGCTCCAAAAATGAAGGAAAGGCCGCCCTATGTTAACGAAAATAAAGGAATGAAATTTATGTAATTATTTAGAGAATTGGGCTATATTTAATATTTATTAAAAACAAAAAATACATATTACTTATAGAACAACGAAGAGTAAAATAAAAATTCGTAAAATTGTAGAAAAACAATGAGTAAATTAAAAAGCCGTAATTAAGTACCTACTAACAACTATTTATCGTAAAATAAAATAACTTGTAACTTATTCTGAATTTCTATAAACAGCACAATTATTATAAATTAATTTAAAATCATAAGCCCAAAGTCGAGGGTCCCGCTCTGCGTACATACATGAGCGGTCTAACCGCTTGACGCGGTTTCATCGCAGTTGGCCGCCATGGCTGTCAGCCGCTATTCCGCGACAGGCGGCTGGGTGGTTAATTGAACCACCTAGACGGCCAACTGCAAGTGCGTAAGGGGGCTTACACCCTGTATTCTATATTTTTAAATGACAAGCAAATCCGTTGTCAACTATTCTGGCAATGTCGCAAATTAAATAAAAGAGTAAGTATGTTTTATTAGTAACTAAAAGAGAAGGAAAATGGTATGTATATTTAACTCCAATATTTAACTCCCGCATGTTATCGGCACATGTCGGTATTTGTACATTAATACTCATTGACCGTCCTCCAAGACCCGGAGCTTCGGTAATCAACAGATGGCAAGTTAATGGAATTTCTGCCCGAGCAACCTCTGAATTAATTCAATAAGATTCGGGTCACCTTTAACGCAATTAAATACCGATCCCTGTAATTACCTTTATGTAATGTGATTATAAAAGGTGACGATAGAAAATTATGTCTTGTTGCTTGTTCCGGAAACTGTTGTTCAGCTAAGGATATATTTAATACAAAGTGTGAATTTGTAGTAGGAAAACTCGGTAAAGTTCAAAATGGAATGGACTTAGTTTGTCACTAAATTGGCACTGCGACGTACCTATTACTTGCATTTAACTGGGCGTTAAATAATCGTACCTTTAGATCATATCACCTGTATTTTAGATATTTTAACTTAAAATTACGAAGGCAATTAAAGATAAAGATATATTTATTGCATAACTGTGTACATTAAGTTCTTATTAATAAACATTACATTTTTAGATTCAACAGTCTATCCAAGTCGGATATGCAATAGTATTTAGAAATTAAGTACTTACAAATATTATTTTTTATCAAAAAACTCATGCAGATTATAAAATATATTATCAATTAACACTTTTTTCAATTCCTAGAATGAACTTAACTAGGTTCTGTCCCATCTCAGGTCATCAGTACCTCGCCGTTTGCAGTGTATTATACAGTCGACGATGCGTGATATTTTCCATTTTCCTTTCAAAACCGTGATATTAATATGTAATTATGACCATGTTAATAAATTTATCAATGCAAATTAATTGTTTAGCATAACAACCTGATCTTAAGACGCCTCCTTTGCAGTTTATTCATATTTACTTTAATAAAATCAGTTTCTCAGAGACGTTTTAAAACAGTATCACTGCACCCACTGAATTAATTATTTAATTAATAGCACAGTAATTATAAATAAACTAACAATAACAAAACTAACATGTGGTGAGCACAATACAAATGACGAATGAAGTAAATAAATGAGCGAAAATTTGAACATTTGAAAATTGAATACAAGCACACATTGCACTCTATCCAGACAGTTCTTTTTTTGTGCGAATACATTTATCAATCAGGATTCTTTTAAAAATAATAACCTTTATTCATTAATTTGAATAATTCATGAATTACAAGCGCAGTAGACAATTATTTATTCAACCAATAAGATTTAATCAGAACTATTCATGTTAGCATGTTGGCGGATTTTATCACGGTATCAATAATACTGGCTCTTCATTCGTTAGTATAATATAGGGAATTTCCTTTTCATCTTGAGGAACCGCTTCCTACATTTAGCTAGGATTCGTACGGACTACAGATAAACGTTAAGAAATCAAGTGGGTTTGATTGATGTGCAGGACTTCGTGATATAGAATTGCTGATGCTCTCTTTTGAAACTATTTCTTCCTATCTTGCTTTAGATATCTATGTTTCCCGATAGCTACAATCTAGGGGTCTTTAAGTCAGGAGTGAATGGGTTTTTTCTAGGCAAGCGTGCTTCACCGTCGACCACATCATCGCTTACCAACAGGTGAGATAGTGGTCAAGCGCAAGCCTATAGACAATAAAAAAGAATGTGTTAAGTAAATGTTGGGTAGGTACTTTTACTTCTGAGTATACTTTGTCATTTTCAGCTGTGTTTGTTACAAACGAATTCAGGACAAAAGGTCGCCATAAAAAAAGGTCAGAGCTATACCTACCTTTGTAAATACTAAGCTTACAACTCTAAGTAAGTTTTGCTTATAGAAAATGCCTAGTTTTGGATAATCTGGTATGAAGAAAGTAGTATAAATCTAATTTTACCTTATTAAGGCAAGGGAACGGGTAAACAATATTGCAGTATTCTCAGTAATTCCAGACGATGAGCAGCAAACTACCTAACGTGCGCGTACCTGATATGCAGATGCCTAAGACAAACACGATAGTGCTTTCAGATCTGAGGTAAACATCTCACCACCTAATCTCACCTTTAAGGTAATTTGAATGTTCCGTGTTTACTTGCCCTTATGTATGTAATCAAAATAAAAAAGACGAAATATTCAGATTTTTTATCAAAACTTTCCTCCTAATTGATACGTTTGATTGCAACATCTTTAACTCTTTATGATTTTTTTTTATGATAAAACCTCCGACCGTGACGACGCTAAGTTCACTCCTGACTACTTTCTCCAATTTAAAAAATAAAACTTTTTTTGTAACTTGCTTTTTATTTTACCGTACATTGTCATCCAAACCAAATGTGTATGAAAATTTTCATTGTCATCGGTTGAGGATAACTGCTCTAAGTGAAATAGCCACGATTATAAGAAAAATAAAACTTAAATTATTCATGACAAGAACTCGCTATTTTAAAAGAGAAGTTCAGCCACCAACCTCGATCTGATGAAGTGTTCATATAACTATTTGCCGTGCAATTAACGCTCAATTAACTTGGTAAGAACTCTACTCACTTCGCGCGTGAAACAGTGTGCACATAACAATTACACTGTACTGTATATTACTCTCACAGTCACTTTATTAGTCAGTATACAGTCACTTTTTGCATCGCTCCGAGAGTTTTATGAAGAGCTGAACATGTAGGCTTTGGCAACGGACGGGAGTTTGCTGGAGCCACTCCAAGAATCGTAAACTTTATGTGTTCTGTGAGAGGCCCTCTGACCCACATAAACAGAAACGAATAATATAGATTTTATATTTATACGCGATGTGTAACAGATGTAATTTAGATTATTGGAAGGGTTCGGGTCCATAAATTTGTGTATTGCCTGAAACCTTTTAAATTATTTGTCTTCTCTTGTTGTATAAAAGTAAATAATACGAGGGAATTTCTGTTTTTATTTACTTATTTAATAAGGATTAATACTGTATCTGTCTAAATAGCTTTCCAATTATCGCATTGTACGTGATGGTTTTTTAAGAAGTTACAATGGATATATTAAGCTATCCTTAAAAGATATATGCAATCGCGGACTTTTTATAAAAGTGGAATAATATACATTTTTTTATTAAATGTCAAAGAGATCATCGTTTTCGATGATAAGCACGCAGGCAGCTTGACTTTTTCTGACATTTTCAACAATTATCGTCATATTACACAAAACATCCTCATGATTCACTCTGTCTATTGGTGAAAACATCATGAAAATCCGTTCAATAGTTTTTGAGTTTATCGCGAACAGACAGACAGACGCGGCGGGGGACTTTGTTTTATAATGTGTAGTCATAGTGATGTTTGAGACAACACGTTATTCCAAGGGATTTTTTAAAATAAATCATTATTACTAGTATCAGTCATATTAAAGTTTGTGAACAATAAGAACCATCAATGTGAAGGATTTCAGGAAAAAATAAATGAGTTTCTCGCCTTTGTTGATTTACGAGTCACAATAAATCCTAGTGCCTGTACCTAGTACCTTCCGAATGTTCAGCTCATCATCATCATATCAGCCGAAAGACGTCCACTGCTGGACATAGGCCTCCCCCAAGCGTCACTACATTGACCGGTCCCGTGCGTCCCGCAACCAGCGGATCCCCGCAACCTTCACCAGGTCATCGGTCCACCTAGTGGGAGGCCTTTCAACGCAACGTCTTCCGGTTCGCGGTCGCCACTCCAGAACCTTTCTGCCCCATCGGCCATCCGTTCTACGAGCAATGTTATTGTTAAGTTGTTTAATGTTCAGCTTACTACAAAAAAAACAAGAGTCGTAAATAATGAATCGGAGCAAGTATAGCAGGGATTGTGATATACCTATCTATGAGTGTTTGTATCATTAGGGAACACTTTAGGGAAACAAACAAGTTTTAACTACCTATGGCGTCCTCGCCATATCGCCAGATATCGTTAAAAGATTCGCTTATAAGTTTTGTTTCTCCTGCTAGTTAACTTGTAACCTAAGAAAATTAGCTAGGTATGCATATACCTAGCTAATTTTCTTAGGTTACAGGTTAGGTTCTTAGGCCCATTGTTATGTGAATCCACAGACGGTGTTAAAATAAATAAAATATAGCTTATTTTTTTTCTTACAGTGAATAAGCTTTCACTGGAAAAGCAAATACCTTTTATTTACTTTTTCTGTTATCATCGCTCTTCGGTTGTCTTAATATTAGGGGTTAAAGTATGAAATTGCCGATTTGTAATGAAAAATTGTATTTTTTATTTATTTAACATATTTATTTAATCATAATAATTACAATTATTATCTATACATTGCTGCCATCTCTAGATTCAACAAACTGTGTGAAAGCATTTTGTACTGCCTCCTGAGAAGAAAACTTTTTATCACGTAAAAAATTGTCCAAATCACGAAAAAAATGGTAGTCCGTTGGAGCAAGGTCTGGCGAATACGGAGGATGACGAACGGTTTCTAATTGCAGTTCCTATAGAGTTAAAACGGTTTCTCGTGCTGTATGTGGTCTCGCGTTATCATGGAGCAATAATGGTGAAGATCGATGCATGAATTGGGGCTGTTTCACTGCTAGTTTTGCTATCATTGTTCAGAGTTCGGCACAGTAGACATCTGCCGTTATTGCTTGACCAGATTGGAGAAAGTTATAGTGAATAAATAACACCATGCTGAGACCACCAAACAGTTACCATTACCTTTTTATTGGTAAGCTTTGCTTTAGGACACTGTTGCGGCGTTTGACCTGGGGTCAGCCACTGCATTTTTGCTTACGGTTATCGTAAAAAATCTACTTTTCATCACATGTCACAATTCGATCCAATATTCCTTCATTTCTGTATCGATTCAACAAGGCAACACAAGTTTCAACACGAGTTTCTTTCTTTAGATCAGTCAAATCATGAGGCACCCATTTTTCATATTTATTAATTTTATTGATTTGACGCAAATGAGTCAACATTGTTGGTAAGGTAACGTTAAACCATGTCGCTAATTCCTGGGTAGTTTGGCTCGGATCAGTTTCCACCATATTTTTCAATTCATTGTTATTCATCTGTGTGGGCGGTCTTCCACGTGGTTCGTTCTTCAAATCAAAGTTTCCATCACGATAGAGTTTAAACCAAAATCGCAAGGTGTGTTCATTAGCAGTCCCCTCTCCAAACGCAACATTGAGCGATCTGTTTCAGCCGCGTTAGTTCCGCGTCAGAACTCGGATTCGAAGTATCCATCTTTCTTGTATAAGCTGAATAAAAAAAACAACAAGTCTACAATCAAATGTTGCACATTTTTTAAAAGAAGAAATTCATAGGTACCATTTGAAAAAAGTTTCACTCACAAATCTCAAACCATGAAGGTTCTATGTCAATTCGAAGTACCTATTACAATAAAACGGCAATTTCATACTTTAACCCCTATTATTTCCTCTATAAATGTTTTCATTTCAACAAAGCTGTAAAAAATCCGGTATCTGCCAACTTATTACGAATTTCAATTGTTACCATAATTCTACCTAGTAGTAGAGTCTCCTCTAATATCCTCTCTTGATTTAGTTTACCAGCAGCTAACGAGACCTCACTAATGGAAGGACGCTCACAATACTCGTAAATAACTGAATAACACTTACAGTTGGGAATGTCTGAATATTTTAGAGCTCGAGGACAACCTTGCGGCCTGTACGAGCTATTATGTCTGTTTGAAACATAAGGGTTAGCAATTCGCTTTATGATAGTCAGCAATTAAAACTAATAAATTGTAAAATTCCATTTTATGGGAGCCACGCGCATTTTGGGTTTAACTGTCGTATTTCTGTTTATGACAAACCTCCTGTTACTGATCCTCATACTACATATAATTAGTTTTAAGTTACGCTGTACTCCAGGTTAAACTAAACCATTCTAAACAAACTAATGAAGGAACATTGATCTTCACACTATGATCTTAGTTTATTCTTCAATAAACAAACTTGGCACAAAGGACTATTCACAATATTTTTGATGTTAGATGGTTATCGTCACTTGAATAATGCTTTTAAAACTGACCCTTTTCTTGTTAATGTTAATAAGGTCTATTTTGTACATAAAACCGTTGGAATATACAATGAAATGCAACGCCTGTTTCATCCGTAGTTTATATTGGATTTATTACTATTCTTTGGTCAAGTTTTTTTTTATTATTATTGATAGGCTCACGTTTGACCACTATCTGGCCTGATTGTAAGCAATGATGTGGTCGACGATGCGGCACGCTTGCCTAGAAGTAACCTAGTTGGGTAACCTCTTAGATAGTTTATCCATTGTAAATATACAATGCGACAACCGCGTCTCAACAATCTAATCTCCGTCCAGCCTGTAATTTTAAATTTGACAGCTCAATAATTAATCATTCAGTTATGAACTAATGCGGTACCGATTTGATTTTTTATAACAATCCACATTATCAATGAAGAAATTTTTGGACATACATTGGTACTGTATTTTTGCTTAACAATTTTATTGTTTGAAAACATATCAAATCAAATTTATTGCATCCATAATGCACATATAGGTGATAGATATTAATAACATTAACAATGTATTTATTATTTTGCAACATAAAATAATAAACAAAACACATTTTTATTACCCGGCCCAATAAGTGATGGGCATTATTGAGAATGCCAGGTCAATTTAATTATTTCAATAGTTATATAACAAGCCTACTCGTATTGGGCACTTCCCAAATTGCCCGGGCATAATGCCTTATTAATCACTTAGTCTATAACATATATATTAATAGTCACATATCACATATAGAATAAACAAGACTCGTTTAAACGTTTGCTACTTCGTGGTACATTTTAATTAACTTAATAGTTTACGACCCTAAACAAACAAAAATTTGGGTTAAACAAGTACCAAACATGTTTTGTGAATTGGACTATGTGTAACTTTACGTGAAAAAGTTTGTAGTACATTACGGAGTAGTTTGCTCCACATTTCACTCAGATCAGTAATATGACAAATATTTTACGGCTTATGTTTAACAAACCACCAAATCTAGTAATATACTGACAAAAATAGTAAATGATCACCAAAATTAAATTTAGAATCGCAACAGAGTCGACGGAGCCCCGCTGGGCGGGGCTCCTATTTCTGAATACAGGGTCTAAAGTAAACTAACACGAAGGTGATGACGGGAGCTGAGTTCGCTCGCTTTGCTCGCTCACTTCAGCTCCCGTCATCTCCTTCGAACCTAACCTGTCCGTGTCGGGGTGCCCTTAGCTCCCGAGCTCGCTTCGCTCGCTCTTGGACTGATTCATTGACCAAATCACTAGATTTGATATCTTACGGTTTTAGCACTTATGAAATTTGGTGATCAATTTACTAAATTTGGTTTAGGTTTATTTTTTTTGCTGATTAGTATATATTTTAGGTGATAGAGGTTATCGTTAGAAAGTTTTTTTTGGTGGTCATTATATTTATTCCCATATTTTACTACAGACAAATATTTGCGTTTGGGTAATTAACTTCATAAAACCCGAACCCCTATATCCCTAACTGAAAAACAAAAGCCAAACACTTTTATCACGTGACTTTATGTGTTGACTCACAAATATATCTCGGGAAGTCTCATCGTCTGTAGACAGCATGTCTACTAAACAACACGTCACTGCTCAGTAGCGCTGTACAAGTGAACACGCTGAGAGGAACAGTTTCTAACATGGCAACGTGTTTGTGTTCATCATTTTATGTTATAGTGAAGATTAGAGTAGGTTATATGTTTATGTTTTTGTATTTTAAATATGGTGTTTTTATATTTAGGAAATGTAGTTTATAAGTTATTATTATTAAATGTTAGGGTAACTAGATTTTTACGTTTTTCATAGTTTTATATTGTATACAAGTTAATTGTAAGACCGCGCTATCGCATTAGGTATACCTACCTGTAATGATAGTTGTAAGGGAGATTTTAATAAATAAATACTTACCCATTTTTTTTTTTTTTTTTTTTTTTTTTTTTTTTTTTTTATCTATTTTATCTTGATGTTTTGCTTGTTAGTTTTAAGTTAAGTATCAGGATTGCTTGAAATAAATAAATCATAATGTATAGTACTCGCCAAACTTCTTGGCCGCCCTGAGTTTGGCTACAGTGGCTGCGCTGTAGTAAATCTCTTACAAAAACATTTCGTGCCTTGCAAATATGAAAGCCAACCTTGCGGCGGTCCGGGGGTTTGGCGAGCACCCATAATGCATACTGTGTACGATTTTATTGTTTCTTTCCTTGGGGATCGGCACTGTACTCCTTAACACAGGTTATCTATTAACCTAGCTAGGAATGCAGCACCACACCCTCCATTTTATTGTAGTACACTATAAAGTAAACGATTACTATAAACTGTCAGCATGAACTACAATGTTTTAAGTGAATAAATATTACTATTACTATTACTATTAAATAAAAATAAATATATAAAAAAACATTATAAATGCGAAAGTTTGGATAGATGGATGAATGAATGGATGTGTTTGTTACTCAATCACGCCAGAACAGCTGAACGGATCTGTATGAAATTTGGAACAAAGATAGATTATAGTCTGGAATAGCACGATAAATTTTATTCCGGGCATAATATATTCCCTTGGGATAATTGTCGAATTCACGCCGAAGCTGCTGGCAGATGCTAGTTTAATAGAATATAATAATAGAATTTAATAAAAAAAAATAACTATGTCTGATAATTGTGTCAAGTTTTTATAATGTAATTAATTTGAAAGTTTGTATTAATCTACTTTTTTAATCTTTGTAATCAACTATAATTGATCTAATTAACATATTTTTTTATAACTAAACCCATACCATAGTTTTCGCCGACACCTATTATCGTTTTACGCTTAAGCCTAAGCGTTAAAAATCATAATAATAATTTTAATCTGCGAATAATCAACTAATATCCAACAATTATAAATTAGGCTCGTTGACAAGAGATTAACATTAATCTTAATTTACTTACGTTTTATAATATATTTTATAAATTTCATCTTTATAACTTTTGAAATTGTATCAGCTCATGTTTCCTATTTTTATGTATTCTTTACATTAGTAAACACCTGAAAAGAACTAATTTGTAAAAATCGTAGAATATTTTAAACCCTGTCATTTTTATTGACATGACATAATATATATGTCTATTTCATTTTCTTAAACCATAGACATAAGGTACCATGGACAATAATTTTTAAGCTCGTTGTACTCGTACATTATAATTTTCATAATAAGGGCAGCGGCAGACTGCCCCTCTGTAAACCGTTTTTATTCGTTCATGAATTCTTAATTGATATTTGAATTTAAAATTTACAAGACATGTCGGAACGAAGAAAAACGGGCGTCACTTTTTTGAGTCTTGAATCTGGACGGAACGCTGGAAGTCCGTTTTTCTGTTTAATACTATGAAGTATACGATTGTATCTAAAAAAACTCTTGAAAACTATAATAAATACGGCCTGTGAATGTAATAAAATCTTAAAAGTGCTATAAATATATATATATATATATATTGAGTGTGAAACCTAAATTTCATTGACCTTGTCGGACACCGCTTCATGTTTAAAGGGCACTTTTGATCGGCGTACGAAGCCACAGCCCGGCCACCGCAATCCTTGGTGCCTGTTCTTGCACCTGTGCTACTGTCTGTTAGACTGCCAATTGGTTCAAGCCTTGACCATCTAACTATGTGCCAGCCCATTCGTCCTGCTGGCTACCCTACTGCCTATCTAACCGATTCATCTGCGAGCTCATCTGCCTACCTCGGGCATTCCACGCCTTCGTGTCCGTCCAGCTGCCTAGCCTGCCTGCCTGCTATGAAATACCTGCCCACGTCGTGCGAAGCCGGCTCTTCCTAGCTGCCCACGTCGTGCGAAGCCGGATCTTAAATTTCTTTACCTATATCCTTTTTCTTAGTTTAAATTTATAGTTACCTTTACTTTTATTAACGTGGCTTACTTTTAGTAACGCTACAGTTTCCGTTACATCCTGTACATTCACATACAAGATGTATCTTCTCAACATCAACATACTCGCTCCACGACTCGGTCCTTACATAATATTATTATGCTGTCACTTAGATAATTGACTTCAGTATTTCATTTTACAGATGAATCCGGTAAGACTGGAAGCCGACCCCTAAATAATTGGGAAAAACGCTAGGCAGATGATAATTTCATTTGACAGATTTTTTTTATTTTTAGAAACTCGTAAATACAATCAACTTACTTAATTTTTATGATGGAAGGCTTTTCAAGCTATTCAATAAAGTAACCAAAAACTTAGCTAAAAGTTTTGGGGTAAAAGGCAACGTTCAATGCTTTCAAATATTTATAAAACCTTTGTGAGATTCGGAGTCTATATTAAGGTTAGTCTTCGAATTTGTTTGCGTCGGACATCATTTTCTTCGGTCAGACTGATAGCAATTGCGGTCCGGTAAATTTACTACAATTTCTCACGATTGAAAAAAAAATTTAACGATTTCGTTTCTTAAACAGTAAGATGATAAAGAAATCCAACTCATCATACTGCATAACAAATTGATACTGATATTCTATTATCAAACAATAGGTAGGTACCTAGGTATATCTCAATAGTGTTTTATTTCACTGCTAAATTATTTCTTTTCTTTCTTGCTTAATTCCGCGAACTAGTTACACATTAGCGGCTAATGCATTCCACATGATTAGTGTTCAGTGAGATTCATTCCGTTAATTTGCATAATCATCGGTTCGGTGACGCTCGATTGTTGACCGTAGTAATTATTGCAGTTGGATTCTTACCGAAACCAATATCATCAATCAATAAACTTTGCTGATCTTCGAATAAAAGTATATTGCTAACCCAGTAAAACCAAATTTATACTTTAACAAAATAAATGGCTATAGGTTAATTTTGTGAATTAGCTTTGTTAACATCCGTTGGTGGCTCGTGCTATGTATGTAGGCGTTCACGTGTGATAATCACGTCGTATCTCAGTGATTAATGTTCGAGTGTGACTATTTGTTACTGTTCACGAGCTTTTACAGGGTTTATGCTTCTGGTTGGAATATTTCAAAGTTTAGTGGACTGTAAAACTGTATATGTGGCGTCGGATAACGTCAGAGTTCTTCTGAGACGGGCAAGAACTATTTAGATATCTGTATCCCTATACGAAAGTTTTAATTTAAATTACACACCAAATGAACCTTTTCTTTTTTCTCTTTACTGCTGCATTTCCAAGTAACAAATTTTTTGTTTTTTTTTTTAATTTATTTATTTATTTCTTACCACAAATTTACAGACAAAAAAATTTAAAGAGTACAGATACAATTATACAATTAACTTGTGGAAGACTGGTGCCTAAACTAAGTTTTATACAAAACCTGTATGTTAGGTCATCAGGCCCCCTAAAACAAAGTTTTACATAACAATTGTCAACTGGAGACGAACTGAATCACATTAAATATATTCAAATAATCTTATGCATTATAACATTGCAAATTTCACTCATAAACAAACGATAGGTGCGCAAACATAAGATAAACAGGTTTCTCTTTATCTTATGTTTGCTCACCTCAGTATCACGTACTACGCTGAAGCTTTGCCATCACTTGATCGCGTAGAGAAGCTCTCGAGACCGCATTATCTCATTATTTAGCTATTTTCCAATCTACATGGTGTGTTACCATATTCAGACTTTCAGAGAGATCCAACTAAACAAAAAGATTTCGCTAATTTGAATTTGAATTCGGGTATTTCCTTCTGTTGATATAATGAAAAATTTTACATTTCAGTGCGTATTACGTTTTCACTACATTATATTTATATAAAGTCACATATATATCATACATAATCTCATTAAGTAAAGTAAATTTTCTTAAAACTATATATACTCTTTCCCTTTTCAAGTAGACTGGCGTAACTTCAAGAATTGCCGTCACGGCGTACAAGTATTCTATATTTTTCGTTGTTCGTTTTGTAAAGAGTAAAATTCATTCAATTATTTTTTCTTTTATTTGTAGTACATAGGTAAACAAAAGGTATAGATGTCAATATTAATAAAATGAACGCTATGTCTTACCGTCAACGGCGTACAAGTATTCTAATTATAATTGGTAAAAAATAATAAAACATTTAAAATTAATAAATAAAATGTCATTAGATTACAATTTATTTTCCAGGTACTCATTGACGGACACGGTGGAGCATACGGTGGAGGTCTGCCCCGCTTGGGCGGAGCACCGCCGTGTCCTCTTGGAGGCGATCGGCGGTGGCGACCTCTCGCGGCCGGCCCTGGTTCAGGCCATGGTACGGAGCGAGAGGGCATGGGAAGCTGTCACCTCCTTCTGCGAAGCAGTAATGCTCGCGAAGGAGGAGGCGGAACGCGTGAGGGAGACGCAACGGAGACTCCCACGCGCCCCTAGTCACCGCTGGAGACGCCCTGGGCGTCGGGAGTCGCAAGCCGATTCCCAGCCACCGTAGGCGCGGGCTTGCGGACGGCAAGTACTCATTGACAGTAAAGTCTTGCCAAAAAAATTAAGCCTTTTTGAAATGGTGTCAAGATCTCATATTGTAATGGGTAACTTATTATATAACTTGGGTGCCATTGCGAAAATGCTCTTTAAGTATTGTGCAGTCTTGTGTGGAATAGCACATATCTCTCTATTACGTCGTTTCAATCTCAGTGTTTGAAACAGATGCAAGTTTGATTTTGCGAATACTGCTGTCTCGTTCATACAACGCAAAGTAAGAAGTTTATGGCTATTAAATAATGGCCTACAACTATGAGTCTTTTTTAGCTTAAACACAGCACGTACACACATCTTTTCAGCTTTGAACGCAATGTTTTTATCAGTGGTATTTTCCCCAAAACATTATTCCAAAACGTAAAGTTGATAAGACATACATTCTCATTCTTCATTAAAGGTATAATGAAATATTGAAAACAAACAAGTTTAAGTGAAGGTCAAGATTTATACAACAGCTTTTTTCTCAGTTTAACAACAAGTTATAATTAATGCACTGATTTTCTGGAATGTAAGGATATCTATTTACCTGCATTATTCACACTAATGTGCCAGCTTGACGATGCATTTAAACTTGAGAAACTCTATTAGAATATTAACAGCCTTCCTCATCAGGATGAGCAAACGCTTGCAAAACTTCCTCCTAGAGTTAACGCTTCGTATGCCTAATTGTAGGTTTAACATATGAACTTAATTTTAAATGAATATAAAGTAAACGAAGCCGATAATAAGAGTATTTATGTTGTCATGTAAAGAGCGTATCTAATTACCAGAAGGCTAAGTAATAAATTTATTAAGGATAATTTATCATATATCAATCTTTTCATTAAATTGTGAACAAAAAAAATATAATGGTCTTTTTTTCTTGTTTAGCTTATAATTCGCGGTTGGAAAGCGTACCAACGGTGATTATGTTCTAATTAGTTAAATTACTGTTGCGAACGTTATTTTGTGTATAAATTATAGAAAGCTCTTTTCATAATTAAAATGAATATGGTTCGTGGTTGGTGGTGGTCACACCGGTTCACTAATTAATCTCCTGGTCAGACTGTTCATTGTAATGGGTAATTACAACGTGAATATTGGACCCACTAAAATTTTCGCGCACTTTCGTGTTTAATTATGTGAAGTTTGTTAGTCTAAGTACGCCTTCACGCAAATCCTTAAACATGTTGAAACCAGTGAAATCAAAATCACTCAGGTGCCGCATCTAACCGCGCCGCAGTATCATCGGCATCACATGCAGTTGATATTACAAATCCCTGCAGGCTTTTAAATTGCATCAAACTATTACTATTTCATTGTATGATTTTATGTGATTTTTGGTTGTTTGACATTGTACATTTTAATTTTATGTGTAATTTGTCAGCTAAATTCATGTTGCATTCATTCATTAATCTTAATTAAAATCGTTATTATGTATTTGACGAAATAAGCTCGAAGATAGTTACCAAACCCTTATCTTCATTATACGTCTCGCATGACGTATTTTCCCTTTTACAAGTACCGAGAAAAGCTATATCAACAAGAATTAACGTTTAATTTCTAGACACGCGGCAGCGTGTCAAGCCAAGTTCAAGCAAAAAAGGAATTGGCGACGCAGCAGCTGTGTGGAATATTACACGAACCATTTGTAGCCACATTTGTCATCTTAATAACTCAAAATCTATATAACATAAACACATGAAATTCGTGATTCGTGGATATACTCAACTGTCAGTCAAATGGATTGGCAGGATCGTTTACTCTGACAACTCTATTATAGAGTAAAAGCCTGCGACTATTTGATCTTCGACATTTTATAAAAGCTGAAAGTTTATCTGTGTATGTACCCAATATAGGTAAGAGCGATGTCCGAATAATAAGTTTTGAGTCGATTTGTATCGGTGACTGGCAATGTTTAAGTAACGTAGATGTTGCCGGTATAGAATCATATAAACCCGTATGTATTATACATACGGGATTACCTGATTTAAGTAATTTATTGATTTCTTCTTTCGTGTCAATTAACTTAAAATATAGTCTCATCCATTAAAATTTTGTCCGACCAGTATGTAACTACTAGGAAAGCTCTGTCATTTGCTTCGTTCAAATCTTGCATACAAACAGACATGAAAGGGACCCCGCACTGGCACTGTGTTTTGGATGGGTCTATAATATTCCATTTGGCCAGGCAGGCCAAACTTTCTACAGCAGCTTGTTTCTACAGCGGCCAACATGGCTCCACAATCAGTTTAGGGATTTCCAGATTGGACACTGCAGTCCGTGCAATTATTGTCTGTTTTGATTGTATATTACATTTTCAGCAGCTTTATATCGAATGAACCTTTTTTAATTGAAATAATAATCCTGATCCCATTCAGCGCACATAGAATTCCAGTAAAATTGTCGACGAGTGTGGCTGTAAAATGTTATGTGCCCACAAATTGTCCATTTTGTCCTTTAACGCTCGGCACAGCTAAATGGAACGATTGAATAAACGATGATATATACTGTTCGCTTTAGAATAAAAGGTTTTTCAAGAGTGCAAAATGACTTTACCATATTCGTTTAATTATTTTGTTTTCTTAAATAAAATAATCAAATCAAAAATTAACTCGTTTGGAAACAACGATTCGGTGGCAAAATCGTTCTTGCATTTCAGGGTCAATTTAATTTATAAGAGATTGTAATAGTCTGATCTAAAGGGTCCTTGTTTGAGATAAAAGAAAGGAATCGCTTCAAGTACAGAATAATGGGATTTCAGTAATTTGGTTGTATTTTTGTATCATTTCGTGGAATCGAAAATGTTCTACATGATCGCATAATATATAAAAAATCTGTATAAACCAGCTGAATTTAAAATATTAAGCTGGTACTAGAATAAATAAAAGCGGTGAGATTGTGTGGCATCTTCTTGCTTAAAAGTTGATCTCCATATCACGTATGTTAATACTTTATGAAATTTCCGTTTAACCCTTTGGGTTCCGTACCCTAAAAAAATATTAATTTAAATTATGTTAAATTTTCACAGATGATTTATTTCTGTTGCCGCCATAACATAAAAATAGAATAAAATATATATTTAAGTGAAAAAAACACTTTTTTTGTATGGGGCCCATACAAAAATGTGTTTTTTTTGCCGTTTTTCCGATAATGGTACGGAACCCTTCGTGCGCGAGTCTGACTCGCACTTGGCCGGTTTTTCTCTCGCTCATTCGTGTTAACGTAAACATAATTTTGTATTGAAACTGGATATGCGTCGTCTGATGACAGTAAGGACTAACCTCTTTTTTTATTATTTTTTTTATTATGTGGCAGCTAACAGAAGCTGTGATTCAGAGATATGAACTAACAGAACAGAAAGCATCTGAACCTGGCTAATTGTGTTTCGCATCGGTTGAACTTGACTCTATTGTGGCTTGTTTCCGAGTACTGTCTAGATACACTTTTGGTCTCGGTAAAGCAATGAGGCTTTATAAAATGGCTTCTGTCTGCTTTCCAGGGTTTAGGATTTCAGCCCTTGGTGTTACGTTCAATACGACAATTATACGATCCAGAAATGAGAGCACACACCACGCATAACACACCTGTGCACTTTCCTGTTTATGTTTTACTATAGATTATCTAACTATTTCTTGATCTTAGTCAAACGTGTCCATATTAACTAGAACTAACTTGTTCTTCTTCTATAACCAGATGATACCAGATATAAGAGAGAGAAGTTGTTTGCTCTAAATGCACCGCACGATATACTGCACAAGTATATAAAACGATCCCTCACTTTTCATTATTCTTTAAATACAGGGGGCCTGCTAAGTCTACTCCACTTGTTTCAAATGGTGCAGAACTCTCTATGCGATCTACAGGCAAGGGGGCGACTGGTGCATGCATTTGTTTAACTCTATAACTTTTACATATTATACAATAATTAATTACAGATCTAGCCAGTCTCCGGAGTCCTTATATCCAATAGGTTTTCCTTACATCAGACATCAAAAAATTCATACCTAATTAATTTGCGTGAAGAAATGCTCATGCATACTGCACTACCACGGGGAGATAGTGCAGTTATGTGGGACTCTAACCCACTAAAACTCTGCATGTACCTGTTGCTGATGTATCTGATCCAACATCCTTCTGGTTATCTCATGCTTGGCTGGTACAAGTATAGGAAATTTAGTATCATGAGGCATACTAGATAATGATAATTTTGTTTTTATTCTTACCAGTTTATCTTCGTAAATACACAATTACAATAACTCAAGTCTTTGAACGGATACTTGTAATACGTAAATGATTAGATTAATGATTATTATTATTTAATATTTGTTTAGTCCGCCACAAATACTGCTAATAATGCCAATCGAAACTGTAAACAATATTAAACTTTCTAGCTATTTCTCCAATTCAATATGTTAACTTAACCTGATTTTAATATTAAAAGTACTGTGTTGACTATTGTATTATCGACTGTGTTCGTCGACGTGGCACAACTAACCAATCAGACCGCAATGGTTAAAATGTAGACAGAATGGCGGGGGTAAACATCACTTTGGAGTCGTGCGAATACTGCGATCTCAGTCGTGATATGGACCTCAACTTGTAACCAATTGATCCTGGTGATGTTGTTGTCGGTGACGGTGAGCGCTCTCCTCTCGCCCAATTTATAACACTCGTTATAACATATGTACTCAGTGAACGTCAAGCCATTAACTATGTCGTGTTCTATTATCCATTTACACTTGATCAGGACGGAGAAAGGGTTGGGGCAATTTGGTGTCGTGATCGTGCCCATATATCGCTTCAAGTGTCCTCCGCAGGTGTGTGGTCCCTGAAACTCCTGGTGACGCTAAAGCACGCGCGCGTGCTCGGCGCACACGCTGAACAGCGCGAGAACCACCAGGCGACATATCACCAGCCTGGAACAGGATATATACAACGGTATTTTATTTTTATTTTATTACGCTAAGACTAAAGTTATGAATTCTTCTAGTCATTTTAAAATTACATTGTTCGACCACTCCAAGTACTACCTATTTATTGATCAAAGACCAGTCCTCACTTATCTTCTATTGATTGGGTTTGCAACCTACTGAATGATTTCATCAAAATCTATCATTTACTTTCTGGCAAAAAATAATGGAAAGAGGACAGATACTAAAACAAGGTCATTTGGCAAGGGACATCCCCGCACTAGCCACGTCGTGATTAATGCTCGCTTCATTTGTCTTTTTAGAATCGTTTCATTATAATCAATGACCCTCGTCTTTGGTCTGGTGTTAAGTCAAATAGGCTCATTTCTTTTCATCTTTTTATCGTATAAACTTTTAAATAAGCTTAAACTTACAAGTTAACAAAGGTGTTTTTATCAAATTAATTTAGCAACGTGACGAAGTTCAGAGGTCCGTGGAAAGATACTATATTGGCTGAAAAGGTAACAGCAAACGTTTTATGAGAGTTTTTCCTTACCATCATAACTTTATTAAGTCTTGGACAACTTTGTGTTAGAAATCTACGCTGAAAATTTCACGGGTTTGGGGATTACCAAATTCTATCAAAACTTTATAATACATTTACGTGCCCTATTTCTGATAAATATATCCCGCCAAAAGAATTTTCATGTAAAATGTGGCCAAGACGAGACCTTTATGGCTCGCATCGTTAAAAAGTTATCAATTTCATGTAGAACCAAGCTTCCAACTCTACAAGCCCTAACATCACAAACTTTACACCTGTCCACACTCTTCATTTCTTTTCTCATTACGTTTTTGTAGTAACAAAATATGGCAACGAGGATTTGTGTAACAAAATACATGAAATCTATAAGTGACGACTTCTAGTAACGAGACATGTGACGGTAGCGAAACGGCCAAGCCACATATTTTGACTAAGCTCTAGAGTTTTACATGAGATCTGATAACTTTTTGACAGTGCGAGCCACTTCTTTTTAACCGACTACCAAAAAAGGAGGAGGTTCTATGTTCGACATTATGTATGTTTTTTTTTTTTTTTTTTTTTTTTTTTTATGTATGTTCACCGATATCTCCGTCAATTGTGGACCGATTTTGAAAATTCTTTTTTTGTTTGAAAGATTATATTCCGAGATTGGTCCCATTTTAATTTGGTGAAGATTTGATAAAGAACTTCGGAGATATACAACAGAACTCTTCAATAAATAACGGCAAATCTCTCGGGATTGCTGCAAACGCATGTCTGTTTATTGTTTATACTATTTCATAACATAACATCACGCCAGTATGCTCGAAAGGGGTATGCAGATCTCTCATTTCACCGGTTATATTCATTTTTCATGTTATTCGGGTAAACTATTCTGTCGTTATAGGTACTTACTTAACTACTTCCCTATTAGGTAGGTACAACTAAAAAGTGAAAAATAAAAAGCTTTTTTACAAAAAAAAACTACCGACTTCCAAATAAGAAAACTAGAAAGTGAAAAATAACTTTATTTTTGGAAGTCGGTGTCCATAACTATAAATAAAAATTTGGTACCTACCAAAGACACCGACTTCCAAAAATAAAGTTATTTTTCACTTTCTAGTTTTCTTATTTGGAAGTCGGTAGTTTTTTTTTGTAAAAAAGCTTTTTTTTAAGAGCTGTACAGCCGCTTTCAGTTGCAGTTATATGTGAAACTTGAGCGCATTTGTCTCAGCGACAATACCAGAATAAACTCGGACTGTTCAAGTACTTAAATGGAACAGAAAATCCGTTTGGAGGACGGAATATATTTTTAGTGGGTACTCCTTTGCTTAAACAAGTTTTGTTTTTATTGAAGCTTTGTTCAAGAAGTACTTATAATAAAACTTTGGAGCTTGTTAATTCTTTTGCGGCACTTTAGTATGTTATTTATAAAAGTTTTCTCGAGAATTTTGATTTCCAAAACTGCCCAAGTACAATGGTAATATTTAATTGAGGAAAACTTTACTAAACAGAAATATGATACAACAAATGAGCAAATACGATTAATTCAGATTCGGATCCAAATTGTACCTGAGTTCTGAAGATAAACCTTTACCACGGAAATTCATGACGTGTCGCAATAAATAAGGACACACATTTGACACTCGCGTTAGTGAGACAGTATTATATAATGCTGGCTGTACACTCTCGTGCGAGAGCCTGCGAGGATGATGTACAATTGTACATTGCTCTCAGTACTGAGTTCAATCATGAAGTATTTTCTTTAAAAACTCAATGTATCTACAGCGTTTCCTCGCGCTCTCTCATGCGAGAGTGTAAATCTGGCATTAGAAGATCTTTTTAAATACTGAAATACGCTGCTTGGCAGTTTATTGTTATGTTTTTGATTTCTTAATATCTTGACTATATTCGTAGTGCACTCCGGCCCATTTTCTCTCACAGTAGGAGCATTAAAAGGCTGATGATGATGACTTTATGAATTCTCATCTTACGCAAATCACGAACATAAACATGAGCGTGATGTCTTCATATACTCTATAATATCAGCTGACGTAAACGCTTTGATGTTTTACCTACTTCATAGATTTTTTATAAGTATTTTTAGTTTTAAATATGGTTATGATTATAAAAAAATACCTGCTTATTCATTGTATGAAACACTTAATAAAAATTATTACAACAACAGTTTAGTGTTAAATACACACACACTGACACGTAAGGATTGTTGACTGTGGGAGGTGATGCTGTCTTAATAGCTCAGTGGAGCACTATCTCCTTCTATAATTTGTTGCAAGTGGCACGTAATATTTTCCAACGGACTGGTGACTATTAAATCGGCCACCCAATTCTATAAGTTCACCAGGTCCCATGGAAGATATCCAGCCCCAGTAACCCAGAGTTATTCAACCGCTGGTTCTACACGTCAGTAAACAATCTGACTGAATTTCTCTGAAACAAAGAAATGAGACAGGTGTCACTTTATGTTTAAGTATGCAAAAAAAATAAAAATACACTTACTGCTTTATTATTATTAAGTCTCCTTGCAATTATTTTTGAATTGAGATGTGATAATAAAATTATAAAATAGTAATTAAAATATCGGAAAAAGACTTTTTTTCACAAATTAGTAAGGCAGGATAAAAATTGTGCGAAGACTGGCTTTAGCTTTATTGTCAAGGTAATTTTTTTTTTCTACCCTTAACCTTAATAACATTTGACGGCCAGTTTTATAATGAGTACGAATATTTTTCTTTCAACTACCCACCCACAAGTGAAAATATTACCAACTTAGAAATTTTTTTTTAAGAGTCATTAAAAATTGGACCTCTCGGATTCGTGCCACCATACGAAGCCGCGGCGGACATTTGAACGATGTCATATTCCATCCATAATGGTATAAATGGGCCTTTTAAATAAAAAATAAATTTCGTTAATATCTCACACACATCTTGTTTTATTCAATTTTAACATCGACCCGTCCTTGTTGAAAGACCCTTTATATAGGTATCTACATCACATTCAAATCATAATCATAAAAGACGTCAAAGTTGCCAAACATTATAAAAAATACAACTCACCTATTAAATACAACTCTCTTATTTATCTTGTTTAAGCATTCCGCGTTGAAGATCTTCCAAATTAATTTCCCTGACATGTTTCTTTGTTAGTTTTATTTTCACAGAAAGTACGTGAAATTCTAAAGGCGGCGAGGACGTAATGAGGACAAATTATTCCCACATGTCGAGATGAACTTCTCAAAGCGTTTTCACGTTGCATGGGAAGAAATAATTGCAAACATCACTCCATTGAAAAGTATTGCTAAAAATACAGATTTATCCTGAACATATTTTAAGATATTCACAAAATCTTTTGAAAGCCGTTGTTAGACCAGGTACCAAACGAAATACATCAGTTAGGTAGTAGTGTAAGCAAAGTGTCTTTGTAGATAGGGTTTTCAGCTATTTTATTGTAAAATAAATTGTACAAGCAAGCTATCATAATGCTTTAACTACGCAACAGTTCTTTTGTCCTAGCGATAAAATAAGGAGTGCGCAAATTTTCTACTAACAAAACGAAAACTAACCAAAAACTCTCCTTCCACTGCCCTTGATTGCATAGATCGTAGTTACGTAACGTTTCAATTGGCGCTTAATCAAAAGACAGAAATAAATTAAGTGTTTTTATATTAGAGGGTTTGCTAGATGCGTACTATTATTTTAATCCATTTCACTTAATTTTGGCGTCATTTTGTTTAATCAAAAATGCAGGAAATAAGGGAAAAAGGCCACGGACTATAGAAGTAAAATGTCTGTTTGGTACCTACACCTATATAAACAACTCTTTTAACCGGAATTCCATAAATATTTATAAACCCAAAAACCCAAAATAATTCCGTATCCGTTTTTCAAATACAGGAGTTGCAATACTTCACATCGTTGGATGGATGTGGATTCGTATTCATTAATTCATTTCATTCATTAACAATTGTTTTTAAGTGATTTGGTCCTTATTGATCATTGCATTACTTTCCAATTATTTAAACAATTAAAAATGGAACAGAAACCACTCAACAATTTATCACCAACAGATTCACAACTTAAAACCGAGGATCATTTAATGTGGAATAACCTGAACATAATTTTACAACAAAACTCAATTTTAAAATTGAACCAATTTAATCGAATAGAGAATAACGGATTCAATTGGTTCAAGTTTAAAATTGAGTGGCACCATATTTAACTGGAATGCATAATCCTTCTGTTAAATGATAATGAAGACAAAAAGTATTAGAAAATGAAGGACCTTATTTTTCGTGTAATAGAAAAAGAAAATCAACCACACTTATTTGATTTTTAAACAATTCATTTTGTTTTATACCAGAGCAGAGGCTGCCAAATTCCTTTCCACGATCTCATTGTGCTAAAAAAACGTATATTTTCAGGCTTCCGTTAAACTTCTGTAAAAAGCTAAGGTTAAAAGTATGCTATTTTAATGAACAAATGGATTTTAACTTCGCTACTTTAATGAAAGTTCCTCTACCTCGGACAGCTATATCGTCTCATTAGAGATATTTTTAATTAATTATATGCTATTTCTTTAAGTGTTATTTATTTACTATGAAAAGACTAAATTGTCTCCCAATTGGCCTTAAATAAATTATTTAATAGACATTTATTTACCTACACGTAGCCACAAATTTCGATTGAATCATAAAAGCAGCAAGATTTAACAAAACCCAATATTAATAATTCAGTCACCTCTAAAATACCGAAGCATATTATATGAACAATTTGTCGCTATGATCCATTATTAATAGTAAATCCACGTTAAATGTACATGAACACGTCGAGGTTAATTTCATATATTTATTACTAGGAGATGATTCGCCAGAAGGTGTGGCTTCACGAAGCGTGTTGGTATTACAGCCTTAATTTTGTTTTGCGAAAATTAGTTAGCTCGGTTTACTCCGCGCAAAGTTTTGATTATGGACGTTTTGGTCCGCAGTACGGAAAAACATGTGTTTTCTTTTCGAGATAAATCCCTTGCTTAGATATTATTTTTTCGTAATTCTGAATTCTTGCTTTTAATAAATGAAGCGAATGGAAAGACGTATAGTCTCTACTCTGCAAAACCGTGACCCCTTGAAAGATGTCTATAGTCTGCAAAACTAAAATTTGAGGTTTATTTCCAAACGGAGATTAAAAAGATGAATGGATTCTTTAGAAATCAAATGGATTTGTTTTCGACGTGTTCAAGAAGTTTTTATCACAATATAAACTGCTGATAGTTTTACGTTATTTAAAAACTCAGATGGTATTTTCTGCATACAAACGTTCAAGTATTCGCTGACTTTAAATGGAAACAACTAAACACAAATTGCAACCAACTATTAACAATCTGCTCAAAGCGAGTGAGCATAACGTATCTAGAGGTGCACCAAACTGAATGCTGTAGTCGAGTTGAACAGAACAAATAAACCCTGAACACCTTGAGTAATCTAGTGGGAACTGTTCTCGCTTCAGTACCGAGGTTAATTTAAATAGTGAAGCGAAGAGGTGAAGTACGATAAATTTATTGTATCATTTATTAAATTTATTGTAACCTAATAAAATTTATGATATAATTGCTCAGTGTCTCTTGGCACTTATTTTGCAAGAGTTTAATGGTGACATCTTCATTTCAGATATTTAAAACTTCCAGAGCGATGCGGCTTTTCTCAGTTGTTTGGGTTCAAAATTTATTGTTGATATAATATATCATGTAACATTCAACTCACATTCCGACACAGAACACGTGCCGTAAAGCTAACACGTGGGCGAGAAAAACAAATCAAAATAGACGTTCCGTTTATGGTCATCGTGTGTGGTAGCATGTTATAAACAGTTATGCTTTAGTACCTCCTGAACATGGTCCAATTCTCCTTCCAAATGTTCAGGGTCACACAAGTCATGAGCTCTGTATTTAGAGACGTCAAAACAGCTTGTAAGTGGCGTGGGTGGTGATGCGATGTTGCGTGCAGGTATATATTTTCAGTAAACGCAGTGTGACAGTGATCTATCAGGTCTCGCAGTGACTCTGACATCCAGGAACGACAATAACCTGTCTGTCTCCATGTCGTATGTGAACAACAAATTTAGAAGCAAAAAATCGAATACGAATGTGAAAATTTATATTCTTACGAGTATTTTACTATGATGAATGTAGAACGTTACTGTCACTTCTTCGAGAACCTGAATATATTACGTGTGCTTTACGAGATAATAATTCAGTTTTTCATCTTTTCTTCAAAAGAATTAGGATAGTAGAATTTAACGGCAAGAGAAAGAATGAATTTTTGCTTCAAAAAATAAAATAAAATAACAAAATAATTTATTTCAATTAAACCATTAAAATATCAGCAAAAAAATATGAAGCTGGTTGCACGTTCGCAAGCGTCAGTAGGTCTCTATGGAGAGAATGTGCAAGAAACTCTACGGATAAGTTTTAGTTACAATAGTAATTGGTTACATCATTTTTGTTGGAAAATTACATATTATGTGAGAACGATGTAAAAAAAACGTGCACGTAAAAGCATCTAGAGTAAAATAAACAACCTCAAAATACAATAAATAATTAAAAACTGGCCGAGATAACCAAGTTATGACCCATCCCAACTGATGGCACCCGTTCACGATCATGACGCATGGATTGGCACCATTCAGCTCAATTATCATGAAGGGAACCGAATGATCCAACACGTGCTGTGCCACCATCAGAGAGACATTTGAGAGAACATGACACATTCTTACAAATTTAATTCAACGAAAGATATAGTAGGTATAGTAAATGGTAGATTAACAGTTGGCATATAGTACTCACACTACAAATACGAGACACGCTCATTGAGATTTACAAGGTAAGCTTACTAGGTTTTTTAAATATTGTGGATGTGCTTGAAAATTTAAAAGTTGGACTTAAAAGCAACTGGCTGAGTGAACAGCTAAAGGATTTAGTACCTACAGCGCGTCTTAATTGAGCGCTAAGTCTCGACCGTCCAAGTTCGACACGAAGGGGTACTTCCACAAAGTTATAGTTAAAGTTGGACTCTTCGATAATCCATTTTAAGAATTATTGAACTATTCAAATACAATTAGTAGGCTAGGGAAGGGTGCTTCTCCTACGACAACATCATCGCTTAACATCAGGCAACATAATGGTCAAACGCGAATTTTTAGACCACAGCGTATATTTGATGATAATACATAAGACGTAGTATCTATTTATAGATACTACGTCTATAGATACTATTTTTAGACGTAGTGTATATTTTTTTCACTTGCCTGGTTTTCTCGTCGGTGTACCCAGGAGGACAGAAGGAAGACGCGTGCGCTCCAGGAGTCTACGGCCAGCGCAAGCCATGGGTGGCTTCACTCGTACAAGCTACGTCGTCAGCTCCTAGAGCCCACATGGTCTTTGGAGATGGTGCCAGCCACTGATGATACTTGACACCGGAACTCACTAGATTTCTGTTCAATAAATCGAAAGGTGTATCTAATAATACAAAAGTTGAAAACTTGCTTATATTTTGCTGCCAGATCCATTCAATAACACACCTGTACGTTATAAAGATTGCGTACGCTCCCCGCGAGGAATAGATCCTCCCAGACCTGTCTGCCCGACGCCAATTGAAGCAGTGTCCTCTCCCTCGCCAAACCGAACCCGAGCGCGTCGTGCACTCACCCCGCTCCCGCCAGACATGCTATACTCACGGTGTCGCTCTGACACACATTTATATGAAATGGTTATATTAGTAGGTACAACCTGTGAATTGTTTAATGCCACCACCAGATTTGATCAGATCACTGGTATAGATTGACTGACCATAATGACAGTGATAGTAGAAGGCACTAGTCGTATCTCAGGCGGTCTCAGCACCGTCAGCCTTAGCGCTTGACATCGTCTCCTGCCAGCATCGTCTGCTGCACAGGATTAATTGCCACCGTCGGGCTTCTTCGCTTCTGATATTCCTAACATTGACATGCGATGACCGAGCGCGTCTTATGACACTGTGTGCGTCCAAATGTTCCTGAAAATAGAACACACTTGCGGGCGCACGGTTGGCGCAGTGGTTAAGCGATTGACTGCTGCGCTGCGTGTTGCGGGTTTGATTCCCGCACGGAACAAATATTTGTATGACCTACAGATAGTTGTTTCGGCTTTGGGTGTTTGTGTATGTGAGTTTATATGTTTGTAAACACACCCACGAAACAGGAAGAAAAAAAAAATGGCAATGTTTATTTTCAGCCAGCTGCTGATTGCGTAGGTACCGCGTTATCTCGTTTTTGCAAGTGAAGAAAAACTAAGCCTACACACAGACACACGTTTATATGCTTGTTTTGACAATAAAAACCAAATGAAATTTATCCGTGACGAAGCGAGCTAGATGGAGGTTGGCCGAGTGCGGTTAAATAATTGTCGCGGGTAATTGGATGGTCGCTCGTTAGATACAGGGACTACACAGGCGCGCCTCGCGTCGGTCTCGACGACAGGCTATTAGTAGCGTCTGCTGTGTCCAGACGATAATTACTGCAATACAGTTTTGTTAGTTTTGTGAGGTATAGACTAGGCTAAGCTTTTTGAAAATCTGGTAAAATACAGTCTCAACACACTTGAAGTCACATTCTTCCTCCTTCGATCCTTTGAAGTTTATCTTGACTCCATCTTTGCACCACGTGAAGGTGATGTTTGGAGATTCATACGCCATACATGTCAGTATGAATTCAGACCCCTTCCATATTTCTGCACAATGGTTCACAACCAGAGTTTGCAACAGCATACCTTATTCAATTAAATATTTACTAGCAAACATATTGCGAAAAGCTAACAAAATGTTTGAAAATAAAAAAATAATGATATTTCCATGATATTTTATGTATTTGTATTTTTCCAAAGTGCTGGAGGTTAATTCAATGTATCAATATAGTAAATATCAGTCTGCTTCCACGACATACATACATTTTAGTTGCGTAGAAGATGAAAATGTAGGCATCTCCAACAACTTTTTCAATTAAGCTCACCACGCTATTGCAAGAATGTATAGAACTTCGTCGTGCCTCGACATGTGCCACATTTCCATATTTATAATAATATACTTCGTGAGCGTGAAGCGTTTTACCTCACAATTGAAGTTATTACCTCGCCATCTTTTGACCACAATTTTATTTTTAAGAGCAGTAAATTATATTATCACTAAACGCGTGGGTATTTTTTAATTGCAACATAAGTCGCATATTATTATCTAAACTATCTATACTAATATTATAAAGAGGAAAGATCAAATATTAGTATGTAACGAATAAACATAAAAACTACTGGACCGATTTCAAAAATTATTTCACCGTTGGGAAACTACAGTATCCCCGGGTGACATAGGTTACTTTTTATCTCTGTATTCCCACGGGAACAGGAACTACGAAACCGCGAGGCGTCCGCTTGTAATATTATAAAGTAACTCTGTCTGCCTGTCTGCCCTTCGATTTTGGATAGAGTTAGTTTGTGAACATGGGAGGAACACACAGCATCTTTTTGTCATAGGAATCACAGACAGCCCACTCTGCAGAGCATGAAAAATACGTGCTTGGTCGTGGAGTTGCGGATACCAACCCGTAAAAACTAAAATAAGTAAACTATCGTATCACGTCGTATTTTTGAGTTTTTAGGGGTGAAAGGACAACTTCCACAGCAGATTGAAATCCATGAGCGTTTACGTATGGATCGAGGAAGCTATAGTGTTTATTCTCTACAAAAAGAAAGTTGACCGTGTGGTATTCATTCCACATCTCTTAGTCTACTTACGTTTTATAACACACTTTACAAGCCTCATCTTCATAACTTTTGAAATTGTATCAACCCACGTTACTCATTTTTATGTTTTCTTTGATAATATAAACGCCTGAAAAGCATACGATTTGTTTTAACAACCAAAACTTTTTTTACTGCTAATTTGTGGCAATCATAGAATATTTTAAACTCTGACATTTTTATCTGATATGACATATGTCTATTTTATTTTCTTAAGCCATAGACATATCATACCATGGACTATACCTTCTTTGAGCTCGTTGTACAGTATAATTTTCATAATAAGGGCAGCGGCAGACTGCCCCCTCTGTAAACCGTTTTAATTCGTTCGTCATGATTTCTTAATTGAGATTTTGAATTTGAATTCCATAAGACTTCTTTTTAGTTTTAGATCTGGACTGAAGGCTGAAAGTCGGTTTTTCTACTAATACTACCAAGTATACTATTGTATCTGAAAAACTCTTTAAATTATTATATATACGGCCTAATACGGCAAAATAAAATAATTCGGGTGTATAATTTACGGTATAATAACAGATAATATAATATCACTTGAAATAACGTTCACATGATTTATTTTTCTTAAGCTATAAAAACAAATAACCTTATTTCATGTGATCTAATGTTATATTTCATATAACCTTCATATGCTCTAATAAAATTTAGTATAACATTCATTTCATATAATTTTCAATATATATAATTTTCTGTATATAACCCTCAGTAGTCCTAATTTTCTAAGGTAAAGCACCGTTCTTGAGAAAAAACAATACTGTAAACTAACCTCAAAACAATAAAGTTGCTTCTGCATCGTCTCTGGCGCTGCGGGAAGTGCAGCCCCTTCGCCCTTACGTAACAAAGCATAGGCACCCATGCTCACCTCCGCAACTTCGGCCTCCGGCGCCCAGCCTCAGCCGCTACTGCTCGCACGGGAGCCTATGCTACGTTACAGCGAGCGGGGGCTGCTCTCCCTTCGCGCCTCCGGTTTTTATATACACTCTAGGGGTAGCAGCCAAAAGACTACATGAAGTCGGGGTGTCCCGATTCGGTTCTGTTCCAAAAGAACAGATTCGACCTATTTAACTAAAAGCCGGTGTAAATATCGAGATCGCAATATTCAAGATATACAATATATATGTTAGCTTATGACAGAAAGAAAAATAAAAATATTCATCAACCCGCATAAAAGCAAACTAATAACAAGCAATATTTATGTGGTGCTTATTTTTACAATATATTTTTGGCTGGCGCTTAAAATCTAATCAGTATTTGCAAAAATATACAAAACAAAGTAGACGTTTCTAAATTATATTAAACGTTGCTTATAGATTTGGAATATTATACTAATTGGCTATTATTTCAAATGTGCATTATATAAAATGTTCATTATACCATATAAAATTAGGTTAAACGAAGTTATATCAATAATTCATTATATCATTTGATCGTTATTCTAAACAAAATCATATTAAATGAAATTAGGTCATATAATCATTAGAACTTTTGTTATTATTTCAAACGTTATTATAACACCCGCATAATGCATCGTTTTCATGTTTCAACCATTTCTTGCAGTTTCTAAAGTCTTAGAGAGGCAAATGTTTTTGATAAGAGTTTCAGAACAAGGCAGGTAACTCGTACTTCTAACATAAATAATAATTTTATTAAGTTTCGCTTTCGCTAAAACCCACGATTAAAGCCTGTTTAAGCCAAAAATGAGCTGGAAGAAGTTAGAGGTGCAACAGAAACTGGATTTACGGTATGAAGGAGGTTGAAAGAAGCTGGTATTTGTTCGTTCGTCTTCTCCGAAAGTCCAAACATTGAGATACACCTTTGAAACAGAATAAGTTTTCCTCGGAAATATCAACTTTGGTACACGGACTAATGGAGTAAAATATTGTTCAGTGATGAGTGTGGAATTAATTTAAACCGAATTGACGGACGGCAATGAATGTGAAAACATGAACAAGAACAACATAACATTAACATTAGAAACGGGATATTTACCATGTTTACTGTTTGTTGCGAGTTTCCGATATTCTAATGTTGTTCTGATGTTGTTGTTTCTAATGTTAATGTTAGTGTTAGTGACCATGACAGTTTAAAAACTTATAAGAACAACATAGTCTGACAATTTATTAAACTACAGTGGCATATGGTAGTTGAACAATATTGGATTCAGGTAAGATATGTTTGGGCGTTAAGATGTGTATGGAATTGATGATGATCGATGGAGGGAAACTTATTGTACATCGCTATAGAAGTGTTATTTAAGAATAAAACGCGGTATCATTTGCTTCTTTATCAGTGGTCACTTCGTTTTCATCCAGGAAAATGCTCGGCTGCATACCACTTTTTCAACTCCAGCCTATCTTAATAATGTCAATGTCGCAGTTTTAGCGGCGCCGGCGAGATCGCCAGACTTGCATCCGATAGAAAACGTCTGGGACCACAAAAACAAAGAGCAAAATTTATACTCCCTACACCTGTCAATGTGGGTAAACTGCGAAGTGCCGTTGTATAGGAATGACAAAGACTATCACAAGTAACAATGAATAACATTATTCTTTATTAAGAAGGAATCACACGATATAATATATTATTATTTTATTGTAGAAATGTATCTTAATAAACTTTTTTTAACTATCCTCAAAAAACCAACAATATACAGTCATATTAATCATAAAAATTGTACTAAACGCGATGTCATTTTTATTTTGAAAGATTTATTTTTAATTTTAAGTAGGGAAACATTTCTTAATATAAGTTTTTTAAATTAAATCTTATATTTCAAATAGTTTTTATTTTTTTCCGCTAATTTTCCGGTGTGTATAGTTTAAGTCTGGGTAAAAACAAAGATATAGATCAAACTTAACAATGCCACCATATACACCTGAATATTGCTTATTTTGAACCGTTTCTTGCAACTTCTCGTGAAAATTTTCAATATTTCATTTTTAGAATGTCTACTCTGTGATGAGGGAGTTTGTTGTTCAGTGCTTTGGAGTTAGAGAGCATATTTACTCAAACACATTCCTAAGTGACTCGAGTATAAGCCAGGCTGTTTGTTACCTTTAAGGTTCGTTCATCTCTGTTTGGTATTAGCACAGATAATATAATTATTGGCGAAAGAAACTTCAATAACACTATAAGTAATTCTGTGAAGCGAATCGTTTTTCTTAATTGACGTTATTAGTTACAATTCTAATTTATTATCACATTAGAACCGTCATTTTAATAAATATGTGCCAAGGTAAATAATGGACATCTTGAAAAGTTAAAAGCTTAGCTAATAATACTAATATGACGAAGATACCTGATGCTGGTATATAAACGGTTTTCATTCACGCCTCAAATACATGAGCGGCTTAATTCAAAACAAACCACACAAACGCAGATCACCTGTTACTGGTAAAATGCCAAAATATGTTCAACGCGAATTTATGTGTTGAATTTACTTTCCTTTAAACTGTCAGTTCAGATTATTCAAAGCATACACTTAAAATATCGTATGTCTAATGCTACATATTCAAAAGCAAAGACATTTTATACCAGTTATGAAATAACTATGAACTTTATCTGCGCGAAGAGACCGCTTATACTTACATTCTACTGTCTAAGTTCCTAGAATCAGTGTGCATGAGACGAACACTAAAAAAAAAAAAGCGATTGGTTTCTATCACAGTTAACGTCCTCTTTTTGAACAAGAATAAGATTTTTCTATGTTGTAGAAACGAAAGGTTGGTTAAGACTTCATAAATAATCTGATTAGATTTTCCTTGTAGGTAGGCAGGTTTCGTAGGTTGTCATTTATTAGGATAATTAACTGATATTTTTTCATAAAAGATGGGACGGAAGATTACCGAGGATCAGAAACCACTCAGTGTTGAAAACAAATAAGCTGAGTACTGTTGCGCGCACACGACTTCGCTATTGCTTAGAGCTAGAATAGCAGCCATTCATATCTATTGTAATTTTGACTTAGAAATTTTAGGGATGCTGTAAATGCACCCTGGTACATAAGAAATGACGATCTTCACCGTGACCTTAAAACGGAATTCGTCACCACCATAATACAAAAAATTGCTGAAGCCCAAGAACACAGACTTCATCGACACGTGAATGTTGAAGCTATCCAGCTGCAAGACAATACAGACTTAGTGCGTAGGCTAAAAATAAGTAAACCTTTTGAATTAGCGTAGTTGTAGTGTACAATCATCATCATCAGCCTATTAATGTTCCCTCTGCTAAGATACAGGCGTCCTCTCTGTGAGAGGGTAGTGTACAAAGTGAATGAATAATAGTGACAACGCTGTGCTATACATATAATGCATGAGCATAGTGTTTTTTAAATTATCTGAGACTCTAAGAAAGTGCTACGGACTTGTGTAAAAGTGCAAATGGTCACTATTTTTAATTTTAACATTATCTATCACGTAACATATTATGTTAGAGTTAAATTGCTTATTAGTATTTTAGGCTAGAACGTAATTAATTATTTAGAATTTTGTTCTTACTAATAAAGTATAAAAAAAACTTTGAAAATTGAAATACAGTACCATGATGTACCGTGATAATTTAACCATGAAATACATCACAGCCGCAATAATTGATTTATTCATTCAATCATGCATCATCACATTCAAGTGACAAACCAAGTCCATTTCACTTTTAACTTTACATAGTCAAACTTTCTATAGTACATTACTGCAGCGGCCAGCAAAATAGGCATTGATGGGCGAACGTGTAAATGTGGGCCGAGGCCAAGCCAAGGCACAAATACGTAAGTCCATCAATGCCTAGTTGTGGCCAAGGCTTGTATAGTACTTTTCTCAAATAATGCGCGGCAATTAAAACTAAGTATTACCTAGAACTCATTTTGTCAAATACAACGTATTACTTTTCAAAATCAATGACGAACAACGAGTAACAATAATTTTGCCCGCATTAATTTGTTTTTTTTTTCAATAAACAGCTTTCTATTTGCAAGGCAGTTCGAAATTTAAATAAAACCTTTGATAAGTTACCTCCTTGGTTTCCATGTTTTGGAGTAACAGATTGTTCCATTTTTAAATTACACGACAGATATGAGTTTACTATGTAATTTATATGGCCTCTAGACACGACAGATATGGATTTTCATACAACTTTTGCCGGCCGATGCGCGCATGTATTTCATCATGGCTAGTACAGCAATTTCGATTTATCTTGAAGAAGGTTGTCAAAATAATGCTCACATTTCCAAGCATGTTTGAGAAAATAGATATTTATTTAATTCCTTATACGTAAAACTTTTTCTGTTTCCGTAACAAGTAACAAAACACAACATTCTGTCATCGCCTTTAAAATCGTATTACAGAAAGGAACGGCACTGTTTTAAGGGTATTTAATTGTATTAAAGGTGACCTAAATCTTATTGAATTAATTCAGAGGTTGCTCGGGAAGGAATTCCATTTACTCGCCATCTGTTCATAACCGAAGCTCCGGGTATCATGGAGGACGATCAATGAGTATTAATTTACAAATACCAACCCTTGCCGGCTAACAATATTCTATAATGAGGTCAATTACAAATTAGTGACCTCGATAAAATGTATTAATAATTTAGCGATTTACGCGTCATGTATCACAATCATTTCTAAAAAATAACAAAAACTTGTAAGTTTACCTTTACTGTTTTATTGTGATGCTGGTTCGGGATAAATAAAATAGTAAGTACAACTCTGGAATCGTTTCCTAGTAGCCGGCCCTTACTCCTTCAAGCCGTACATTACGTATTTTTACGTAGTGGTTTATATTGTTTTTAAGTATTTGTTTCATATTTTTGTATTATATTAGACGCAACAGGCTTTGGTTTCCATACGTCACGTTCTAGGCGACCACTGAAAATCAACTCCAAGCTGTGGGTCCTGCTGCAAGGCATAGCATTATGCTGAGTGGAAGAACAGTCAAGACATGTATCTGCTTTTTCTTATTCATCATCTACACAGGTACTCAAATTTGGTATTTTATTTTAATCTTACTTTTCTTTACTAATACTTTCGTTAAGGGTTTAATTTACTAATAATAAGAAAAAACATTTTTTTTTTCTTCTTTCTTTCTTCTTATTACCGTGGTAAGAGTCATCTTAATGTTTGCTCCCAACCATTTCAGCATTTAAAGCAGTTTATAATATGTTGCCAGGGAATGGCTGTGCAGGAAATTGGGGGTAAACTTAAATCGTTCGTTGAGGTCTAGCTACAACAACTTACAACGATATATTTTTCGAACTAAAATCTTAGAAATAAAACATAGATGAGCAGGAAATGTTATTCTAATCATCTCTGTGCTTTTGTCTGCACTGAAACTGAAACTGGCAAATAAGTCCGTTCGTCCATTTTTCAACCAGAAGGGCAGTAATCCAGCGCGGCAATACAGTACACGCAACAGCACTTGTAAAAACTTTAGTGCTGATTTACGGATGTATAAAAAAAATATGGTGGTTATCCTCTCTATCGGATCTGGCTAATTTATCGTGTCGTGAAATCCTTCGCAACTTGTTATAAACAAGTTGGTTAGTGATGAAAACTTTAAAATGGCTAAAGTTACCATCTTGTTTGATATATTCAAATCCGATTTAATTAATAAATCAAACGAAATTGCACAAGTAGATAAAATAGCGTGCGTGAGGAGGTAGAATAAGAAATGCAACGTATTCCTACTTTGAAGACAGGCCGGAGCAGGTTCAGATGAGCTATACGAGGCTACAGATCAGATCTGTGCGGCACACGTGAATAATGCAGTTTGCTCTTAGCTACGCTCGGACACTGGATACACTTTAGTGTTGGCAAAACATAGACACTTCCTTTGTTTTATTCAGGAGTTTGGAGATTTGGAAGTTTTTAATCTTAATTCATGTTTTGAACTGCGAAAATAGACCAGTAACGTGGTTGCACCGTCTCAAATATTTGGTAGCTTTAATTTGATTACCAGTCAACAAAAGTAATAAAATTTCAACGTCATAGTCAGCAAAATACTATTACATACTGTAGCATAAATGCTACAAGAATTTTCAGTTTAGCCTATTTTTTATATTTGTCAAACTGGTTAGTTACATTGTTGAAATTTTCTAATTTCGTTTGAAAAGAAAAGAGAACATATTTTTTTTCCGAGAGAATTTCATTCATACATAAATTATGGCATAGAAATCTTTTAACAAATTATTGATTTATTTTATAGCAGCTGTTTAAAGCGTGTATTATTTGAACTGGCGAGCTGAATTACGTAGCAGTTACGTAGTAGTATCTTTTAAATGTTGGTTGTTATCATTTAAATTTCCACGGATTAAAACTTAGCGTTATATCGTTAATGATTCGTTTCTACCTAAATACTCAAACGAGAATTTAAACCGTTTGCAACTGTGTTGAGGATTATTGAAATATTCAGTGTATTATTTTCAAACCTGACAAAAATTCCACTGCTACGTTTTTTAGTATTCCACGTGCGCCTCAAAGAGATGTCAACATAACCCACGGGCTAGGGCTAGGGCCGATGCTTGTGTGGGTCGTGGAAAAATTAAATCTTGAAAGTTACCGCCGCCCTGGCATAAGCAACAGAAGGAGCACCGGTGGATTTTAGCCAGTAATAGTCTGACACGCCCTTCCGCTTCACCCAGAGCAGGAGAAGTCATTGGAGGATTTCCCACCCATAAAAAAAGAAAAAAAAAGGGTACTCTCAAGGGAGAACACATGTATTAACGAGAAAAAAATCCTGTTTGTCATATTGTTATGATAATCTGGTGTGACCACGAGTCGGCAAGGTTCCTATGTAAATAATTAAAAGAAAAACATTTGAAACATTAAATCACGAGCCAACAGATTGGGTATAGTCTCAAGAACTGGCTTAGCGCTTTTGTTAATGTTGTACATATTTTGAATGAGAACTTACACTTATGTTTTGAACTAATGCTACGGCGTAGCAAGCCTACGCGGCCGCTACGAGAGCTACGCTGTCGTAGCATAAACATCATTGTCATACATATCCAAGAGTGACTCAATATTTCAACAGTTCTACTATAACTTCTATGTTGTTATAAAATCTGATACCTGAAGTTATATTAAAAAGATTGGAATAAAACATCTTAAAACAATCGGTTTTTAAAGTGCAGAACATTTTTCCATTCTGTCGACACTCGGTGGAAGGCTGCGTCGCGTCGTTTGATAATTCCCAGAGCACTATTCGTTTGAAAATCCAGATAAAACTCTTCAAGTCTTAAGGTATGCATTATGCAACAACAACTATTTTAACAAAAACAAACTACACTCGCTAATGCTTTCCCGTTTCATCGAATTAAAACGTTTTCTTTAGTAGGTTATGTAATGTTTTGCACGATCTTTTTAACAGTTGATTAGTTTTCACATTAAACCCAGTGATAATTGAGTATAATAAAGAAGATTGAAATTAGTGTGTTATATTAGACCAAAAAAAGCTTTTTAGAAAATTGTTTTGGAACATAATAAATATTTGTCGTCGTCAGATTGAAAATTAAAGTTCATGAAGTAATCTATTTAGATTCACACCGAGATAACACAAAGAGGAAATTTTCTTACAGTCGAACCTGTTATAAAATCCGTTTTATTTGATTCTTCGAGCGGAACTCATTCCAGATTATACATAACCGATCTAAGGAAATAAAGACTTTTGCTGCAAAAAAATCCTAGTTAAGTAATTTCATCGGAATAGTGTACATAAAGGTAATAATAATAATGTCTGAAAAGTACATAAAAATCCAAAAAAAAAAAAAACTGTCTAAGGGCCCAAAAACCTGTTTTTTGCTTAATCCTCGTAAAGTTTTGATTTCTCAGCAATTTGTGCTCAGAACAAAGCTTGTTAAGTTTTTCAGACTCACTAATGTTCATTAGTTTTCGAGATATGAGCCAAAATAATATTTTTTGTATTTATTTTTGGTAATAAATCTGTGTGTATGGTAAATTAGGCTATTTAAATTATGTTTTTATGCTTAAGAGAGCCGTTTAACATTCAAATCGATGTTTACTGGTATGTTTTCATGTTTTGACAGCAATATTATAATTTTTTTATTAAATAAGGAACAAAGTTGCTCTGAGCACAAATAGTTGTAAATCAAAATTTACGAGAATTAAGCATAAACTGATTTTCAGGCCTTCTGACAGCAAATTTTTTTTGATGTGATGAAATCTTATGAACTATTCAGGTAACATTATTAGTTTCATAATGAACATAATTTCGGTGAAAGTACTTAACTAGGATTTTTTTTCACAGATTAACCTCTAATTACAATTATTTTCCTGGGTTATTACTGAAATGCATCTTTTCGGAATAATTTAACAAATATAATGATAATGCAACCACAAAAAACTAATAACGTAGCAGAAAAAATATAACCATGTTTTTTTTTATTAATACTCATAGTGGTGGTTACAATAGAGACAAAGCAATCTATAAATTTCATTTTTTTTTTTCAAAAACAGTTCACCTTATATATTATGATCAAATGTGTGTTACTCTGAAAACAAGCTATTTCTATGTATGAGCATTTTATACCTTCTGATTGAATGCTTATCGCGCCTCGCGCGCCGGTGCTTATCGGGTCTATGTATAAATCATGAACGATAATATAATATAAGAAGTACCCTCTGACGGATGAGTACTTAGATGTTTAGTGGCAGGTGAACGAACTGTAGTGCTATTCTGTAGACATCTCTCCGTAATGACTTAGGTGAAGTGAGCTGTCAGCAGGCTGCCAGTGATACTAGAAATTCTACATTTACAATTATATCGACAATCGGGTTTATTGAATATGATTAAAGCTATTGAATATTTAAAATAATTTAAAAAAATATGAGTCTATTACTGAACTATTACTTTAGAACTAATAAAAAAAGACTTGAGTATTACATTAAGGTACCTTCTTTATATTTTAAAGTAGATATCTAACTTATTAGTCTAACCTACTCCTGGCCAATGATAAAATAACATTCGCAGATGACGCAGGCAAACGCGGGGTGCGGCGGGCGCGGCGCTCTCATCCGCTGTCAGTTGTCACCGGGCGCATTCTCACTTCACGTTTAAGTAATTCTTCAATACCTCTTAAATTCCGATTTTCACAATTCAAACGGATATAAAATAAAAGGCGTAAAGCCAATATTTCCTTTTAATAGGTAAAATCAAATTTGGCAATCTTCAGCATCATTGGCAGCTCACTTTACTTCGTGCTCACTTCACCTGAATCATCACGGTAAGATGTCTACAGAATAGCACTGCTGCTTACTTTGACATCACTTCACCTAAGTCAACAACGTGAGATGTCTACAGAATAGCACTGCTGCTCACTTTGATCTCACTTCACCAAAGTCATCACGGTGAGATGTCTACAGAATAGCATTGCTGCTCACTTTGACGTCACTTCACCTAAGTCAACACGGTGGAATGTCTACAGAATAGCACTGCTGCTCACTTTGACCTCACTTCACCAAAGTCATTACGGTGAGATGTCTACAGAATAGCACTGATGCTCAGTTTGACCTCACTTCACCTAAGTCAGTACGGTAAGATGTCTAAATAATCGACCGGCTGTATTATTTGTAAGAAAATTCAGAAAATGTTAAAAGATGTTTGAATCGTTTCGCTCAGCAATGCTAATGTGGAGAGTATTTGATGAAACTGGAGATGTTCTTTTTTGTTTGCATCCACACCGATTCCCATCGTCAGGTAAGGCAAGTTAATGTTTTAAAATGTTTGCCTACTAATCCACCCGCATAAGTTATGAAGAGATTCAGCGAGATACAAGCCCCGGTGATCATGCACGCTGGGTGAGTCAAGCTCACGGATAGTAAAATATAGTATAGTAGAAAAGAATTTTGAAAGTTTAACATTCCATATTTAGGTTTTTCATTTAAAATTCGACATCTGTATTTCCCAATGAGAAAGTCAAAAGTGTTACGGAAAGTTTATGAAAAAGTTTAACGTTTGAACTCCAGCAAAGATTTTTTTCATCGTTGTTATGTTTTTAAAACCACGCATGGATGTTGATTTAATATTACTCTTTGTGATTTCAAAAGGACTTTCGGCATATCGATGTTTCGCTGAATTTAGTATTCATTGCTCGTTCTGAGAAAAGATTCGATGCTGAACTAAACGCAATTAATTTGTAACCGAATTTGTAACATCACATGTTCGCGCGCTCGAAAAATTTGAAGTAAAAAATTCTTTATGACGTTTAATTTAGTATTTTAGCTTGTGTTAAAAGATTTATATGCTTATTTTTAAAAGGATAGTATTTAAACGATCGAAAATAAATTCAAAATAAAGTTGTAAAAAATACTAAATATGGCTTACTGAAATACTAAGTGAGCGACAAACAGTGGGCGAATACAAATGTATAAAACAGCGACTGCAAAATAAAAGTTTGTCGACGGAGCCCTGCTGTGGGGGGCTCCTTTTTCTGTCTGCAGAGTCTAAAGTAACCTAAAATGAAGGAGATGACGAGAGCTATGTTCGCTCGCTTTGTTCGCTCACTTCAGCTCCCGTCATTCCCTTCTAACCTAACCTATCCGTGTCGGGGTTCTCTAAGCTCCCAAACTCCCGCGCTGCACAGCGATGTTGCCTTGATAGTTGTTCAACTATTTTCAAAAGAATAATATTCCAAAATAGAAAAATAGGTCCCCAAATACAATTAAAGTATGTAACAATATTATTACTGCAGCTCACAAAAACCTCCTAAAAGGTATTATTAAAACCGGATAAATAGTAACTTACTTAGTATAATAGTCGCCCATTTCAGAATATTTTTCACTCGGTTAGTAATTTCCCTTTTCAAAAACATGTAAGAGTACGTTAAGGAATATAATAATATCAAGATACAACCTAAGAAATTCTAAGGCTCAACGGCAATATGCCTTTTATTCAACTTTAAAGACGGTTGCCGTAATGATACGCTTTTCTTATTTCCGATGACGTATAAACACCATGACATTAATAACGAAATAAAAATATTACAGTCAGAATATTAAGAAGTGACGTCAAGGTGCAAAAAATAAATACATTTCTCATTTTAACGTATAAACATCATGACATTAATAACGAAATAAAAATATTACAGTCAGAATATTAAGAAGAGACGTCAAGGTGCAAAACATAAATACATTTCTCATTTTAACATATAAGCTAAGTTGCTATCAGGAAAACCTATCTATTTATGGCTTCTATTGCAAACTAAGAAAATAGCTTGGAAATACTCAAAGACCTTAAGAACAGAAATTCTATCTTGGACATCAACGCATGCAAGATACTTTTAAATCGCCTTATCCATGAAGAAGTGGAAATATATGTAATGTAGCGTCGATTACTAAGTGGTACTTATTTAAAACTGCCAGTAGCCAATATTGTACCTTGACCCAATGGAATGTGTACTACATATGTAACGAATAATGCTCGTTTTACGATGGGTGCTAAGTCTATTGGGACGTCTGAACAATTGACTTCTCTGATGACATATATTAAAAGGGTAGGCTTTACAGTGCCACACTAGTGATGAATATTATAGAACAACTGCTAGAATAATGGATATCCGTATATCATTGACATTGTTCTGTGCAACGAGAGTTGGAAATTTACGCCACCAGTTGGCGCTACTCTGATAAGAGGTTCTCTTCTTGCGAAACGTAATTAGTGACATCAACATTTAACTTTTGTCGGCAAACGCGCTTTGACTGTTGCCTAAACGTTGCGTCTCAGTACTGCCGCCTGGTGCATATAATTTCAGAAAACCCTCAGTTAAGGAAGTTAGATATTGTATGCCTCTTCCCATTTCACCAAACAAACATGTTAGTTTAAGTGATTTTATAATCCCTAGATTTCTGTGGAATTTAGAACATTTACTGCCAATTTTGTTGATCCAATTTAGATTGGAACCACTATCAAGGCCTTCCTCGCCAAGCAAAACGAAGTATGACCAATTCGACCGACGTACTGGGCGACACTAGAAAAAAATATAAGGATGCCATTTTCTTGACAAAGAAAAATAAATGACAAGCAAAACTTAATGACATCTTATAGTTTTTACTCAAAATAGCCAGTCTCTGTGGAATATTATAAGAAACTAAAAAGAAGTTGCGAGCCAATTTGAAAACTTGAATGTCTGACTTAAAGATTGTGTTGATATGAATATCGGGAGTCAAGTTTTATTGTTTGAAGAGTTGTAATAAATATCTCATTGATAGAATAACAAATAGTATAACTTTAGCAATATCCTATTTCTTACATAGAGCTGATGACATAGTTTTGGTAAAACTGTAGAAATTTAAATACTTAAACTATCAAGCAAATGATATGTCTTCACTTTATCTCTTGTGGCTCATGAACGCTTTTTTTTTTATTATAGGTAGGCTCGCGCTTGACCACTATCTCACCTGATGGTAAGCGATGATGTGGTCGACGGTGTAACACGCTTGCCTAGAAGTAACCTATTCACTCTTGACTTAAAGACTCCGAGGTTGTAGCTATCTGGAAACACAGACTCCGGCAGGGAATTCCACTCCTTAGCTGTACGCATAATGAAAGTATTTCCAAAACGTTTAGTGCGTATGGGTGGGATGTCCACCATGTACCGATGGCGCATCGCCGTACGTCTTGTAGTCCGATGATGAAACAGGCTAGGCGGAATTAGATCATGCAATTCCATTGCACATTCTCCGAAATTGTCGGTTATTTATCGGTTGCCGATAAAAAACCAACAAGCTGGCAACTCGACGACGATGTTCAAGGCTCTGGAGTTTTGACTCGACCAGTGCCTCATTGCCGATGAGCCTCTTGGCCCGTTTTTCGATCGACTCTAGAGCATCAAGCTGGTACTTGGCAGATCCATTCCAGAGATGAGAACAGTACTCCATGCAAGATCGAACTTGCGCTTGATACAACTTAAGCAGCTGTTCTGGCGTGAAGTACCGTCTCACCTTCACAAGCATCCCCATTTTTTTGCAGCCAGTTGAGCCTTTTCCTCAATGTATGGGCCAAAATTAAGTGTCGATGTCAACGTTACGCCAAGAAGCTCAATATGGTCTGTTATCGGTACGGTTACATCTCGGAAAGATGGAGCCGGGTGAAATTGGCTCTTTTTGGCGGAGAAGACACACGCCTGTGTTTTTGCGGCATTGAACTTGACCAGATTGACATCGCCCCATACGGAGACTGCCTGCAAGGCAGGTTCAAGCGCTCCACCATGGCCTCCCAGAGAGACTGGATCTGAGGCCCAGTAGCACGAGCGTTGGACAAGTATCTCTCAGCAACAGTGCTGTCATCTGCATACCCAAAGGTGCCGGGTTTTAGCAGTTCATTTATGTACAGCAAGAACAATGTCGCTGAGAGTACCGACCCCTGAGGGACCCCGGCATTGATATACAATAGGTCCGAAGAGCAGCCATCGATTACTACTCGAATGGACCGACCGCTCAGGAAGTCTGCAATCCAGTCACACAGACCACCGGGCAGACCGAATGAAGGAAGCTTACCAGTAAGGCTTTCGTGCCAGACCCTATCAAAAGCCTTTGAGATGTCGAGGGAGACGGCAAGCGCTTCCCCATGCCTCTCGATGGCCTCACGCCAGATGTGAATGGCATACGCTAGAAGATACTCTGTGGACCGATTTCAGCGGAAGCCGTATTGGCGGTCGCTAAGGATGTCGTTAGCTTCTAGGTATGCCAGAAGCTTGGAGTTGAGCACCCGTTCCATACTCTTACAGAAAATGGACGTTACAGAGATGGATCTGTAGTTGGCCGGGTCAGCACGACTGCCCTTCTTGGGCATGGGCTGTACGTTGGCTTGCTTCCAAGCATTCGGCACTTTTCCAGTCTGATAAGAAAGGCGAAACCGGCGCGTCAAGATAGGAGACAATTCAGGCGCACAGGTTCTGAGAACAATTGCTGGTATACCATCGGGTCCGCTAGCCTTATTCACATCGAGGTTGCGCAGCACCCTACGTACGTCCTTTTGGTGGATGCGAATGTCCAACATACTTGTCTCGCATCCATCAGGAGAAGGAGGGGGACGCGCGCCACCAGGATTCAGACGCGAAGACTCCGCAAAAAGAGAGGCAAACAAGTTTGCTTTCTCCTCAGCGGAGTGAGCGTCCCCAGCGACCCGTCGGGTTTTAGCAGTGGTGGTAGTGAAAGATGGCAGAAATTCGATTCAACCGATTTAGCCAGAGACCAGAACGCTTTACTACCTGCTGGGTAGGAAGCCAGTTTGATCCCTATCCGGCTAATGTGGTTGAACCGAGCCCTTTGCAACACCTTCTTGCAGGACTTGGCAGCCCTGTTGTAAGCTTTCTTCCTCTGACCAACGTCACTCGCCTTGCGCGTTCTAGCGTCGACCATGTTTACGCGCATCGGCGCGAATACACTCGGCGCCAAACCAAGGTCGGTCTTGGCTAGACATTGTTACGTCAGAGAACGGAATGTAGTACTCCATTCCCTGACGCAACAAATCCGTCACGGCGTCCGCACACGACGTAGGATCAGACGAAGAAAAGCAAAGCTGCCAAGGATAGCATGCGAAGAAAGATCGCATGCCAGCGGTCGGCCAGCGGCGCACCGTGCCTCGGATCCCGCTACCCTCCGTGACTAGTCCCACGATGGGCCCATAACAACGCGAGTCAGGCTGGTCTGCCTGCAATGGAACAACTATCTCGACCCAACTCCTCTTGTGGCTACACCGAGCATCGTACCGGAACACGGCTAGGCCGCTTGGCGGTACGTCTTTGCTCGGTGGGTGGTCGCAAGCCTTCGGCCGAAACCCACCACCAGTTTGTGTCACCTGTTTAGCACCACCCGGGGACCAAAAGTGTAGGGTAACAAAAGGGGTACTCACCTACGGACGCGGGTGACTCAGCCCCCAAAAACGCTTGACTGTTCTCTCAACATTTTAGATAGTTTTTGTTAATTGCCAAAAATTTAACAGAGTGGCCTTCCGGGAACATGGCCATATGCACAGAAGGTTATTGTCACTGAACGCAATGGCCTATTTAACCAACTTTCGAATAGAAAAGCCTTGTCATGGAACGGAATATATGTGAAAATATTAAACCTACAGCATAACATTCTGGTTTAAAAAACATATTTAACCGCACACAAAGAACACATCAAAAGCAGATACAGTTAATTTTACACATTTTTGATTTGATTGGGAACTTGAGTCTTTTAAATTGAAATGGAAGATCAGTGGAGATTATTGGGATTCGACGAATGAACACGCTTTTCCCTTTTCTCATACCTGTTAATATAGTGGCATCTATTATTTATTTTGTCCTTATTGTGTAATACACATTAAGTCGCATTTCATAATCAATATTTCACATAAGCATAACCGGTACTCTTAATTTCCTCTTAATTGAGATGTCTGTCGGATAAGACGTAAAAAGATGAGGCTGGAATGATTCTTTCTGATGATGAAAAAATTAAGGATAGGTGGAAGGAAAGAGGAGTGGTATGTTAGAAAATAAACCTGTGAATGAGGGGTAAGTGAGAATAGCTAGTATGGAGGAAGTAAGAATAGCAGTAAATGGAATGAAGAATAGTGAGGCAGTTGGTCCGGACGGGATACCAGTTGAAGTATGCAAGATATTGCCAGTCGATGGATGGTCGTGGTAAGCTTTATTCTTAAATAATTTGTAACGGTAAGAAGCTATACCTGATGAATGGTGCAATAGTTCGCTGGTGCCCATCTTTAAAAACGAAGGTGATGCGATAGAGTGTAACAACTATAGAGAAATAAAGCTAATGTCACATAGTATGAAAGCTTGGGAGAAAGTTATTGAAAGGCGGCTGAGAGAAGAGAGTGAAATATCGCATAACCAATTCGGTTTTATGCCTGGTCGGAGTACAATGGATGCCATTTTCGCATTCCGCCAGTTGTGCGAGAAATACAGAGGTGCACATAAAAACTTGCACATGGTGTTCATTGACCTCGAGAAGGCATACTAGCGGGTGCCCCGTGAGGTTTTCGTGGTTTTCGTGGTGGGCCCTTAAGAAGAAAGATGTACAGTCGATGCAGTACCCCAGCCCGATCTACAATGGGCACTACTGACAGCTTCAGTGTGGCAGTCGACTTGCACCAAGGGTCGGATCTCATTCCTTACCTCTTTCTGATGATAATTACGCTCAGACGTCGGACATAAAGGAAGAGGCTCCCTGGTGTTTGCCGACGACATTGTGCTGGTTGCCGAGAGTGGCCTTTAGGTCTAAATTGGAGGTTTGGTGGTACAGACAAGAGAGTGAAGGGCTGGCACAGGGCTTGAAATTGAGCAGAAATAAAACAGAATACTTGTTCTGTGATTCTGGCGATCTCTCGAGTTCCGTGTCTATAGCTGTTGTTGGAACACCCATACCGACGTGCTTCAACTTCCGGTACCTAGGGTCGTTTGTCCAAGGGTATGGTGAGATAGACCGAGATGTTACGCACCGAATAAACTCGGGATGGTTGAAATGGCGACAGGTCACTGGAACAACTTGCGACCCACGGATGCCCCTTAAGTTAAAGGAGAAAATTTACAAGTGCGTGATTAGACCTGTCGTACTGTATGGATCAGAATGTTGGGCTATGAAAAAGATGGATGAAAAGAGATTGCATGTAGCAGAGAAGAGAATGTTGAGATGAATGTGAGGAGTGACGAGAATGGATAAAGTGAGAAATGAGTATATTAGAGGAAGTTTGAAAGTGGCGTCAGTGACAGAATAGTTGACAGGAAACCGTTTGTTCTAGTATGGCATGTGATGAGCAGGGATGAAACGCATGTTACTAAAAGAGTTATGAATATAAATGTGGATGGAGAGGGAGGAGATGGCCAGAGAAAAGATAGCCGGATTGTGTGAGGAGTGATATGAAAGAAAAGGGAGTCAGTGATGGCGTGACGGGGGACAGGACTGTATGGAACAAGAAACCGTTTTGCGTCGATCCCAAGTAACATGGGGCAGGGGCAGGAAGTTGATGAAGATGATTAAACTACCCATCTGCCAAATTTCAGCTCCATGAAGAGAATTTGTACATCTTATCTTTACAAGCCCAACCTTTCTGCGTATTTCGTTCAGCGTAACATGACAGTACGTCACCGAGGCTACAATATATTTACGGGAAGAAAGGCGTAATAGCTTGTACAGAATAAAATCTCTCGTGAATACTTTGTATTAAGTGTTTACAGTTTATTGATATAATAAGCTTATTTTCAAAAACGGGGTTAATTATATTACTGTTTCTCATCGTTTACAAATTTAGTGTAAAGATGTTTACTGGTTGTTTGTGTTATGTTTCTTAGAGTAATGCAATAATACATAACTTAGTCATAAGAGAATTTTCCATGCAATAAAGTCGTTATTGCCATTTATTCTAAAGGAATATTAATAAAAAAAAAAACGAAAAAAATTGGAGTGATAGATTGATACTCAGAGAAGCCGAAAAACCAAATAACATTAAAAATGGCGTAACCGGCGATTACCGCTTTATTACCCGGGGTCGGCGATAAGTCTGATACTATTTTTAAAAGCTAGCCTATTTTCGGTATTCTGCATCATAACACAAAGTTCCGGTTGGGATAATCTTTTACCTACCACAAGTGTTCTATGCGTGACAATTTTCACCAAGCTAATTGCAAAATGCATAAAACCGTGAAATGTTTCATACCATCACATGTCACAGGCAACAGTCGGGACCTGTTACATGCTCGCGCTTTCAATCATTCTCCTCGAATTGAATGTCCAGCGTGCAGCTCAATTTGATTGAAAAATGGACATTACGAGTATGAACGATGCAACCAGTCGTAAGGGATACGGCAATTATTTAGACTGACGTTCAAATGGACAAAATGGTAAATGGTTCCATTTAAAACAATCGTGAATTATAGGAAATAAAAGTTATAAACCGACCGCGGGGAACACGTTGTCTAGCAAAACTTTACTAAGTAACTTGATAGTTAGAGTCACTAATGACCATGTCTGCAAGTAACCTATTTTTTTTTAAAGTGAATGAGTTTACCATATTATGCATTACCATTCATCATTGGTATTGGATATTGTAGTGCCATTTTTATATTAAAAGGGATGAAGAGCAGATAAAGCTCTTTATTGATCTGTGAGCTAATCTGTGGGGGGCATTGATGCTGGAGGTACCTTGGCTTTTGGGGGATAATAAGAAATAAAGGACAACATTCGAAGCTGCCGAATTATGATTTTGGAAGTTAACCTAAATAATTGGTTTACAAGAAAACAACTAAACGTAGATGTATGAAAAATAATTAATGGTATTATGCAATACATTATGCGTAAACTTAATAAAACAAGAAACTTTGTACGAGTATGTGAAAAGATTTCTTGTAAAAAGTTATATTAGGTCAATATATATATATGCCGTATGGTGCCGGCCGTAAAGAATTCCACCATCCCATGTCTTCCCGTGGGTGTCGTAAGAGGCGACTAAGGGACAAACCAGAGAATGGGCAGCAGCGTTCTCTGTGCTTCTATAACAACCATACTGCGATCGCCAACCCGCCTGCCAAGCGTGGCGATTATGGCAAAACCCCCCCCATGAATAGCACAAATAAAAAATGGCCCCTAGTGCCCGGCAGCCTGCCTACCCTCGACTACGGTAGCGGTCGAGGTTACGGCATGGCAAGGGGTGCCAAGAATCTCCGGACGGGATCCGGCTACCCCAACAAACACCGACGATTGGACCTGGCAACATACAACACGCGCACACTTCGGACCGACGAAAAGATCACCGAACTCGAAGATGAATTGAGCAGGTTGCGATGGAGTATTATAGGGTTATCTGAAGTCCGAAGAGAGGGGGAGGACTCGATAATCCTCAAATCCGGCAACCTGCTCTATTTCCGAGAGGGTGACCGGCAGTCCCAGGGTGGTGTCGGGTTTATCGTCCACAAGTCCCTTGTGAACAACGTGGTGAAGATCGAGAGTGTGTCGACCAGGGTGGCGTACCTGATACTCAGAATATCCGCAAGATATTCGCTGAAGGTCATACAGGTCTACGCCCCAACCTTGGCACACCCCGACGACGAGGTAGAGACCATGTATGAGGATATCTCCAGAGCCATGCATGGTTTCAAAACTCACTTCACCGTTGTCATGGGGGACTTCAACGCGAAACTGGGCAAACGAGACGAGGATGAGCTGCAAGTGGGGCAATTTGGAGTTGGACGTCGGAACCACCGGGGTCACCTACTGGCCAGTTTTATGGAGAAGGAGGGCCTCTATATGATGAACTCCTTCTTCAAAAAGCGTGAACATAGGAAGTGGACCTGGCAGAGCCCCGATGGTGCAACAAAAAATGAGATCGACTTCATCATGTCAACCAGGAAGCAAATGTTCAATGATGTCTCTGTGATCAATTCGGTAAAAACCGGGAGCGATCACCGCATGGTAAGAGGCACATTGAACATTAATATTAAGCTTGAAAGGTCTCGACTGATGAAGTCCACGCTCCGTCCAGCACAGATTCAAGTCCAAAACCCCGAGAGCTTTCAGCTCGAACTCCAGAATCGTTTCGAGTGCCTAGGGAGCTCAGTGGACGAATACAATGACGGGTTCGTGGAAGCTGTCCATACGGTCGGGTCTAAGTTTTTCAAGACCCGTCGTACAGATAGAAACAAAAAGCTCTCTGATCCTACTCTCAAGCTTATGAAGGAGAGGCGTGAGATGATCCTGCAGTCTTCAGATGAGGCGTGCAAATATCGGCAGCTCAATAGACAGATCTCTAAATCCTTGAAAAGAGACCTCCGCCGCTTTAACACCGAGCGTATTAAAGACGCGATTGAGCGAAATAAAGGCTCCAAGGTATTTGCAAGGGATCTGGCTATTGGGCAGAGCCAGCTCACGAGACTGAAGACCGACGATGGCAGGATCGTATCCGCCAAACCGGAGCTTCTGAGGGAGATCGAGACATTCTATGGGCAGCTGTACACATCAATCAGCAAGCCCGTTGCGAGTCTAGCAAACGACCCAAGAGCTAGATTGACCCGACACTATACCGAAGATATCCCGGACGTCAGCCTGTACGAGATTAGGATGGCTCTGAAACAGCTTAAAAACAACAAGGCGCCGGGTGATGACGGAATCACGGCTGAACTCCTGAAGGCGGGTGGAAAACCGGTCCTTAAGGCCCTTCAGAAGCTGTTTGATGCCGTCATACTCGAGGGCAAAACGCCACAGGCATGGTGCAGGGGTGTGGTGGTACTCTTCTTTAAGAAGGGTGACAATGCCCGACTGAAGAACTATAGGCCCATCTCACTTCTTAGTCATGTCTACAAGTTGTTTTCAAGAGTCATCACGAATCGTCTCGCGCGCAGGTTTGACGATTTCCAGCCTCCCGAACAAGCCGGATTCCGAAAAGGCTTTAGCACCGTAGACCACATACATACGCTGCGGCAGGTCATACAGAAGACCGAAGAGTATAACCTGCCTCTCTGTTTAGCGTTTGTGGACTACGAGAAAGCCTTCGATTCGATCGAGACTTGGGCAGTACTGCAATCTCTCCAACGGTGGCAGATCGACTACCGGTACATTGAGGTGTTGAAGTGTTTGTACAAAAACGCCACCATGTCAGTCCGTCTTCAGGATCAGACCTCGAAACCAATCCTTCTCCAGCGCGGCGTGAGACAGGGAGACGTCATTTCTCCGAAACTGTTCACTGCTGCGCTGGAGGATGTCTTCAAGGTTCTGGATTGGAAGTCGCTTGGCATCAACGTTAATGGCGAGTACATCACTCACCTTCGGTTTGCCGACGACATAGTGGTCATGGCTGAGACCATGGAGAGCCTCAGTACAATGCTCGATGACCTCAATAGAGCTTCCGAAAGAGTGGGTCTTAAAATGAACATGGACAAAACCAAGGTCATGATGAATGCCCATGTAACACCCACTCCTATCAAGATCGGAGACTGTTTACTTGAAGTTGTAGATGATTATGTCTACCTGGGACAAACGATCCAGTTGGGTAGATCCAACTTCGAGAAAGAGGTCAACCGTCGAATCCGACTCGGCTGGGCAGCGTTCGGGAAGTTGCGTGGTATCTTCTCGTCCAATTTACCGCAATGTCTCAAGACAAAAGTCTATGACCAGTGTGTGTTGCCAGTGATCACCTATGGGACCGAGACGTGGTCGCTCACAATGGGCCTTATCAGAAAGCTTAAAGTCACCCAAAGGGCAATGGAGTTTCGTTTGTATTTTATTTTCTTATTTATCTAGTAATTTTTTGAAGATTTTATATCGAGGACGGTAGCTCATACCATTATAAGTAATTTCACTCAGGTTAGCTTCGAAACACGTTAATTAAATGCCGAGAATAATTAAATCGTCACTATCTCTCGAATTTAACAAGACCTTTAGCGTGTCAAAGCTTAGGACGTCCCGATTTACTTACTTTCAAACGAACTTCTCAACAATTACTTAGAGAGAAACATTCTTGAATTATTTAATTGAGATTGGGTTTTGAATTGTTATGATATTCTTGAAAATGTAACGTAAAACCCTTGCCAAATTTATAAATGAAAATGAATATCATTAGACAACCCCATTTCGTCTGGAATAAAATTATAAAAGCGATAGGCCTTAGAAATGGTAGACATTCTCCCCTGAATATTACTGAAATAATCCCAACTAATGAGATAAATACGGGCGACCTCATAATTTGCTGACTTGGGAGTTGTATTCAGTGTTGGCTCTGAGATCTGAATTCTGCTTGCTGTAGTAGATATAGTAGTCCACAGTGTAGCGAAATCTAATTATAGCCGAAAAAGAGACCTTTTTTTTAATTAACTTTTCTATTGTGAACAAAGAAGTAAACAGTTTAATAAAACTAGAAGAGAAAGCTTCTATTCAATTAGGAACGAATACTGGTGAACTTACTTTAGAAAATACGCACAAAGAAAACCGTTCCAGTATTCAAATCACATTTATACGCAGGGAAAACCATATTCGTTACCACTATTTATTACTCACACAATGGTGAATTGTCCGGTCAATTACGGCGATGATAAAAAGCGCAGATATGGCTTCCATGACGATGATACATGTCATGTTGGGACACGAATTATAGAACGTATAAGGCAATAGAGTTAAAATTGTAAGTGGGCTTGATTTAGTAAACGGGATTAGGATGAACGACGATGATTATTTCTTACGTTGCTTTTGATAATAATGGTTTTTGTATTGCAATTGTAACAGTAGTTTTGTAGACTTGATCATGAAATAATCTTCTTAAGGCTCTTTTGAACGGGTTAGGTAATATCCATTAGAATCTCGGTTGTATATATATATTTTTTTTAATTCATTAACCAAACCAAGAGTCTGTAATAACAGAAAATTGTAAATAGAACAATCGCGTTAAGGAGTTTCTTTGAATAAAGGTACTAATATAATAATAATATATTTATTTCAGACAACAAAATGATCCATAATAATAAAAATAACATAATTAATGGGTGTTAGTAACAATATAAAAACTTATAACCTATGTTAGTACTTATATACTAGGATGTTAGTAACAATAGGGCTTATGATCTATGTTAGTACTTATACACTACGACAGACAGTGTTGTTTTGATGAGATGTCCCATTATAGGACTCTCATCAGGCCTGTCAGCTATCACCCTCAGGAGGCTGTTGCCACTGCGCGATCACACGCACGCAATCTGGCGAGCAGAGACGCACTTTTCTTCCGTACGACAGCTGAGAAGCTGTCGACTCGGGCTTCTGCGAACATCTCTGACGCACTGCAGTAACGTGGCAGCCGCATCAGCGCCCTGAAGGCGTTATTATATTGTACGCGCAGCGCATTGACGGCGCGTTTGGTACAGCTGACCCATAGGGCGCTCGAGTACATAGATGTGCAGTATGCTTTAAAAAACGTGTGTTTGACTGCTGCTGTACATCTTGCGAACCTACGGGCCAACATGTTCGTCCGTACCGCCAATGCCCTGCGTTCCCGTTCAACATCACCATCGTCCTTAAGGTCGTCAGCAATGAAATGCCCCAAGTATTTAAACTGATGTACCCGACGAATCGGGACATCGTAAACTTTTACTGGTGGCACATTCACTGGACATTTCTTGCCAACCGCCTTAAAGACCATGAGTTCGGACTTCATCACATTATATAGCAACCCATGGCCGGCAGCATGATCCTCACATACTTTGACCAGTTTCCTGAGAGCACAAACCGAGGGAGCCAGCAGCACCATATCATCCGCGTAGCTGATGTTGTTAAAACACAACCCGTCAACAAAACAGCCCACATGCGCACTGCTGAGTCCCTCGATCAATGCGTTCAGATATAAGTTAAAAAGATTTGGGGAGGATAAGCCCCCCTGCCTCACGCCACACTCTAACCTGTACAGTAGAGAACAGCTATTCCCCCACGTTACTACGTTAGTTTGGTTACCGTACAAGTACCTAAAAACGTTCAGCAGCTCATTGGGTATCTCTGTAGCCTTTAATTTATCCCAAAGAATGTCATATGAGACTAGGTCGAAGGCTTTAGAGAGATCCAGAAACGCCGCGTAAACTGGTGTACTCCTGTCAGGTAGTACCTGACAGTGTGCTTAAGGCACACGATAGCACTTTCGGTGGATAAGCCAGGTCGGAAACCAAACTGCGCATCGTGCAAAGATACATATTTTTCTAGCTGTACATTAAGCACACTGTCAAGCACCTTAGCGATAATCGTTGCCAGAGAAATAGGCCTATAGTTCGACCGATCTGATGAGTCTCCTGTTTTGTTTTTAATTACTGGTACGACCACCGTCCTCATCATACTGTCAGGCAAGTGAGAGTGTGCAATACAAATATTAAACAGTAATGCCAAAACTCTGGGCAAGTGGCAACCCGCATGCTGCAAGTGTTCGATACTGAGTCCGTCGTGACCTGGGGATTTCCCTCTTTTCATATTTTTAAGAGGTATCGTAACTTCTTTAGCTGTGATAAGAGTGGAAATGGGTCCTGTTTGGGACCTAGCATCAACCACCCGCTGCGCAGGTCCTAACGGTGATCTAACCATGAAGTGGTCCTTGAACACCTCGGCTATGAGTTGCGATTCCGTAACCCATCAACGCTCACGGGGAAGCTCTGGGCCGCGCCCATCTTATTAGTACATTTCCAGAAACTACGAAAATTTGAATTTGCGTGATGTGAGGCTAAGATGTCCATTTTAATTGCCTCTTGGTAATTTTGACACCATTTCAGCTTCCCCTTAAATACTTTCCGCGTTTCAATCATATTCTCGTACAAAGTACCTGATAACGGTCGGCCGTGCCAGTCCCATATAATGAACTTAGCCCGCGCCTCCCCGTGCGCGCCACGGACGTGACTGAATATAGGGTAATCAGTTATTGTTACCAAATTTGGAATTTGACATTGAAGCTCTGTTTATTGAAGCGACTATTCTGAGTGAATACTCAGAATATTCGTAGTAAAATGCGTGGGCTTAAAGTCAAGAGATTTCATTACTGAATAGTAATGAAATCTCTTGACTTTAAGCCCACGCATTTTACTACGAATATGTGAACAATAATAGCGTATTCGTTACGTTTGTGCTTCTATGAATACAGTTACAGACCGCAGAGCACCGACTATATAAGGTGAGCAGAGCACGTGAAAAAAAAAATGTGTTTATTATCTTAAATCTATACAATTAAGTTGCCGGGGCTTCCCAGAAAGTAATCCGAAAATACTTGTGATGGGATAAACCTCGCTCTTCCTCGATTATTTAACAATTGTTTCGTTGTGCTAATTAGGTATAAGTTACAAATTTTTATTTAACTAATAAAAAGAAAAATTAAGATAAATGAAGATCGTGCTTATGGCAGTGTGTGAAAGAAGAGTGTGTTTTTAAATACATGTGTGTTTATCCGTGTGTTTATGTGTGTGTGAATGTATATTTTGTGTGTATGTGTGTGTGTATGAGTGGGTGTGTGTGTGAGTGGGCCCGTGTATTTGTGAAAGAGTGTTGGCGTGTGTGTGTGTGTGTGTGTGTTGGGGTATGTGTGTTGTGTTGGAGTGTGTGTATATGTGTATGCATGACATTCAACCCAGTGTAGCCAAAATGTCTTCCACGGCATCATATTTTTTTTTTTTTTTACTATTTATAGGCCTGTGTTTGACCACAATCTCACCGTTGTCAGTGATGATGTGGCCGATGGTGGTAAGCACACAAAGCCTAGAAGGGAAAAAGAAAGAAAGAAAAGAAAGTGAAGAAAGTGTGAAGAGCCATTCCGTCAATGTCTTCTTACACTCATACAGCTGCATAGGGTAAATGTTAAAACAAACAGTTCACATGCTTGTGTTTATGTGCACATGAGACATTGTACTGTATCACAAGCTACGCGAGGCGAATAATCATACGCAGCGTTTAGGGCTCCTTTCCTCAAAAGGAAAAAAGGGACACTTATAGGATAACTTTTCTGTTTGTCTGTTTGTCTGCTCGTGTGTCAAGACCTTTTCTCTGGAATGCGTGGAGGTATCTACTGAGTTTGCAACCCTTTGGAACTAAGACAAAATCAAACTTCTAGATCAACAAAATACAAATTGATTGCCGTTTATGTAATCGCAAAGGAATCAAAACCTATAAAATACTTTCCGTTGATCAGGAATCATGACGAGCACAAGTAAAGGAACAAATCCAGAAACCATAAATTTGTAAATAAAAATAAAAAATAATATTCTGTCTTTCAAGACCTTTTTCTCAGGAATTCGTGAATGTATTAAGTTAAATTTATTATCCTATACGAAGTGTTGCAACTCCTTAGAACTGTGAAAAAATCAAATTTCTAAATCAACAATATCAAAAGATATCGCAGTTTGTACATAAAATAATAAAAGCTTTAACTTTATAATCACTCTATGTTGTATGTGTCATTTTTGTGTACAATTAAGAATTAAGAAAAAAAAAAATTTACAGTTGGTAAACTGACCGGGACTTATGTCGATGTATGGAGACAACAGTTTTCAACTTTTTAATTTTGTCCCTCAATGCACTTTATGTTTTCGCTAGAGCAATATTCGGAGCATTCATTGTTTATGAACGTCAGTAATGTAACCTAACTATGAATTTGGTGAATGAAGCTATTTGTACGGAACCCTCGATGCGCGAGTCCGACTCGCACTTGGCTATATTTTTAGGGTTCCGTATCCAAAGGGTAATAACGGGACCCTATTACTAAGACTCCGCGGTCTGTCTGTCTGTCTGTCACTAGGCTGTATCTCATGAACCGTAATAGCTAGACAGTTGAAATTTCACAGCTGATGTATTTCTGTTGCCGCTATAAAAAGAAATACTAAAAACCGAATAAAATAAATATTTAAGTGGGGCTCCCATACAACGAACGTGTTTTTTTCCGTTTTATGCGATAATGATACGGAACTCTTCGTGTGCGAGTCCGGCTTGCACTTGGCCGGTTTCTTTTTATAGAGAAGTACCTTACCTTTGTTGAAACAACTAAATTTGCTTATAGGAAATACACAGAAAAAGTTAGAAATTAATCAAGGTTCCAGTTTATCTGTACGCTCAATGGTTTTATGTTCCAAAATGGCGAAGGTTCCAGTTTATCTGTACGCTCAATGGTTTTATGTTCCAAAATGGCGTATATAGCTTAGTGTGTAAATCGTTATTGTCATAACCTTGTTCCCTATATCTTCATACACTCAGCGACAGTAAATGTGTCCCATACTCTAAACACAACGCGAATTTATAGTATAAACTTTGTAAACGACGGAAGCAAATAATACAAAAAGGCCAAACATTCATCAGCACGGGTGACATGCATCCACAGAACAGAAAAACGCCTTCTACAGCCTGTCTTCTCTGTACTGTGCATGCATCTCTCTACAACAATCTTCATTTGTTTCCATTCCTCGCCCGGCATGCAGCTGGTATTGCGCACATTATTATTCACCCCGCGACTGTATACTTCGTGTGTATTACCGTTTTTGTTGAGAATCTTGTGTTTCTTTATTCTAGTTCGCATCCGATGTTTTGTAGGATATGGTATCTATCTACTATTAAGATTTGTGTTTTCAAGGTTTGTTGTTTATTTCAAATTGTTCTGTTATAATATAGTGCTCGTAAACACTACGGAAATATCGTTAACGGACCATCGACCATCGTCAATTACATTTTGCTTGTTTCCTTTCTCCGTATCATTACTATACTGAGGGCCGATTTCTGAATTGAGTATTCGGAGATAGGAAATTGTCAAACCCTACTTTAGTGTCAAATTCTCAAAGGTAAATACTTAATTCAGAAATCGGGGGTGAATCATTTACCTGGTCCGGTAATAGTGGACTCACAAATCACATATGCGTGCGCCCTTGCCAATTAGTGCTCAGTGATTAATGATGTGATGTAGTTATTTGTTAATGGAAGTATCATACGTCGTCTTTGTTTTTATAAAGTCATAAGAAAACTTGAAGAAGCCAAAGATAGGTGTGGTTCTTAAAAGTACGATTCATTCCCTCAGGAAAGTAACATTCATGGAAGGAAACTTTTTACAAGTATCGAAGTTTCGTACATTAGTGGTTCTGGTGAGAAATCGTTTCAATGAATGAGTCCCAACAGTGTTTACAATTGTATTACGTTTGTAGGTCGTAGGCGTTGGCCCATCAGATAAATACCAGATCTTCTGAAGATTTCTGATGACCCAAAAGGATAAATGGGTGAGTAGAAACATGATTTGCTGCTGTAACGAATCCGGAAACCCGTGCGTGCGTAATAAAAGGATATCTCAAGAAAGTCAGTTAAAAAAAGTTCTTTAAAGCTAAAAAAACAAGCAAAAGCTTGTAAAAAAGTTTTTCAAATGAGACAAACCAAACAATGGCTCTGACTAAAACCTCGCAAACTTACCTACTCAAATTTTGTAAAGTACCTATTTTGATTTTATACAAGCTAATAGAAAATTTCTCTCAGTGAAGATATTTTAAATCGTTGGTATACACACAGTGGCCAAACTAGCGGAACAAAATAAAACGCCTTTTAAAACAAAAAATTTATCGTATTTAGTAAATTTTTTTTTTGAGTATGAATAGAACATGACTTAATTGAAAAATGGACGTTGTTGATTTCTTTACATTACTAAGGAAAGTATAAACAGTTAATTAAAAAAACATTTTCACAATAAAAATAATATCACATAAATTCGAGTGTTTCCTCCACTTGCTCGTAATAAAGTTTTCACCCACTTAGACATTTTGAGAATAATGCTATTCATTGTCTTGGAATAATGTTATTGGCTGTAGGCATGCCATAGAAATGGACATACATACATACGCTCGAAGTAAAAAATCGGGTAAAAAATGTAACATCGAATAAGGTTCGTCTACTAATAAGTATAAAAGTATTTGCTTGTTTAAAAATTCTAGATGCTTCTTATAAATAAAAATCTCATTTTATCGACGACGTAACGAACTAAACCAAAGAAAATTGGATTCCGTGTTACTGCAATGTCCCCATCCAGTTTCAGTCTAGTTTTTACATGTGGATGTAAATGTATTCGTGTTGCAGACAGTGTAGAATCATAATCATCATATCAGCCGAAAGACATCCACCGCTGGACATAGGCCTCCCCCAAGCGTCGCCACATAGACCGGTCCCGTGCGTCTCGCAACCAACAGATCCCCGCACCCATCACCAGGTCATCGGTCCACCTGGTGGGAGGCCTTCCAACGCAGCATCTTCCGGTTTGCGGTCGCCACTCCAGAACCTAACAGTGAACTGTGTAGAATGCTGTTGACTTAATCTATTTCACATTGTAAATTGTCGATAATACAAAATTAACATATATTGGGTTAAAGACATGGCGCAAATCTGCTCGAACTTATGCAATATAAATAAAATCATTTAGGTATTAACTTAATCGCCGCCATTGTATGTACCACTTGCATGGGTTTTGATTGTTTGTGTGGAGCTCACAAACGCTCGTTTCATAAACAACGTCACGTTATACGGACTGTCACAATACGAGGAATTGGTTTGATATATTTAAGAAGAACAGGGGGGTGACCATAAGCTCTTAGAGTAAGGTTATTTTGAGATGTGAGATGATGGACGTAAGTGACAGATGTATACAAGTCATATACATCTGTCCCTTACACACACTAAAAATAACCTTACTCTAAGAGCTTATAGTCACCCCCCTGATTTTGCGGCTACGTTGCGTATAAATCTAATAAAATAAGGAATGGCAAGTCGAAAGTTTTTGTTAATTTTACTTTAGTTTTTGGTTAGTATACAAATAATATATACAAATTAAAATATTCGTAGGTAAGCATCAAGAAATGTTAATTTCCTGGCAACTATAAAGCGTATTATGGTTGAATTTGGCCGTTCAATTTGAATTTATTATACATGTTTCGAGCCCACAGTATAAAATAAATTGATGGTTTAATTCTTATTTAATGTGGGCAACGAAAACTTTATTCTGCAAATGATAGCATTAATTAGTTCACAAAACAAATTACAAAAACCATCCTTGTTAATTTTACTTTTATAAAATAAAAGCCAAGTTCCTACATCAACCTCATGAATATTAAATGTGAAACCCAACAGAAACGTAAATCTTGAGCGGCGGCGGCGGGACCACGTAAGAAAATGACTTTCACGCCGTCATAGTTTATAACAAGTGTTAATCGAAAGGCTCTCACGCACAACAAAGCCCCGCCATAGCTTTTGATCTCCGTCTGCACACAACACTACCGCATTATACCGTCCCTCACTGAATTAATAGCAGTCCCAGTCACTGCGTTCTTTTTTTTGGCTCTTGATTTCAAATTTCGCTCTCGTATTGAGTAGATAATCGTTTGTGATTCGATCTCTGTTTCCGTCGAGTCTAGTGCACTCGATAATACTGTTCTGGCATTCAGATCAGAAACCGCGAGCCGCAATCTGTTTGTGTATCGTCGCAACACTTGATATACACTGTTTAGTTTGTGATTGTGATCTTCTGAATAGCGCACTTACATTGTTGTTACTGAGTGTAACGTGGAGTTAAGTTCGATCTTAACAATTATATTCTTGGTAGAAAGTGCAACTTAACATCTTATCGTTTTGCTAAATTCAATCAATATGAAACAAATTTATTTATTTTTAACGCAAATTTAAATTTTATACTCTAAAGTGTAACTAATTTTCGCTAAAAAGTTGTCATAGCACTTTCGTAAAAGCTCTTCTGAGCTCGACTGATAATAAAAAATATCGACTATTCTGTCAATGGGGCAACGGTGAGATTTTATTATTAAAAGAGAGGCTTTTTATTGAAAAAGTCTAGTTACATATATGAGGAATAACTTCAAAATATGTATTGCAATTACAATTTTATAAGAATATCATTTGCTGATCAACTAATTCTCAAATTATCATGGTTGCGATCAAATAAACTGGCTCGTAGCGTGGCTCGTGGCGTATTCAGCAACTTAGTAAGTTACGGCGGACCTGTTTTTAGAATATCGTAGTAAGTTACGGCGTAGCTTTTCGTAGCATGTTGTAGCGGTTCGAAGTACAACGTATCCGATACATCGCTTACAAAGAGCGCCCCATGCATAATGCATTCCACCGACATTGTCAATCTATCGCTAATTATTGCAATGTGCCATCTTGATGCAAGCAAAATCAAAACAAACAATAACAGCAGAAAATTAGAAGAAGAGTTATGAAGAGAAGTTCATGTTTTAATCGGATACACAGCATTTAAAAACTACCTCAGGCTAACTTTAAATTGTCAAGCTAAGCACGAGCGAGAGGAAAAAAGAAACTCTTTTAGGATCACTTTGTTGTCTATCTGTCTATCCGTGTGTCAAGACCTTTTTCTCTGGAATACCTAGACGTATTAAGTTGTAATTAATATCATGTACTCAGATCTGCAACCCCTTGCAACAGTGAAAAATTCAACTTCTAGATCAACGGAATTAAAATATACCTTGAACATAAATCGAGATTATGATCAAGTTGAATCAATTAATTATTTTAGAACTTTTGTTATAGTTAAGTATTTATGAATTATAGCACTAAGCCGGTTAGGTTGGTACTTTAATAAATTTTCATTCTAACTCGTAGATCTATGATTTATTTATATGTGCTTTTTCTTTGTCGAGAAAACAATACGAGGGAAATCTGAAGATAAAGATTATACATTTGTTTTCTTGGAAGTTTGACTTACAAATCCCAGTAGTATTATATTGTTCTGAAATTGTTTAGAGTTCCACTTATGCCTACTGTCCACGGAGGCGTAGCTTCATAGTCGCGTATTCATCATGATACGCTTGTTGTTCAACTGCTTGCAGCTTATTTATAATTCTATGAAACCCTATCGAAGGAGCGGCAGCGTCACGGTCTCGTTGCTATGCGGTAGGCTTCACGCCAGCCGTATCTCATGTCATACGCTGGGGCACACATCGAGTGGTGGCGGGATGTTAATTTTTTTCATTAATGGCGGGAACGGCAGCAAAATTTGTTCAGATATTGGTAAATATATAAGTAGTTTTACTCATTCTAAAGAATGAGAGAAATACTCTATCATTATTTAAGAATTCTCTTGCCGCTACCACAATCTACAGTTGATATTTTTTTCTACATATGGATGCGCCCAATATAATCGTTGTTTTCGGCGACTTGGAATGTGAAAATAACGTCTTCATTGATCGACGGCACTATCACAAAATTAAATTATTGAAAACGTAAGCGTGCAATACGCCTCGTTGAAAAAGTTTAGTACGCTGGGCTGCACAAGCTGCACGGCGTATTTAGAAGCTTTTATGAAGCCACGCCTCCGTGGACAGTAGGTCTTAATGATGCGTCACTGTTATTTTCAATCCATGATTTCATCTCGTGAAATATAAAGTGATCTATTCTACTTCTATCTGAAGAGGATCTCTAGAGGATCAAGTGCGAGATGTTTGCATACAATATGCAAACAGTGTTTTCTTCCAGAGAGTGAGTCCTGATACAGGATTTTTTTTTTTAATCGGTTTCTAAATAGACTAATCTACATCGATACATAATGTAGAGGCATGGTTAGAATCTACCATCCTTCTTCTAAGAAAAGAGCTCAGTATGCTTATTTAAACCTTTACTCTTTATAATGCTGTAAGTTTTTACTTTATGAATGGATATCCTCTCTTTTCTAAATCCGTCGAGATTCAATAAAACAGTTTGTTCGATTCACATCCGGTTGATTTAACGAATCCACAATGTTCGTCTTTGTAGATTTGACATATGAAAATCCCCTCCGAATACATACATAAGCATTATAGAATTCCTTATATATTTTACTTTATATACTTTTCTGTTTTAGGTAAATAATACCTTTCATCGTCATTTCTGCTAATAAAAATATGTAAAAGGTCAAAAAGGAAATTAAATCCACTTATTGCGACACCCACATTAACATAGCTAAGTCTTGCCATAAATAGTGAGTTTATGACGTATGAGATATCTATCTACCTAAAAAAAATAAAAAAAAAATAAAAAAAATAACAGTTATGTAAAATAAGCTTCAAAAATATCTATGGATATTTATGGCATTTCATATGGCTATGAGTGAAAACAATGACCAGGAACATAATAAATTAGTAACATGATTCTTCATCGTCGTATCGATGATTCCAAAATTATATATATTTTGACCAGTATTCAGCCACTCCAACAGCGATGTCATTAAATTTGTCTCACTAAGGTCTTGTAAGTAAAACTTGTAAAAAAAAGTAACATGATGTTAAGGTAAAACCCTAACTACGTAAATTGCTTGATTGCTTAAAATGTCTTCAGAACATTGTCGATTCTAAAGATACGTATGACCACTTGCTGAAAATTAAGTTCGTATCAAGAAGCCTCGTAAATCATATTGATGGCAATTTTGCTCACAAATCGTGTTAAAGCACTCCAAGGTTCATGCATCATACTTAATTTACCATTATATCGACTTCTTCTGTCTTATTTAGAGCATTTGGGACATTATTTTTCGTAGAAAAAGTTCGTATGTCTAATCTTTTCTTACCAAGATATGTGATATCAAGTGACTCGGAATGATTTAGCCGAGTCTAATTTTGGTATACATCTGACCTACACATAAAATGGATATATACCCAAAGTACATACTAAAAGGACTGTAGTTAGTATAAGTACGGCGCGAAACATATTTTTATAAACAACCAGGCAAATTAAATGAAACTGAAATCCACTCATTTCCAATAGCTTCCAATTAGTAATACTAGCCCGGTGCACAACCGCGTCAAGTTTTTTTTTATTTTTCTTTCACTATAACTTTGCCCCACACTAGGAATTTCTTCCTATATACTTTTCTTCATATAAACTCACATACACAACACCCAGAGCCGGAACAACTATTTGTAGGTCATACGAATTTTTTTTCCGTGCGGGTATCGAACCTGCAACACGCAACGCAGCAGTCAATCGCTCAACCACTGCACCAACCGTTCGCCCAAAATTCAATAATAAACCGTGATTGGTGCTGCATAGACACTTCCAAAATACGCTGCACGTGTCGCCGATGTTAGCGTGGCAGTGAATAAGACATTTTAGGCCATGATATCTAAGTGGTTTTCGTCTTAAACGGTTTGACAATATTGTAGCGTCAGCGTAAAATCATGTTGTTTTAAGTGAATTATAATAATATATGAAAAACGACCTGACCAAGAGACATTAATGAACCACTGGGACCGCCTCCATAAATAATACATTTTATTATGACAAGAACATTCAATAATTATGGACAAAACAACGTTAGTAACAGTAATTTTAATTACTAAATGATTGTATAATTCAATACTTAAAGCCAGTGAAACTCCATCGTAGTATTAAGTAAAATTACCTATGTTTTGTAATCTATACAAACAGTAGTTCTCTTGATCTTGTAATCCATGTGGATAACGAATAACGTAAAAATTATCTCTAGCTCTCATCCAAGAGGATTAGAGCAACGTTAGTTTCAACCAGAATGTTACCACTAAGAAGTGGTATCTTCATTATCTCGGCGAACACCGAAAGTGTTGTACAAGAGGACGCTGAGCAGTGTGGTATAGTTAGACATTGAATATGTAAGTGTTTTGTCTTAGATAGTAGCTAACGTAAGTAGAGTGCCTTGTGATAATGTGGGCTAACGTCAGAGTGTAACCACACTCAATCTACGCCAATTTATACATTAATGAGATGTGTTTATATGTAATATTAATAACAGACCCGTAGATATTGATTCTACATACCAAAAAGCCGTTCCTTCTTTTCCGTTCTTTGTATACCAATGGCGATATGATGTACAACAAAAAGTTAGCAAATTAAACGTTTATTTTATATACGTGTTTACTTTTACAGAAGGAACAATTCAATATCACTTTAATAAAGTTTTTACTTTGTTGGAGTGCTTTATAATGAAAATGAGTGCTTCATAAAAAATAAAAATATACATAATAACGAAAATACACGGATGCTTTTTTGTTGTTCATTAGGCAAAACAATATTTTTAGCGACCAGAAAGAAAAAACAAATAAAAAAAAAACAATTCAAACAAACTAAATATAATTTATTTCAGAATAGACTTAATTTTAACAATAGTTCAAGTAATCATTAAAATTCGAGCAAACACAAACAACCATTAATATTCAAAACGAGAAACAATAAAACTTACTGCAAAGTAGTGAAGGTACCGACAACCTTACCGTGCGACGACTCAGGAGCAAATTACTGATACACATAAGTAATCGCTGCGTCCCATTCAGGGGACTCGGCAGGCGGATTTTAGGCTGTGCCTTTTTCCGCGGAGTTCTATGCATGCCCGTTACAGCGGGCACGATTCATTTATGTATGCCTATTCTTGGCTTGTGGCAATAAGGCAGGCGTGTATACACTGCCTGCTAATTGTGTAGTTGCTATGTTACAGTGGGCGCGCTGCGGCGCTGTCACATAGCGCCGTTTTTTCACGGTACTTAGGCTACACATTCCCGCTCGGTTAGACTAGAGGCGAACCCCTAGAAGCCGGGCGGGAAATAGTCAGCGACTAGGTACCGACTATGTTGGCGCGCCCAGCTGAGGATGTATGATCCCCACCTGACACGCTTCCAGAGCTAGCCGGTTACGTCCCAGGCTGAGGAACCGTTATGTGTGTTTGAACGGTATTTTATTGCGTAACACCGTTCATGTATATAACGAAGCACGCACCGCGCGCGGCTTATGCTTGTTATGTGAGTTATACGTATGTAAAGTCATGATTGTGTAACACTATGTACACCGCATGTGTGTATATCAGTGCAGTATTATTGTATGAATGAGGCGCGTGTTATGGTATGCGGCTCGCTCAAGCGTCAGTCCGGTAATGAGGCTGCGGGGAAGACCGATACTCGCTCGAGCGCACGTTTTATATTAATCGGTAGGTACCAGCACTACCAACAATAAGTTCTGCTTATAATATTGTTTTACGTAGATGCAAGTATATTTTCTGCATCGAGTCCTGTTGCCGTCAGAGATGTTGTGTCTGGTGGATGAAAATAAATAATTATCAACAGTGAAAATAATTACTTAGGTCTAAAGGGTCTTTTAACAAGGACGGGTCGATGTTAAAATTGAATAAAACAAGATGTGTGTGAGATATTAACGAAATTTATTATATTTAAAAGGCCCATTTATGCCATTATGGATGGAATATGACATCGTTCAAATGTCCGCCGCGTCTTCGTATGGTGGCACGAATCCGAGAGGTCCAATTTTTAATGACTCTGAGATTTGATAAACTCTGTAGGTTGGAAAGAAAAATCACCATTATCAAATAAGTTAAAACTACTTTGAAGTTACTTTAAAACTTTATGCACACAAAGAACATAGCCTCACTTGTACTAAACAGCTGCGCTTTACTTCAATTACATTGTCATCGTGTCTAAAGTGTTCACATAGTGTGTGGTAGTGCGTCTTTTGTGAGAGTGGGTCGTATTGTTCAGATAAGAGAGCCATTTGTGAGAACTGTGCGTTATGGTAAAGGCAACTACTTCATGCATAGAATATGTGTTAAAGCATTGTTTAAATAAATATTTATTTATTTCCGGGAGTAATATGCGACTGTTTGAAAACAGCTGGCTTTCTGTTTGATTTAAACCAAAAATACGTTTCACTTGATTTACCTATGTGAATTCGACAGGCATCGATAGTTTCAACAGATTTTACAACTAATACCTGCGCTTTCAGTTAACACTGTTATTTACTTACTACTTTCGTGAAACCTATGTGAAAAAACTGCCGTCTACAATTAGTTATGTAGACATAAATCTCTTAAAACTCAATTAGGCGAGGCGTCCAATGTGATTCTCCCTCACATGATATAATGAACGTCCTTAACACCTCATTAAGTTTGTGTCGCACTTCTAGTCATTTTCACCGGCTCTCTGATTACGCTTCGCTCCAACCATTTGATTAGCTCAGTGACGTCACTGAGACCTGGATGTGCGGGTCATTAAGCAGAGTACCGGATAATGGAAGAAAATGAATAAAAGATAAAACAAGATTAATCAAATAAATTATGAGGCAACTGAGTTTTGTTATCATGTCATGATCAGTCTAATATTTATTATATTCAATAGAAATAAAATGAAATATTTTCTGCAGATAAAGAAAAAATCTATCCGCTACAGATAGCCTTAATATATTATATCTAGTTGGAACAGGTACGTATCTACATAATAATGTTAAAGCAATGCCTGGGAATGAGGAGTTCAGGTAAACATAATAAAATTTAATTTTCAAGTAATAATCCACTCAAGAGCCGTCTGCAGCACAATTGTTAGATGTTTTTTTTTTTGCAGTATTTTCTATTTCCTTTTGCTTGTTCTGTAATGACCTTTACAGTATTATTATTGTATAAAATATATAAATATAAAATGTAATGGAGGCTGTGAGGTATTATAATAAAACATCCGTACTTTGTGGTAACAAATAAGATATACTACCAAAATGTTAACCTTAGAAAGAAAATAGTTTTACAGGCAACGTGACCTCAAACATTATCTCGAAAATTCGTTGGAAAACTTTCAGTAGATACCTTATCATACCAAGTAAACGACTGAATACCTAATTAATATTACCAATTAGATTATGGATCGAAGCCAAACTAGTGCCTAGCTCTCGAACCTAGCTAATTAAAAGTATTACGAGCCTGTAGCAAACCAATATCAAATTGTAGCCAATTCTGGAGAGTTATGATTTATTTATATAAATAGATTTTTAATATGTACAACTGACTATTTCTAATCTTATGACTAATAACAAAACAAACTTACATACAAAAGGGAGAGGGAAAAGGACTCACAGCGCATCAAAAAATTCTTCCACATCGATGTCAATGGGAAACGTGCCCAGAACGCTGGCAGCATTGCCACGTTGAATAGCAATACTGATTCTCTGGCTGAAGAAAAGGCCAGCCCTCTGGTCACGCGAACAGTCGACTAACCGTTTACTTATGTCTCGAAAAACTCGATGAGCACTCGGACCCCATGGACCTAATGTCTCAACCCCAAACGGCTCAAACATATAACTGCCAATAAGGTTGTTATATTTGCGCCGTTTGAGGTTTTCTGCACCAGCAGCAGCTGCCCCAGCACAGCCCGCCGTGCTAAGAAGATGGGATGGCGCAAGGGTATCGACACATGTTGCATCCCACACCAAAGGCCTACCCAACTTCCAAGGCATTATGGTCATCCCATCCGGTCTCTTCCCATCGTCGCGTGCCAAGCCATTGGGTTCTAAAACAGCTGGCACCCCGGCGGTGACAAGAGCACGACGTATGATGTCATTAATGCTGGCGTGCCGTGCTATCCGACCAGCGCTCCTACTGCAGGATAGGCCATGGTGTCCGAGGCGGTCGACTGCTTCACCACATTGACAGCGATGTGGAGCTCCGCTGGGAGTACCTAGTCGCAGACATGTAGCGATCCGGAAGGTAGTGTCACTCAACATTGTGCCTATGTTGGGTGACGGTAAAGCCTGTAGCCAGAGGCCCGACTCCCACTCACCCACAGCCAGTAGGCGAGCACGCTCAGCAGTATTGGTGGACGTATTTATGAGTTTATTCCGTACCAAACTGCAGAGCGGCTCATCCCACTGTCTTTGGGAAGATGGGTTTTCGGGCAACGCCGTATTCGGGCAAGCCACTTTCCAGGCGCACACTGCGTCGGTCGAGCACGGCACTTCACAGTTAACCAGCGACAGGGATAAAATTTTAGTGGTTAACGTTTTAGTGCTGTGGACCGAAGACAGGAACGCCGGTAGGCTTATACTAGAAATTTTGCGGATGCCGAGCCCGCCAAAGCGAATGGGTAGCGTGGCTTGCGTCCAGGCTCGGTCATCCAAGGCCACATTTAAGATAGATGTCAGAGTGCGTTGAATAATTTCGTCAATTTTTTCCAGGAGAAGTGGCTGCTTCCATAAAGGGGAAGAGCGGAGAAAATACATAAAATTTGGTCCAAAACAGCAATACCTAATGAGAGTAAAAGCCGAATGAAGGTTAATTTGGGAGAGTCTATCCGAAATATCATTAAAATGGTTAATTTTGCCATCGATGAATGAAGAAAAACTGTCTTCCAAAATTGGGGAACCTAGGAGGTGCAGTGAACTTTTATCTAAAATTTTGATCTCTGGGGCTATTGCATAAAATTTGCTTTTTCTATTCTGGAGTAACTTTGATATGAAATTATTTCATAAGACGTATTGACATGTTGGAGAGAGATCGTGAAGCGAGTGACAAGAACACCAGCGATAAGACAAAATTTATCGTGAACACAACCGCTCTGTCAAGAGCGAAATGAAGAAGAAGATTGACATCTTAACAAAAATGCTGCATGTTACTCCCGTGGCGGAACATCCTAATGTTCACAAGTAAATAGATATTCTTTTGACCCCATGTTTACCTATTCATTCGAGGAGCCAATCGAAAGCTTTCAACAGTTTTCTATACACAAAACTACGCCCGCGCCATGCCACGAGACTATTTTTAACCAATAAACATTTGTGAGGTTTCAGTTTTATTCAATGATTTGGTAATAGAAGGCGTATAATCGTTTGAAAGCCAGGCGTACAGATACAATCAGCCGGCTTTTGTTATTATGAACAAGTCAACAATTTGTTCTATGTGGGATCAAGAAAATAAAACCACAACAGAGGCTCGCCCTGAGCTAGAGCATAACTTATGTTCTATAGATACTACGATGATACTATAATCTAGTAAGACTTTCCTTGTTTGCACACGAACAGCATCTCATTCTCACACTCTCAAAACAAAATCATTTGGAGTGTGCTATTATCAAAATCCTGGGTCTAAACTATACCATTTCCCTCGTGAACGAATACAAAATAAATAAATAAACCGGCCGAGTGCGTGTCGAACTTCGAACTTTAGGGTTCTAGTTATTTTTTAGTACAACATACGTAATAATCAACATTATCAACAAATTCCAAGTTAAAAAATTCTTCGGAAATAAATTGTGTGACAGACTACGGACAGACAGATAGCCACGTGAATGACAGCAATAGGGCACCGTTTGGACCCTTCGGGTACGGAACCCTGAAAACCGAGTAGGCGTTTTTTTAGTAATCCGTTTGCATCGCTCTGTGGGCTAACCGTAATGTAAAATATTAAAGTTCCTGCTCGTAATTAATATGCTCTAAGCGCTGAAGTGTGAAAATCTTCGTAACAATATACTTAAACAGAGCTTTTTGTTTTACAAAGAGTAGTTTTATAAATTGTAGTTTGCACCAATGTCACATGAATTTTAAACAGATTAACTACACATTTTCTTGTTTCTAGTATAAAAGCGGACTAAAGTAAACCCATTCGAGTTGACACTTTTAAAATACAATGCTAAAAGAACATTACAAGGATTATCTGATGTAAAGTAAGCGGAGGAGAGGGATTTTATTTTGATCTTTCGAGCCAAACACGATATTTGTAATGTTGGTAAGTTGAATTTATATTTTAGATAGTATCTTTATCATTTAAAAGAAGAACCTACAAACCTTATATACTACAGTCACAAGTAATTTCCATAATAACTTTTTTTATTGTATAGAATCTAATTAATCCGTGGCTGCGATGGACGAATGAAATAAATATTTTAATTAACGTTGGCTCAAGATTCTTTTACATTTTGCTGTTTCCAGTGGCGAGGGAATCATCTTACCTTGATGTAACTTTATTATTTATTGTAAGTGCGAGCTCTGGTCTGATTATACTTTATATTACTGTACATGTCCCTATCAAAAATAAACAATTAATTTTTCTATCATTCCTAAGCTTAGTTCGCCAAAAATTACTGGCTGAATTAGAAAACAAAGTGAACAATAGACCCAGTTCTAATCTCTCCAGTACCTACAAAAATTACCACAAAATTTTCTTCAAAATAACTTCATAATGAATATTTAATCTGTAAGATCTGTGTGCTGTTGTGCTCGTCATTCATTACTCTCAATACGAAATTCAAACACAAAGCCAATTTAACAGAAGCGGTTTCGGGTCGCAATTGATAAACTTCTCGTTGCTAAACTTACAACGGAACAGTACTTACCACTGCCATAAACATTAAATTGCTTTTGGATAAACATCATTAGTCTTCGCTCGAAATTAAGTTATTGAATTTGAATTAAAGTTGTCGAAACATAAAAGACCCGTTTTGTCTATAAAAATACATAATAATAATTAAACTTGTTTCTTGCGAATGATACTCGTTGTCATAGTGTATCGGTAACATTATGACTGACTGACTGACTGACACATTATGAATTTGATTTTTCAATTTCTTACGTAGAAAGTTATCGTGGCACGTAAAATGAGAAACGTCAACGGGCTTCTTATATTGTGACGACTATAGTTCCGGCATAATGTGATTTGATTCTCCATCGTAACCACCCTCACCATTATATCGTAAAAACCAAATAGAACACGTACCTGAAACAAAAAATAATAATATTTTGTCAATTTTCGTAGTCAATATTATATATTAGTTGCCTAAGATACTACAAAGTTAATTAGAGTAACCTCTCACGATACGTTTTCTACTGACAAAATATAAATAATTGGGTGAATAAAAAATGACGATGACGATTGGTTGAAATCACTTCTAAGAATATAAATTTAATATACTAATCAAGGAAGACGGAACGCTTTGAATACCTAGTGCCGAGAGGTAAAACCTGTCGCCCTGCCAATTCTATTCTCCTTCGTTCTCCGCGACACACTTCCAGCCGCTATGATGGCTCCTTCTATGTTACAGCAGTGCGTCTCTGGAACTCTCTCCCACACTCCCTTCGCGACAGCTCTTCTCTGGAGGTCTTTAAGAGGAAGATTAAAGATCATTTCCTTGCACAATGACATAATATTAGTATGTATTTATATATATACTAGCTTTTACCCGCGGCTTCGCTCACGTAAAACGTAGAAAAGGAAACACAGAGTAGTAGTACAAAAATAGCGTATTTTGCGTAACATAAAATGCAGTAGGTACTAATTTGATTTTTGATTCTTATAAATATTGTTTAGGTCGTCAAAAGTGTGGTAATGGGTTGTGAGCACAGAGTTGTAATTTTTAATAACTTACTTTAAAACAGTCGTGTAAACAATATTTTTAGTTTTACCATGTTTTTTTGCTAAAACATATTTTGATTATGTAGACTTGATACTCGTGAACACGTGGGAAAAAACATTTTTTTCTAAATGCACATCTGCAACTTTAAGTGTTTGCCCTTGAGCTTTATTTATGGTAATCGCGAATGTCACTTTAAGGGGAAATTGCAACCTTTTAAATTGGATTTGCATATCGGTTGGGATTATCGGAATACGTGAAATCATTACATCTTCTCCCTTTGCTATTCCTGTCATAATTGTTGCCCTTACTATATTGCGTCCCAGGTGTGTTATTTGTAGTCGGGTGACATTACATAATTTTGGTGCGTCCAGATTTCTCATTAACAGGACTGGGACACCAACTTTCAGCCTCAACGTATGGGACGGTACCCCAGATAATTCTAAAGAGTTAAGAAACTCTACAGGGTAGAGTTAAGGGTGGTAACTCACCCTGTAGAGTTTCAGGGTGAGTCACTCTGCTGCCACTTGCTTCAAGCTTGCTTGGAAGTATGTATTATATTTTCTTATTCTGCTTAAAAAACGGCGCCATTCATCACTGTCATACAAAAGCAAAGACTTGAGTGGTTCTTCTGGCTCACCAAGCGTTTGAACTGGAACTTTTCCACCAGAGCAACACATACCCTGTGTACTGAGTGCTTCACAATATTTACATTTTTTATCCATGTTCCCTATGAGAACTAATCGATGGTTAGTGTAATCAATCAATGGGTCATAATCAGACGCAGCGTTGTGGAACGACTCCCATGTATTTCTTGCAAACGTACGTCTCCTTTCAGACTGCCGTTGAGCTCGTAAAATACGCCGTATTTGGGATTGTTCAGGCGTCTCAGCAGCTATCGATGACGCGTGACGTTCGGCATCTAAAGGCCTGTGTTTGCTCAAAGGTCTCACCAGCCCTTTGAGTTGCGTGTCGCTCACCATCTGCGAGTTGGCGAGCCCGAGTCTGGTCGGGACTCTCAGCAGCTCTTTGAGTTGCGTGACGCTTAGCATCCGCGTGTTGGCGAACCTGAATCTGGTCTAAAGTCTCAGCAGCTCTTTGAGTTGCGTGACGCTCAGCATCTGCGTGTTGGTGAACCTTAATCTGGTCTAAAGTCTCAGCAGCTCTTTCAGTTGCGTGACGTTCAGCATCTGCGAGTTGGCGAGCCTGAATCTGATCGAAAATCTCAGCTGTTCTTTGGGTTGCGTGATGCTCAGCATCTAAAATTAGACGGATTGAGTCTGCTCCTCTGTTTCTTGGCTTCTAGCTACTCTTGCTGTTGGAAGCAGAGCTCCAACAGCAAGAGTAGAGCTACGGCTCAGATGAGATTTACTCTTGCGAGGCATATCCACAGCATAAAGATATCCCCCTAATAAAAATAAACAAAAGAATATTTTAAAGCTTTGCTTAAATTACCACTTTCACGGACACTGACATTAAGTTGACTTTTTTAAATTGACACTTAAATCTTTCATAAACAATTATATTGCATATTATTTATATTGCACAGCCGAATAAGAAGGACGCAATAAAAAGAAGTTTCATATTATTTTCATATTTTATAACTAATCCACCCCATTTCTCCAGCACCTTGTTTTATACAAAAAAGTAACCTATGTCCATCCCAGGGTCTCATACTATCTGCATACCAAATTTCATCTAAATCGGTTCAGTGGTTTAAGCCATAATAAGAAGTTTCATACAAATCTAACCCACCCCCCTATTTCTACCCCTTTGTGTTTTATGCAAAAAAGAAGTAGCCTAAGTCCTGCCCAGGGTCTCAAACTATCTTCACACCAAATTTCATCTTAATCGGTTCAGCGGCTTAAGCCATAATAAGAAGTTTCATTCAAAATTTACCCCCCTACCATTTCTCCCCCTTCGCATTTTATGCAAATAAATGTAGCCTATGTCCGTTCTAAGGTCTCAAACTATCTTCTTACCAAATTTCATCTAAATCGGTTGAGCGGTTTAAGCGTGAAAAGGTAACAGACAGACAGACAGAGTTACTTTCGCATTTATAATATTAGTATGGATAAATAAGATTCTTCAAAAAAACTTTGACACCCTAGGGGGTGGGAGAGTGAGGGAGAATCAAATTTTGGTGGTAGATTCAAAAAACTTATAATGACAACCTTTATTGTTTACTGAGGTTGATATTTGTGTCAAGTTTCAAGTTTATTAACCTAAGAAGATTCTTCAAAAAAATAATCGACTTTTGGGGGTATTTTTGAAAAACTAATAATTGCAACCTTTTTTTGCTTACTTAGTTGGGTATTTATGCCAAGTTTCAAGTTTATTAACCTAATAATAAGATTTTCAAAAAAACTTTAACACCCCCTAAATCGTCTTTTGGGGGTAGTTTCGAAAAACTAATAATAACAACCTTTATTATTTATTTATTTTAGTATTTGTGTAATGTTTCAAGTTTAGTTACCCATGAAATAAGATTCAGCCATACAAATTTCAACACCCCCTAAAACGACTTGAGGGGGTAGTTTCAAAAAACTAATAATGTCAATCTTTATCATGTACTTAGATTACTATTTGCGCCAAGTTTCAAAAATATTAGCCGAAGGAATTAGATTTTTCATACAAACTTTGCCCCCCTTTTTAACCCCCTTAGGGGTAGAATTTCGGAAAATCCTTTCTTATCGGATGCCTACATCATACCAAGAATACACATTTCAAGTTTCAGGTCTCTACGTTCAGCAGTTTGGGCTGTGCGTTGATCCGTCAGTCAGTCATTCAGGACAAAGCATTTTATATATATAGATATAGGTGTATGTATTGAAGTACGTATATTTATGTTTTAATTTAATTCGTCATAGGTTATTTTAATATTGTACACTGGATGCCTGCCCTCTATAATTGTCAACTTTTTCTGTCACTCTAGGGTTTGCTGTAATCGCGCACATTTGGGAGTGGCGCGAGGAGGCGAAACGCCGGGGCGAAACTCCGTTGCCGCGACAAATCGTGGCCCGGCGGACAGAGCTCCGGCAGGATCTCATGGCGTCATGGAGAGAGCGACTATCGCAACCCAGTGCTGGGCACGCCACGATTGCGGCGATAAGGCCCCTCTTTGAGGAGTGGCTAGAGAGGCGCCACGGCGTCCTCACCTTCCGCCTGACGCATGTCCTCACCGGACACGGCTGCTTCGGGAAGTTCCTGTTCAGGATAAGGTGGGAGGAAACGCCCGGGTGTCACCATTGTGTGGATCGCCCGGAGGACACGGTGGAGCATACGGTGGAGGTCTGCCCCGCTTAGACGGAGCACCGCCGTGTCCTCGTGGACGCGATCAGCGGTGGCGACCTCTCGCGTCCGGCCCTGGTTCAGGCCATGGTACGGAGCGAGAGTGCATGGGAAGCCGTCACCTCCTTCAGCGAAGCAGTAATGCTCGCAAAGGAGGAGGCGGAACGCGTGAGGGAGACACAACGGAGACGCCCTCACGCCCCTAGCCACCGCAGGAGACGCCCCGGGCGTCGAGAGTCGCAAGCCGATTCCCGGCCGCCATAGGCGCGAGCTTGCGGACGGCGAGTAACGGGTAGCTCGCCGTCCGATAAGGACCAGGCCCGAGTCGACGGCGCGTAGTGTTCCACGCGCGCCTCAAAGAGATGTCAGCAAAAGTTGACGGGGTCCGCTAGGGCCGATGCCTGTCTGGGTCGCTTGAAATTTGAAAGAGAGTTATCGCGGCCCTGGCACAAGCAACTGAAGGAACACGGGTGGGTTTTAGTCAGTAAAAGTCTGACACGCCCTCCCGCTTCACCCAGAGCGGGAGAAGTCATTGGACGATTTCCAAACCAAAAAAAAAAAAAAAAACGGGTTTGCTGTAAGAGAACTCACATTGAGTTAAGCTCGCCTTTGTACATGTACTTTATTATCACACTGTATGTAATTTTGTTTTCTTGGTGTACAATAAAGAATTAAAGACGGATAAAGAAAAATAAAGCATGGTAATCAATTTAAAAGATCTTCAAGATAAACGCTAAAGAGAATTTTGGAATGACTATATTTTAATGCTAAAGATTCCTTCAAAAAGAAAACCTAACCTATCATTGTTGGAATGAAGTTTGATTTATCAAACTTGTTGTTGATAAGATACGTCAGTAGTACGTTTTTCGTGATTGTCGAGGTTTCTCCTTCAAAGCTAATGGTTGTGTTTTATATATTTATTTGTGAATTTTCCACACAGTCTGTTTCTCTCTTATTATGTAAATAAATATACATCTGCCAAGCCCACCTGGTATCATTTTAACAATCATCATCATTTCTGCCGGAAGAAGTCCATAGCTGGACATAGGTCTCCCCCAAACGTCGCCACAACCTAGTATATGCCGTAAAATAATTGTATAGGATCAATATTTACGTAGTATAGGGTTAAAACAATTACTGACTGCAAACTAGAAATACACGATACAATTATAAATAATATCATGCAATACTACGAATTCTCCAGCTAAAAAATATAAAACCAATGGCATAAAACTCAGTGAAACAGTGAATGTCTTAAATGTAACTGTGCTTATAGATTTTAATCTTGTGGCGCTCTGTATCCGTAGTAAACGACTTATTTCACAGCTGTACTTGAGCACAATCTGTGACGTCACAGTGTTGCGTCACCGTTTTCCCGCACTCTTTTGCTTTGTTCCGAGACCAGGCAGTGCGACTTTTGATATGCTAATCTTGCTAGATGGTGATATCCCTTTATTAATGCTTAGTTTCAAGTAATCGTAGCTCTACATTATTAAGGTCTATTGTTCTCATTTTAGTATCTATAATGGGTATACCTTCGAACTTTATATTCCTAAGGTTTTGCTTAGTGAAAGTGATCAGTGATAATGTAAATTAGATTGTGCTGCAGTGGGCTTACTTAATCAAGCGTTATTGTAAGCTAGCATCTGCTTGCGGCTTTGCCTGTGTAAAAAGTGTTTTATCATCCCAAGGGATAAAAACTTTAAAACATTATTGCATAGTGACATTGTTGGCGCACATTACAATAACAAAGGCTTGCTATTGTAATGTGCAAATATGTTTGTTTGCTTGCCCGAATATGATACGCAATGTCCCCCATACTAGTTTAACCTGTCTCACGGTAGGACAGTCTTCCTCAACTCTACACTTGTACTATTGTATGTCCCTTCCAGGGTCTCATACTATATATCTTCGATCGCTCAATACAATTTTCTCGACTTTCACAACATTTTCTTGGGTGACTGACGTCGATGGACGGCCGCAACGGTGTTCGTCTTCCGTGCTCGTTCTCCCTACTCGAAATTGAGAAGCTCACCTTGCAACAGTGGAATACGCCGGAGCAGACTCTCTTTATGTTGCCTCTAAATCGCAATGAATCTCTTGGCATAGCAATGATCATTGCTATGCCGTAGCAAGCCTGCGCAGTTGCTAAGTGAGCTACGCTGTCGTCGTAGCACAAACAATAGACTCAATATTTCGCAAGATAGCTTTCTATTGAACTAGTTCTTCTGAAACTTCTACGTTTTGATAAATTCAGATGTACGAATCAATATTAAAATGTGCAGAAAAAGACATCAAAAACAGCCAAATTTTAAAAACATTGCCAAACTTTTTCCTATCTATCGTCTATTATTCCTGGGCGAATGCTGTGTGCTGAATGCTTACAGTTTTCTTTAACGGTCTTTTTGAGAATGTAATATATTAGGAGGGATCAAAAAGTAGTGAGAACGACATACTCCTAGGTAAGAAAAATAAATACTGGCATAGCTCAGATACATATTTGTAATATTAATAAAGAAAAAAATCTTCGATTCTCTTTTGTTTTTTTCTGAATGTAGTCATTTGTTTGCTTCGTGTCGGAACGTGTTCTCGAAAATGGAGAAAAACGAAGTGCGAGCCGTTATTAAATACCTCTGTTTAAAAAAGTTAACGACGCAAGAGATTCATTGCGATTTAGAGGCAACATTAGGAGAGTCTGCTCTGCCGTATTCCACTGTAGCAAGGTGGGCTTCTCAATTTCGAGTAGAGAGAACAAGCACGAAAGACGAACATCGTTGCGGCCGTCCACTTTGTACTTAATTCCAGAAACGGGCATTTCATATGGAAGTATTCAATCTATATTGAAACAATCTTTGAAAAGTCTCCGCAAGATGGGTGCCGAGAATGTTAACCGACAGTCAGAAACAAAATCGACTTGACATTTCGAAGATATTGTTGGACAAGTTTCAAGAAGATTCTGAAAACTTTTTGTCTCGTTTCGTAACAATGGATGAAACATGGGTCCATCATTTTGATCCCGAGACAAAACAGCAATCTTCGCAATGGAAACGGCCACCATCACCGACCCCGAAGAAGTTTCGTGTCGTGGCATCGGCTGGCAAGGTTATGGCGTCAATATTTTGGGACTCAGAAGGGATATTGTTGATTGATTACCTGGAGCGTGGAACCACTATTACAGACCAATATTATGCAGCTTTAAGTTGAGGAATGCCATCAAAGAGAAAAGGAGAGGGAAACTTCAAAAGGGCGTGCTGTTTTTTCGCGACAACGCACCCGCGCACAGGTCGGCAGTTGCTATGGCTGCCATTCAGCAAGCTGGCTTTAAATTGGTTGACCACACCCCTTATTCACCAGATCTGGCGGCTAGCCATTTTTATCTGTTCCCCAAATTGAATCAATACTTAAGGGGAAACCGGTACGAAGACGATAACGAGGTGATGGATGCCGTGGAGAGCTTTTTGCAGGACCAAGACAATACTTTTTTTCTGAAAGGGATTGAAGCCTTGGAAAAGCGCTGGGCTCGGTGTGTTGAGAGACTCGGAAACAATGTAGAAAAATAAATTATTAAGTTATCAATAGTCATTATATTCTATCTCAGTCTCACTACTTTTTGATCCCTCCTCGTATGTACGCCCGTGACGATACTTGCTATCGACGTCTCCGTAACCTTGAGGACTTCAGATTCTCAACGCTGTGGGCTTTAGTCGACACAGGTCTGGGTAAAATTATCTACGCCTGTGTCTACCGTTCGCACAGTGGTGATCAGGAGACAACCAGGCTCACAGAGTACCTCCAGCGGTACCCTTCCGCCCAATTAGTGTTACTGGGGGACTTTAATGCCCACCACCAGGAGCGGCTCTTCCCATACCAGTGCACTAACCATGCTGGATGGGAGATGCGTAAGCTTTCGCTAGCGCTAAACCTCACCCAGTTGGTCCAGGGGGCAACGACGGTACCGGATGTTGATTCGCACACAGCGAATTGCTTGGACCTTCTGCTGACAACAGATCCAGACAGATAGTCTGTGTCTATAGCTTCACCTTTAGGTAGTTCCGACCACTGTCTGGTGAAGTCTGTGTCCTTCTATTCCCCACCCGATCCCAGCCCAAAAGGCACCCGGCGGGCTTGGCGGTACAAGTCAGCAGATTGGGATGGTATGCGATCTTTCTTCGCATGCTATCCTTGGCAGCCTGCTTGCTTTTCTTCGACTGATCCATCGTCGTGCGCGGACGCCGTAACGGATGTGTTGCGTCAAGGAATGGAGTACTACATTCCGTTCTCTGACGTATCAACGTCTATCGAAGACCGGCCATGGTTTGGCGCTGAATGTAAGCGCACCGACGCGCTTAAACATGGGGCGTACCTGGCTTGGGTCGACGCTCAATTGCCTAAGGCGGGTGACGTGGGTCAGAAGAAGAAGGCCTTCAACAGGTCTGCCAAGTCCTGCAAGATGGTGTTGCGAAGGGCAGAGCCCTATTCGGCCAATGTGGTCGGACTAAACTTGCTCCTTACCTATCAGTTAGTAAAGTGTTTTTGTCTCTGGCTAAGTCGGTCGAGTCGAACTTCTGCCGTCCCTCACTACCGCCACTGCTGAAACCCGACGGGTCACTGGCCCACTCCACTGAGGAGAAAGCAAATTAATTTGCCTCTCTTTTTGCGGAATCTTCACGTCTGAATCCTGGTGACGCGCGGCCCCGTCTTTCTTCTGATGGATGCGAGACGAGTATGTCGAACATTCGTATTAATCAAAAAAAAAAATTAACAAAAGATTAAACCGACTTCCAAAAAAACACTGCAAAACGAAAAATAACTTTCTTTTCCGAAGTCGGTGTCTTTGGTACATTATTGTTTTCCGTGTTTCGACACCGACTTCGGAAAAGAAAGTTATTTTTCGTTTTGCAGTGTTTTTTAGGAAGTCGGTTTAATCTTTTGTTAATTTTTTTTTTATTTATCTCTTTTTAGTTTTGATAGGTACTTCCAATTGCAATAAATATCATATATAGCTAAAGTACATCTCATGACGATTATAAGCCCATACACGACTAGGATACATTGTTTTATTTCGAAGTACCAGTGCCTACCTGCCGGCTTCATCATCAGATCAGTTCGATGGTACCATTTTCATCAGCACTATTTGCTTCATCATAGTCGTTAAAATATTCTAGATATCTTATAACCCATGACATACTTAGCATTAAGGAATTCTATTGGCCATCTGTGGTCTTCTTCACCAGTTCCACTTCTTCAAATGTTACTTTCTGAGTGCAGATGATTGCATTGTTGATAAAAATACCAAAATCGCTATATTGGTGCCTATAATATTTGAGGAGTTCTCTCGATTTCTCCAAGATTCCATCATCAGATCCTGACTTAATGACTATGGGACCAACTGGGAAGTATACCCTTTCAAACAAAAGAAGAATTTTCCAAATCGGTCCAGGCGTCTTACAGTAATCGGGGAACATAAATAAAAAAAAAAAAAGATTCCGACGAATTGAGAACCTCCTCCTTTTTTTGAAGTCGATTAAAAAGACGTCCGTAGTGTGCTGCGCAACCTCGACGTGAATAAGGATACCGGCCCTGATGGAATACCAGCAATTTTTCTTAGAACCTGTGCGCCTGAATTGTCTCCGATCTTGACACGCCTATTCCGCCTTTCTTATGAGGCTGGCAAAGTGCCGAATGCTTGGAAGCAGGCTAACGTACAGCCCGTGCCCAAGAAGGGAAGTCGAGCTGACCCGGCCAACTACAGACCCATATCTGTAACCTCCATACTCTGTAAGAGTATGGAACGCGTACTCAATATTAAGCTCCTGGTATACCTAGAAGCAAAAGATATCTTAAGTGACCGCCAATACGGCTTCCGCCAAAATCGGTCTACTGGGGATCTTCTAGCGTACGCCATTCACATCTGGAGTGAGGCAATCGAGATACACGGGGAAGCGCTTGCCGTCTCCATACAAATCTCGAAGACCTTTTGATAGAGTCTAGCACTAGAGTCGATCGAAAAGCGTGCGATGAGGCACTGGTTAAGTCAAAGTTCCAGAGCCTTGAACATCGTCACCTCGTTGCCAGCTTCTCGGTTTTTTATCGGTTACATTTCGGGGAGTGTGTGATGGAATTTTTTAAATTGGGACAAACCCACCGCACTATTCCCAAACCACTGCAACAGATCCACCACAGCCACGTCCTGGCCAGCCGATCGCGAACGGATGGAAAGAATTGGTGGAGATGTCGGCCCTTGATGGAATTATCCCACCTACATTGCCATTCGGATAAAAGTTCCTCCCAGACGTCAATAGGTGGTTAAAATAATCTAGAGATTTTCTCACGATCACTCCGCGTTAAAAAGTTCGCGTCCGTGGTCTCTCGTGCGGAATAGTACATTGCAGCACGTCGCTGCACTTCAAGGTCGACCGGTCTTGACCGGTGTGTGATGGAATTGCATGATCTAATTCCGCCCAGCTCGTTTCATCATCGGACTAAAAGACGTACGGCAATGCGCTATCGGTACATGGTGGACATCCCACCCATACGCACTAAATGTTTTGAGAATATTTTTATTATGCGTACAGCTAAGGATTGGAATTCCCTGCCCGATTCTGTGTTTCCCGATAGCTACAATCTATGGGTCTTTAAGTCAAGAGTGAATAGGTTACTACAAGGCAAGCGTGTTCCATCGTAGACCACATCATCGCTTACCATCAGGTTAGATAGTGGTCAAGCGCGAGACTATAATAGATAAAAAAGTGTAATGTCTTTGTTTTTGCTTTTTGGACAAAAACAATTTCGCAAAAATCTATGGAACTTGGTCCAAGAGTCAGTGGAGGCTCTTGAACCACTTTCTGGACCCATTGTCCTTTCAGATATAGGTATGCAATTTCTCCAAAGAAGCTAAATTAATATAAAAAAATGTTGAAGTAACTTAGCTTTGGTTCAATTGTTCGTCTTCAAAAGTAAGTACGGGAATGAACATGCGAGGGATGCCGGAATACGTTACGCAGCTCATTGCACTATTACGCCATCCATCATATTTCTAGGTGATTCACGAAGCGAAATCCAGTAAGTCACGTGTAAACTAGAACAAAATAGACAGTCCTAGTCTGCTTGCGCTTTTCAATTTTCGGGCTCCTGCTAGGATCCCGCGTAGTGCCATTACACCTCTTTGTCCGCCGTCGAGGAGAACCGTTTTGGGAGCTAATTCGCCCTATGCAAGAATGTGTAAGGAAGTAAATGGCTATGGTGATGTTGTCGATCTTCACTTTGACTCTTTGGCTAGACTGAAATCCATCCTCATGAGTTTATCGAGTAGCCCTTAAACTTGTTATTTTAATTTTTACCACATTTGTCACAAGTTAAATTTTGATTAAATATTATCAAATTTCAAAAAAAAAAATTTTTTTTTTTCTATCATTCTACTTATAATGTTAATGTATCAATATTTTATATTTTATTAACTTAATCAATTTTATTAACTTAATCAATTTTATTAACTTAATCAATTTTATTAACTTAATCAATTTTATTAACTTAATCAATTTTATTAACTTAATCAATTCTATTGATTGTATCAATTGAATAATTTTTATAAATTTTTACTATTTTAATTAATTGCATTATTTTTACCAATTTTTACTAATTTAATTAATTGTATTATTTTACCAATTTTTACTAATTTTATAAATTGTATAATTTTTACCAATCTTTATTTTTTGTAACCAATTTTTGATACATTTTACCAATATGTGCCATTTTTATGAATGCTATCGATGTTATGTACTCACTCACTTGTATTAATAATTAGCGTTGTATATAGAAAATACAGATGAGTATATTTTCTTATATCATAATTTTTAGAGCGTGATTTTTGAACTTATTTTTTTACTCATATACTTTCCTGAGCGACTGGAGTTTATAAGCCAGTACTATTGGCTGTTACCCTAGGTACTGGTACCTTTACTTTTTCTGTCTGTCTTGACTGTCAGGTTAGATTATCCAAAGCTTGCACATAAAATATCGTATGTATCGCTAGATTTTCAACAGCAATGCCATTTTATACCAGCTATGAAATAAATATGAACTTCATCTGCGCCAAGAGACCGGTTAAGATTATTCTATATACAGTGTACGTTTCTAGAATTCGTATCTATGAGAAAAACCCAAAAGCGATAGGATTTTTGTATGACTGTACGTCCTCTTTATCTATCTATATATATAAAAGAAGAAACTGACTGACTGATCGATCAACGCACAGCCAAAACCACTAGGCCTAGAAGCATGAAATTTGGCAGAAAGATTCCTCGAGTGACGTAAGTGAGCACTAAGAAAGGATTTTTGTAAATTCCCCCCCTAAGGGGGTAAAAAGGGGGTTGAAAGTTTTTATGCAATTTCTACAGTTTGTAAGTTGGACACGTGAAATTTTAGATTTACGCTCTCGCTTGATAAAAAAAATTAATGTGTTTATTGGTTTTTGGAAATTCGACCCCTAAAGGGGTAAAAAGGGGGTTGAAAGTTTGTATGAAAGATTTACAGTTTGTAAGTTGGACACGTCAAATTTTAGATTTATGTTAATGATTGAAAAAGAAATTTATGAATTTATTGGTTTTTGGAAATTCCACCCCTAAGGGGGTAAAAAGGGGGTTGAAAGTTTGTAGGTAATTTCTACAGTTTGTAAGTTAGACACGTGAAATTTTAGATTTATGCTCTTGGTTGATAAAAGGAATTCATGTATTTATTAGTTTTTGAAAATTCTACCCCTAAGGGGATACAATAGGGGTTAAACTATATATGATATTTCTTTGGTTTGGAAGGTAAAACAACTGAAATTGTAGGTTTACGCTCTTGATTAATAAAAAAACAATGAGTTTAATTATTTCCGGAAATGCCACCCCTAAGGGGGTAAAAAGGGGTCGAAAGTTTATATGAAATATTTACAGTTTGTAAGTTGGAAACGTAAAAGTTTAGATTTACACTCTTGATTGATAAAAAGAATGCATGTTTTTATTGATTTTGGCAATTCCACTCCCAAGGGGGTAAAAAAGGAGTTGAAAGTTTGTATGTAATTTCTACAGTTTGTAAGTTGGAAACGTAAAACTTTAGATTTACGCTCTTGGTTGATAAAAATAATTAATGTATTTATTGGTTTTTAGAAATTCTTTCCCTAAGGGGGTTGAAAGTTTGTATGAAAAATCTAATTCCTTCGCCCAAAATTTTTAAACTTAGCACAAATAGTATACTAAATAAATGATAAAGATTGACATCAGTTTCCCGAAACTACCCCCAAATGATGATTTAGGGGGTGTTGAAATTTGTATGGAAAAATCTGATTTCTTGGGTCAATAAACTTGAAACTCGCCACAAATACTAACCTAAATGAATAATAAAGGTTGTTATTATTATTTTTTTAAACTACCGCAAAAGACGATTTAGGGGTGTTAAAGTTTTTTTGAAGAATCTTATTACTTCAGTTAATAAACTTGAAACTTGACATACACATACCAATCTAAATAAACAATAAAGGTTGTTATTATTATTTTTTGAAACTACCCCCAAAAATTGACATAAATACCAATCTAAATAAATAATAAAGGCTTTTATTGTTAGTTTATCGAAAATACCCCTAAAAGATGATTTAGGGGAAGTTAATTTTTATTGAATAATCTTATATCTTGGATTAATAAACATGAAACTTGACATAAATATCAACCTCAATAAAGGTTATCATTATTAGTCTTTTGAAACAACCCCCAAAGTCAATTAGGGGGTGTTGAAGTTTGTATAGAAAAATCTGATTTCTTGGGTCAATAAACTTGAAACTTGCCACAAATACTAATCTAAATGAATAATAAAGGTTGTTATTATTATTTTTTGAAACTACACTCAAAAGACGATTTAGGGGTGTTTAAGCTTTTTTGAAGAATCTTATTTAACTTGAAACTTGACATAAATAAACAATAAAGGCTTTCATTGTTAGTTTTTCGAAACTACCCCAAAATATGATTTAGGGGATGTTAATTTTTTTGAAGAATCTTATATCTTGGGTTAATAAACATGAAACTTAACATAAATATAAACCTCGATAAATAATGTAGGTTGTCATTATTAGTTTTTTGCAACAACCCCCAAAAGACGATTTAGGCGGTTTAAAGTGTTTTTGAAGAATCTTATTTCATGTGTTAATAAATTTGAAACTTGGCACAAATACCAATCTAAGGAAACAATAAAATTGTCATTATAAGTTTTTCGAAACTAACTGAAGCTAAGAATCTTACTGGACAGGGTTTCGTTTTTGACGTAGTGTTCTAGGGCGGCTATCCAACCTTTAAGGAGGTGAAAAGGGTCGAAATTAGTTTGTATGTAATATCGAATTCCTTGGAGATAAAATTGTTAATCAAAATTTACATTTTTAGAACTCCCCCCCAGATAGGGTTAGGGGTGTTAAAGTTTTTTTGAGGAATCTCACTGCGCTATCTGATTAACATAAAGTAAGTAAGATGAGTTTTTAAGTCAAATAACGAATCGTCCTAATCCAATAAACCCTGTATATCTACGACCCAGTTTTATAATGTTTAAATAATTTGTTATTTTTGGTCGCCTTCACTAACTGCATATAAGAAAATCATTTATAGGATAAAAGAAATCACGCGAACGAAGTCGCGGGCGGAGTGCTAGTAAGCAATAATAAGATTTTTCTACGTTGTAGAAGACAGTGAAAGCTTGGTTAAATCTTATTGTATTTTTCTTCGACATAATAATATAGTAAGCAGAGTTTGTAGGCTTTTATTTATACGATAATTATTTATATTTTTACATACGTACCGAGTATAAACAAGATTATTACAGGTAAATGGCCAACAATTTGCGCCGTCAGCAATATAATGTATTATGAACTGCGAGATAGGTAATAATTACCTGAGATGGATCGGAAGATTATCAAGGAACAGAGACCACTCAACAGTAATAAAATACAGATAAACTGAGTACTGCTGAGTGCACACGACCACCTGAGGGCAGATTGAGTTAGATCAGCAGCAATTAATTTGTATTGTAAATTACACTTTAGAAAACTGTAATACATGTGCTAAGATCTAAAGTAATATAATTATTGGTGGACATAGTTCGTCACAGCGGCATTCTTAAAATTAAATTAATAATATTAATTATTAAATTTTCATTCATTCCCTTTGCTGCAAAACTTATTCTAAGTAATTCTAAGTAATTCTTAATTTATAAGTAACAAAATAAAACAATAATTACAGGGATGTGGGTTATGAGTACTTAATTGCATTAAATACGACGCGAATCTTATTGAATTAATTCAAAGGTTGCTTGGGAATGAATTCCATTTACTCGCATCTGTTGATTATTATTACCGAAGCTTCGGGTATCATGGAGCCCGATCAATGGGTATTAATACACAAATACCGACCCGTTTTGGCTGAAAATAAGGTGGGTATTCTATGCTATATTTGGAAGTCAGTTACAGATTAGTGGTCTCATTTACAAATTGTTTGCCTTTCACGCGAAATCTCGCAAAATTTCTGAAAAGATTAATAAAACCTTTTACTTCTTCAGTATCAAGTTTTAGAGAACTTTTAGTTTCTCGACCTGAGCCTCTTTCTCTCTCTCTCTCCTTTTCGTTCCGGAAAAATAAAATAGGAAGTAAGACTCTGATAAAACCTTTCAACCTACTTACGTGCACGGCTAGAAAGAGCTTTAATGTTTTACTTCTTAGTAGTAGTAAAACATTAAAGCTCTTTCTAGCCGTGTAATATTACGTATCAAAGTAGCCACTCTCAATGTTTGCTTCTGACTATTTCAGCGTAAAAAGGATTTTTTTTTTACTATTTGCCCCACGCTAGGAATTTCTTCCTGTATCGTGGGTGCGTTTACAAACATATAAACTCCCATACATAACACCCAGAGCCGGAAAAATTAACTGTAGGTCGTACAAATATTTGTTCCGTGCGGGAATTGCACCCGCGACACGCAGCGCAGCAGTCAATCGCTCAACCACTGCGCCAACCGTGCGCCCATTGAAACACCCACTGTGGCTGTACTTTAAGAATATCACTGTTACCGCCTTCGTTATAAAGTGTCTTTTTGCCACACAGCGAACGACAGAATCGACATTCTGCATGAACGGTTTGAGGGTAGAGTTATCTCTTGAGTTCTCTTTTTCTTGTGGGGTTTTCTGAAGTCGCAAGTCTATGCCAATAAACCACATTCGACTGTTGCCCTGAAAGCCAACATAACGCAGGTCATCGCTCGGATTCAGCCGGATCTATGCAGCAGAGTCATTAAAAATTGGACCTCTCGGATTCGTGCCACCATACGAAGCCGCGGCGGACATTTGAACGATGTCATATTCCATCCATAATGGCATAAATGGGCCTTTTAAATAAAAAATAAATTTCGTTAATATCTCACACACATCTTGTTTTATTCAATTTTAACATCGACCCGTCCTTGTTGAAAGACCCTTTATAACGTTCATGAAAGAGAAAAAATAAGTTAGTTGCGCCACTAGTTGAACGTACGCCAAACACATCGCCTTATATTAAGGACGAACCAAAAACCAAGTCAACTGCAAAAGGAATTAGGTTTTTTTGCAACGAAATTGAAGTGTATTAAGTTCAAGCCAAGAAATTGCTTATCAGGAAATAGGGTGCAATACTTTTACGAATGGTTGGTTGACCTATGGCTACAACAACTTACAACGATTTATTTTTTTGACCCGAAATCATAGAAATGAAACATCGATGGCCGGTAAATGTTATTCTAATTTTCTCAGTGCTTTTCCTGTACTAATGCTGAAACTGTAATTACCTCCACATACAAGTCCATTCATAAATTTTTCAATCAGAAGGGTAATACAGAACGCGCAACAGCAATTGAAAACACCTTAGTGCTTTTCAAAGGAAGTCCAAAAAAAAAAAGTTGTTTAAAAAATTCAAAAAACCCGACTGCTTGAAAAGCGAACTAAAAAGACGTGAACAAGGATTTTTTTCGAATTAGGTACGTTTAAACATATAAGTGTAATATATTTTTGAAATCACCTCTTAAAATCCTTTATTTTGATATCCCACACGATAGGTTTGGAAGAAAAAAAATTTGGGCCCCCACAATATGGCGCCCAAAAACCGCCATTTTTATATTTTCCAATTTTCATGTAGCCAGTGATACTTGCGGGATTAAGACGAATCGATTGACGTAAGAACCATCAAAATCGGCCCACGCGTTTGGTCTCTAGAACGCCACATAGGAACAAACATACATACATACATACATACATACATACATACTTACATACATTCATACATACATACATAGACTGATAAACACATTACCCTCCTTCGGCAGTCGGGTAAAAAATATATGGCGGTTGGCCTCTCCATTGCATCCACATATTTTATCGTATCGACAAATCTTGATTGTGAAGTCAATGAATGGAACTGCACAAGTCAATAGCGTGCGAGGACGTGGATTAAGAAATGTAACGCTTCTACTTTGTAGTCGAGGCTTGAGTGTTTTCAGATGAGCTATAAGAGGCTCAGATGGGAGCTGTGCGGCACACGTGAATAATGCAGATCGCTCTCGGTGACGCTCGGACGCTTTAGGGTCGAAAGTGTCAAAGCATAGACACTGACATTGTTTTGTTCGAAAGTTTATAGATTCGGATGTTTTTAATCATAAATTCTGTTTGGCCTGCGAAAATTGATGAATAACGTATACCGTCACGTCAAGAATATTTGTCGAGTTTGTTTAACAAGTGCCAGTCAGCTAAACTTAGAAAGCTAAAACCCGACTACCGAAAAATCACGGTCTAAAAATCATCTGAAATTGTACTCACATACCGGTAAAAAAATAACCCTCCCTTTTGCTTCACCGTAGTTGGGTAATAAGCTCATACTCCAAAGCGCTGAACAACAAACTTCGCCTGTCTGAGCCTTGATTTATGTTTTATTTATTTGTATGTTATAATTGACAATAAATTTTTTCTTTCTTTCTTTCACAGAGCAGACAAATTTTAACAAGAAGTTGCATAAAACAGTTCAAAATAAGCAATTTTTAGGTGTACCCCTGTGTTTTTAACCAAATCTATACTATTATCGATTATGCTTCATCACTTGGGTTTCATTATAAACATATCTCAGATTTTTTATGATAATCATTATTATTTTAAAAAGTTTGCATACAAATTTTTAAATAACATCCTGGCCAATTTAGACGAAAAGCCATTTAATTTGAACGAAACGGAAAAAGTTGTTAAAAGTAAATTAAATGGCGTTACAATGATTTTCGACTATATTTCAAATACGGCCGGTATTTTCTTTATGTACGTTTACAAAAACATCGGACCATATTGTTGAAAATTTCTTTATGCCATCTACCAACGGTGATTTACATTGCAAATAAAAAAAATAGTTTATTAATTAAGTCATCATCATCATCAGCCCATAGCAGTCCACTGCTGGACATAGGCCTCTCCAATTGCACGCCATTTGGTTCGATTTTCGGCAACTGTCATCCAGCTGTTACCAGCCACCCTGCGAAGGTCGTCGCTCCTCCTAGCCTGAGGGCGCCCTACCTTACGTTTACCAGTTCGCGGCCTCCACTCAAGAACACGTTTACCCCAACGGTCATCGGTTCTACGACTTATATGGCCGGCCCATTGCCACTTCAGCTTACTTATTCTGTGAGCTATGTCGACAACTTTGGTTCTCTGCCGGATCACCTCATTTCTGATTCGATCCCTTAGAGAGACTCCGAGCATAGCCCTTTCCATAGCTCGCTGAGCAACATTGAACTGATGAACCAGCCGTATTGTGAGTTTCCACGTTTCGGCACCGTAGGTCATAACAGGTAGGACGCACAAACTTCGCCTGTCTGAGCCTTGATTTATGTTTTATTTATTTGTATGTTATAATTGACAATAAATTTTTTCTTTCTTTCTTTCACAGAGCAGACAAATTTTAACAAGAAGTTGCATAAAACAGTTCAAAATAAGCAATTTTTAGGTGTACCCCTGTGTTTTTAACCAAATCTATACTATTATCGATTATGCTTCATCACTTGGGTTTCATTATAAACATATCTCAGATTTTTTATGATAATCATTATTATTTTAAAAAGTTTGCATACAAATTTTTAAATAACATCCTGGCCAATTTAGACGAAAAGCCATTTAATTTGAACGAAACGGAAAAAGTTGTTAAAAGTAAATTAAATGGCGTTACAATGATTTTCGACTATATTTCAAATACGGCCGGTATTTTCTTTATGTACGTTTACAAAAACATCGGACCATATTGTTGAAAATTTCTTTATGCCATCTACCAACGGTGATTTACATTGCAAATAAAAAAAATAGTTTATTAATTAAGTCATCATCATCATCAGCCCATAGCAGTCCACTGCTGGACATAGGCCTCTCCAATTGCACGCCATTTGGTTCGATTTTCGGCAACTGTCATCCAGCTGTTACCAGCCACCCTGCGAAGGTCGTCGCTCCTCCTAGCCTGAGGGCGCCCTACCTTACGTTTACCAGTTCGCGGCCTCCACTCAAGAACACGTTTACCCCAACGGTCATCGGTTCTACGACTTATATGGCCGGCCCATTGCCACTTCAGCTTACTTATTCTGTGAGCTATGTCGACAACTTTGGTTCTCTGCCGGATCACCTCATTTCTGATTCGATCCCTTAGAGAGACTCCGAGCATAGCCCTTTCCATAGCTCGCTGAGCAACATTGAACTGATGAACCAGCCGTATTGTGAGTTTCCACGTTTCGGCACCGTAGGTCATAACAGGTAGGACGCACAAACTTCGCCTGTCTGAGCCTTGATTTATGTTTTATTTATTTGTATGTTATAATTGACAATAAATTTTTTCTTTCTTTCTTTCACAGAGCAGACAAATTTTAACAAGAAGTTGCATAAAACAGTTCAAAATAAGCAATTTTTAGGTGTACCCCTGTGTTTTTAACCAAATCTATACTATTATCGATTATGCTTCATCACTTGGGTTTCATTATAAACATATCTCAGATTTTTTATGATAATCATTATTATTTTAAAAAGTTTGCATACAAATTTTTAAATAACATCCTGGCCAATTTAGACGAAAAGCCATTTAATTTGAACGAAACGGAAAAAGTTGTTAAAAGTAAATTAAATGGCGTTACAATGATTTTCGACTATATTTCAAATACGGCCGGTATTTTCTTTATGTACGTTTACAAAAACATCGGACCATATTGTTGAAAATTTCTTTATGCCATCTACCAACGGTGATTTACATTGCAAATAAAAAAAATAGTTTATTAATTAAGTCATCATCATCATCAGCCCATAGCAGTCCACTGCTGGACATAGGCCTCTCCAATTGCACGCCATTTGGTTCGATTTTCGGCAACTGTCATCCAGCTGTTACCAGCCACCCTGCGAAGGTCGTCGCTCCTCCTAGCCTGAGGGCGCCCTACCTTACGTTTACCAGTTCGCGGCCTCCACTCAAGAACACGTTTACCCCAACGGTCATCGGTTCTACGACTTATATGGCCGGCCCATTGCCACTTCAGCTTACTTATTCTGTGAGCTATGTCGACAACTTTGGTTCTCTGCCGGATCACCTCATTTCTGATTCGATCCCTTAGAGAGACTCCGAGCATAGCCCTTTCCATAGCTCGCTGAGCAACATTGAACTGATGAACCAGCCGTATTGTGAGTTTCCACGTTTCGGCACCGTAGGTCATAACAGGTAGGACGCACTGGTTGAAGACTTTAGTCTTCAGGCTTTGCGGGATGCGCGACGAGAAGACTCGACGAAGTTTTCCAAACGCCGCCCAGCCCAGCTGTATTCTTCTGCTAGCCTCCTTCTCAAAGTTGTTCTTACCAAACTGCAAAGTTTGCCCGAGGTAAACGTGTTCTCGAACAACTTTGAGAGCACCGCCATTGACCACAATCGATCCCGGTGTGACGTGTGAATTAAACATAACCTGGGTTTTATCCAAGTTCATCCGGAGACCGATGCGTGCAGAAGAATCAGCTAGGCCATCCAGCATCTGCTGCAAGTCGTGCAGCGACTCTGCCAATATGACGATGTCATCCGCAAATCTTAGGTGTGAGATGTACTCGCCGTTTATGTTAATGCCGCGTCCTTCCCAGTCCAGCGTCTTAAACATATCCTCCACTGCGTTACTAAACAATTTTGGGGAAATTACGTCCCCTTGTCTAACTCCTCGACGCAGTGAGATATGCCTAGTTTGCCGGTCTTGACTTTGAACGGTTATTGTTGCGTTTTCATAAAGACATCTCAGCACTTAGATGTATCGCCAGTCAACTTGACATCGCTGCATAGACTCCAAAACAGACCAGGTTTCGATGGAGTCAAAAGCCTTCTCATAGTCCACAAAAGCAAAACACAGGGGCCGATTATAGTCTTCGTACTTTTGTATAATTTGTCGCACTGTGTGGATGTGGTCTATGGTGCTGTATCCTCTTCGGAACCCGGCCTGCTCCGGTGGCTGAAACTCGTCGAGTCTTCGCGCTAGACGATTCGTGACGACTCTCGAAAACAACTTATAAACGTGACTAAGAAGCAAAATGGGTCTGTAATTCTTCAAAAGGGTCTTGTCACCCTTTTTGAAGAAAAGAACGACCACGCTCCTCTGCCACGCCAGTGGAGTTCTCCCAGAGAACAGAACAGAGTTAAAGAGCTCCCCAAGCTCCTTCAATACGGGGCGTCCTCCCGCTTTCAGGAGCTCGGTTGTAATCCCGTCCTCACCCGGGGCTTTTCCATTTTTAAGCTGTTTGAGAGCCGCCTCGATTTCATCTTGGCTTATTTCAGGCAGGTCTTCTGTAAAATGGCGGTTTAAGGTGGCTCTAGAATCCTCATTTTCGGGATCAGGCCGAGATGCATGCGATGCGTACAGTTGGCTGTAGAAGTCCTCAACTTCCGAAAGAATCTCCGGCCTCGAAACGACGATATCCCCACTCGATTTAGCCAGCTTCGTCAGATGGCTCCTCCCAAGTGGCTGGAAGAACACTTTTGATCCCCGGTTTTGCTCAATCGCTTTCTCTATAGAGAGCGTATTGGATCGTCGGAGATCGCGTCGTACCAGTTTCCTAACTTTTTTGTTGAGTGCCCGCTGTTCTGACGAAGTGGCTGGTGGATTTTCACGTCGCTCCGTCATCAGTTTTAGAGTCTCTTCCGAAAGTTTAGACTTCCGGCCCGTACTCCGCATCTTACAAAATCTCGTACCTTCCTCCCTGAGGATTTGTACCATTTGGTCGAGTGTCTGGTCAACGTCGTCTGTGGTTTCCACGACAGCGAACCGGTTCTCCAGGTCTGACTGGAACGCTTCAGATCCTAACATAGTTTGGAGCATGTTTGGACGGAGCCTAGACTTCATCAAAAGAGTTCTCTCAAGCTTGAAGTTGATATTCAGAGAGCCTCAAACAAGTCTGTGATCGCTGCCGGTATTAAACCTCTTGATCACTGAGACATCCCTGAATATATGCTTTTTATCTGTTATGATGAAGTCTATCTCATTTTTGGTCATAGTGTCGGAGCTTTGCCACGTCCACTTCCTTTGGGGCTGTTTCTTAAAAAAGGAATTCATAACAAAAAGCCCCTCCTTCTCTAGGAAGTTGACAAGCATTTGCCCCCTATGATTTCTGCTGCCAAATCCGTAGGATCCTACTACCGATTCGCTGCAATTCTGTACTCCCACTTTAGCGTTAAAATCCCCCATGACAACGCTTTAGTGGGTCTTAGTGGTGGAGTGCAAGGCCTTGTAAATGTCCTCGAACATTTCCTCCACTTCGTCGTCCGAGTGCGCCGAGGTCGGTGCGTAGACTTGCACAACCTTAAGGCTATACCTCTCGGTTAGCTTCACTATGAGGTACGCTACCCTGTTCGACACACTGGAGACTTCCACAACGTTGCCACAGATGGATTTGTTAACCAGGAACCCGACACCGTCTTGGGATAGCTGGTCTCCCTCTCGGAAATACATAAGGTGGCCCGATTCAAGAGTTATTGTGTCCTCTCCCTCTCTTCGGACTTCACTCAACCCCAGAATGTACCACCTTATATTCTCGAGCTCCTGTTCAAGCTGCACGAGGTGTTCGTCAAGCCGTAACGTGCGTCCGTTGTACGTAGCCAAGGTCAGTTTTGTTTTTTGATCTTGGCGGCCGTAGTCCGTAACCCGGAGATTCTTCGCATCCCCGAGTGCCCTGCCGCTACCGTTACCGCCGCCATAATCAGGAATAACAGCAGGGCGGCCGGGAACTGGGGGCCGTGGTTTCTTTTGACTTGCCATATTGGAGGGTTTGCCCATAATCGCCACGCTGGGCATGCGGGTTGGCGATCGCAGATCGCAGTTTCTTACATTGGTGACGCTGCTGCCCGTCACCAGTCTTTGCCATTTGACTGCGAAGATTTGTTGGAATGGTTATACCGCCATTTGTCAGTTGTCGTCAGAGCCTCGTTTGTTGATCGGCAGGATGCACCACGAGCAGGTGAGGTTGACTTGGGGCGCTAAGTTTGTGAGTGCGCCCCCTTACATCCCCTATTAATTAAGTAAGTATTAGCAATTTTTAAATTGCCTAGGGACAATAAATCAACCTATATTATTTGTGGGCTAGAAAATAAAATAAAATAATTATTTTTATAGTAAACCAATTTTTTCTTAAGTAAAAATCTGTTTAAAAATAATTGCGTAAATCCCACATCAAACAAAATATATATAGGTCCCTCCCGTCAAGTGCGGTCACGTGACGTAATAATCGCGGTTGCCGGTGTGCCCCGTGCCGCATTATACCCGCCCGCAGACTTGTACCAGCAGGCATTCCGCTTCAACTGCGTCAAAGTAAAAGGTCAGAGGACACTGGGTTTATCGGCTTGACCAGAACCGCAGTATAATGGGTCAAAATTGCAAGTTTTGTGACTCAGGGTAAAACGCTTTGTTGTTACGTCGCCTCTCATACATAGTAAATCTCTTCAATTACAAAGTCTTTTAACACGTACACTGGATCTGATATTATGTTCTTATAATAATTGAACGGGTTCACCTCTGGGCTTTTATTCCGTCTGACCGTCGGAATGCTTATATAATAGCCTCATAATTAAAAACAGTGTTTACGCAGACCACCCAATTCTACTGAATATTGTATCAGCTGAGTGCTTAGCGGCTTACTGAACACAGGGGAAGGCCAGTGTGTGCCTACGTACATAACTAGGTATGTACCTGTAAACAAGACTACATTATAAAGGGGCAGTTTCACATGAAGTTTATTTCCACAAACAAGGATAATTATTAGCATTAAATATTGACAAACCAAATAAGAATTCAATCTAATTATAAGAAGCAGCTTACCTCTCATGAAAACCAAATTTTCTTAGTAAGGCTAATAAATGAAGTGCCATTTTAATGAGGGATTAATTCAGCGGACGAGGCTAGTTCTGTGTAAAACTTATTTATGAATAAATGAACTATACTAATTCATTCTGCTGCTCGGATGCGGTTCTTGACTGTTGTATGTAATTAATTTATGAATGAATTCAGTAGTTGATAATCCGTTATTTTGAAAAAACTCACGATTGAAAGGTTTTATCCAAAAGTGTGAACGTGTACATGAACAAGAAATAAGGCTTAACTGTCTTCGCATGAAAAAGAAACTGGTTGTATAGACTGCAACCTGGACCGCACATGTTCAAATTTCATTATATTCAAAATTATGTTTTCGTTAGTTGTGGTTACTTCTACATGATTATTTTTTTCGTATAGTTAGTTTATTGAGTGCTAATGCTAAATGACATGCAAACTACAGACCTTTTATCGGCCGATAGTTTGGTTGGATTGATAATTACGTTCACTACCGAATCGTTGTAATGGGCTTACATGAATATTTCCTCAGGCTGATTAAAGGCTCGACCAGATTATCGGCGGATAAAAAGCTTGTAGTTTGCCGGCTCTAAGAATGATTTCCACTAGATTTGTAAAAGTCTGTATTTATGAAGAGTAGCAGTTGTTATTTTACTACAGACCATTACACGTATGTGTGTGGTTAGTCAAACTATAAATTTGACTTACTTTATTTACTCGCTGAATTAATTGCCACTACGTTCATCACAATTTTTAAACTTGCCCTCTGCAGAGCTCAAATGGAAACTCACAATAATTTTATAATATTCGCGTCTCCCGAAAGCTACCGTTCCGAACGCAAACGCTCATGGATTTTAAAGTGAGGTGAAAACTGCTCGGCGCTGAGAACTCGTAAATATTTTAACACAGTAATTTATAAAACTCGTCCACCGCAATTAGTGACTTTTATTGCATTTATATGAAAATAAAGTGTTATCACAACCTTAAGCTATGTAAATGTAAATCTCGCTCAAGGGATACAAAAAACGATACATAGAACTGGATGGTACATAAAATGAAACAGTATTTTTTTTGTACTAGTTTATATTTTTCGTAGTTAATCGTGACCTCCTGTGTTAGCTTAGCTGGTGTTGACACATTTTACATCACAAACAAGATTCCAATTTTCAAAAGGGACAAAAACATTTTTTTTCTCTGGAGATTTGCCAAGTTATCGAGTCTAGATTACCGTCCTTCTGGTAGATGCCAAGGAAGGAGTGGCTGACGAATATCTTCATAAATAATTCGACAGACCGTTTGACGTATGTTTCATTTGAATTGAGTTAGGGTTTCGGAATAAGCGAGAATTGTTACGCTGACCTTTGAGTATCGGATGTTTATCCGAAAACATTATTATCAGAGTGGAAATAGAAAATAAAATGATGTTAACTTGCTCCAACGTTATCCCTTTACTGGAAAAGTATATTTGCTTGATGCTTACTTTTTGGTGTTAATATGTTTTCTACGTAAAGTTAATGTGAGAGCTCTTTAAAATTAAAATAAGATAGGCACTGAAGTTGACATTAACATAAAATTAAGTTCAAGCATGAATATTCAAACGAATATTACAAACGTCAAACGTTTGCAATGTTAGCATTTTTAGGGTTCCGTACCCAAAGGGTAAAAAAGGGACCCTATTACTAAGACTTCGCGATCCGTCTGTCCGTCTGTCTCCAGGCTGTATCTCATTGTGTGACCGTGATAGCTAGACAGTTGAAATTTTCACAGATGATGTATTTCTGTTGCCGCTATAACAACAAATACTAAAAACAGTATAAAGTAAATATGAAAGGGGGGCTCCCATACAACAAACGCGATATTTTTGCCGTTTTTTGCTCGATATTAATAACGGCAACAGGTAGACGCTTGAAATATTCACAGAATGTTTAGTTGTATATTTACTTCAAAAAATAATAATTAATAAATTAAAATAAAATAAATTAAGGGGGGCTCCCATACAACAAACGTGATTTTTATGCAGTGTTTTGCGATAATGGTACGGAACCCTTCGTGTGCGAGTCCGACTCGCACTTGGCCGGTTTTTTATCATATTTGATTAAAGACGGAAAAGAGGAGGTTTATTTTAGAAATAATAAGTAAAGGACCTAGGCTTGCGCATTGCGATATCACCCTTGACTGCCGTACTCATGTTGCTAGCGTCAGTCAGAACGGTCTCTGGAATGCTGCGGGCTTTGTATTGTTTAGAAAATTGATTCAAGCTCAAGAAAAACGAGTGCCAGAGTCATTGAAAAAATAATGGTGAATGTCATGATTTAAGAATTCTGGCGTACACAGCAAAAAACTCACTCTCATAATATAATACCGTGGCAGATATTACAGCGCCTTTATTCACAAAACTTATTGCAAACTCCATGATATTTTTCACCTCGCAGGCGCTCCTACTGTTCTTATTTCTCGAGTTACTCAAATCCGGAGGGGACTGCGGAGAGGATCCGCTGTGTCCGAGGACCTCCAAGATATGTAAGAACGGCGGCACTTACAGGTGAGCGGACGCATTGCCTTCAGGTTATCGTCTCGTAGATTCATTGTTTCTCAAAAAAGGAATACCAATGTCACCAGTATTATTTTACGTAGTACAATTTTCTCGAATTCCTGCATTAAGATTTTTGAAACAGGCAAATGTGTAGTAACACATTTTCTTTTATATTTCCAGAGACCAAGCCACATCTGTATGTAAGGGTCCCACTTAACTTTTGAAACAATTCCTTTTTTGCGTCATGTATCCTTAATGTCGTTGGGTTTTTTGTTCTGGAACAAAAATGGGATATAGTAGCAAAATCTTAACCTATGTAAGTTGTTTTTCAGGATTTCGTGTAATTTTTGTTGTTAACAGATGTTTTTCTGCAGAATATCAATCGTCGGATCCTACAAAAATGTCCATAAAAATCAACCTTTGGGAGTTATTCATTCGCTGCATGTTTTGATAGAGAGATGGGCCCGGCCACCGCTAGCTGTATATGCGCGCCGGGCTATACGGGGAACCTGTGCGAGTCGCAGGTAGCTCCGTCCGGTTAGGAATTAGTCTGTTTCTTGCTAGCTATATAGAAAAAGTAATGGCTGTCACTAATTAGGCTCTTCTGGTGCTACTATTTCTATTTTCTGGACTTATTTACGATTAGTACACAATTAATTATGTTGGGTTGAACAACTAAATTCTATTTTGTTACAGAATGTGGGATTGAGGATTGTGCAGAAGTTTGTAAGAAAAGAACAGCTTATGACTGTAACCCAAAGGATACAGAAATTTGTTAATGAAGCCAAACAGCGGTGGTAAATTGAATAATATCATATATAATATATTAAATAATATTGAATGTGCTTACGTCCAACCAAGGACGTGGCTTGAGGTAATTTTTCCTACAAAAACAGGCTAAAGGATATAATGAGGTATTAAGGTACTTACAGGATACTTGGAACACTGCCTGGAGTCGGGTGATCACCACACTTGTCCACTTAATCCTATTTCACGATAGTTTTTCTTCGCGCACGCGAATTTGAGCCGGCCGGCTTTGCAATCGAGTTTTTAACTGAATGGTTCTGTTGCCCGCCGTAAGATGGCGGGGTGGATAGATTGTCTTTGCTGCACTCAGAGATGAATGAGTGCGTTTTGGCGGCGAATTTGAATGTTATAGATAAAGGAAAGGATGGGACTAGGAAATTCATCCCAAAGCCTGTTCAAATATAAATATCTATCATAGACGATGTAAGGTTAATAGCATCAGCACAACTTGAAACAATACTGGAAGTAGCGGATCAAACAAGTGTTAAATATCTCAGGCAGTTAAGAAATAGGTATTTACTGATAAATAAGACTATAATAATGATGATCTTTTCCAGTAAACAAGCTATTTGAAGGCATCAAAAATAACATTGGAAGATGAAATATAAATTCTAAACACAAGGTGCATATTTGTCTGTATAGTGGTGAGTGCTGGTGGTAGTGGTGAGCGTGTTGTGTACATGTGAGTGTGTGTGTTTGTCAGCGCAGCTGGAGAGTGCGGCGAGTGCGGGCTGTTGGCGCGCGTGAGTGGTGCTTTCATATTCATCTAGAGCACTAAAGTGCAACAATTTGTCCGCCGGTAATCTGAAATTAATAGCTTGGTTCGAGTAATCTGGAGACAGGACACCGTAAATTTATAGGAACCGCAAGCGGGATATACGAGATCAATAAGACGACCTCGACTTACCAAGGTGGCACTTTTGCTTTGCTAACAGTCTATGAGTTAATAAGTACAATCGAGTGTAAGGAAGATGCATGGAAGATCTATTTTGTTTTAGTAACTCTTATTTTCTTTACGGCTCTTAAAAATAACACTACAGTAAAACAATTGGTTACTTTAAGAACTACGCTCACTTTATGTATAGAAAATGTTTTTTTTTGTGTAGGAATGCTTATGCATACTGCATTACCACGGGGAGATAGTGCGGTTATGTGGGATTCCAACCCACTAAAATTCCACGGAGTTCTCCTGTGCCGCTTATGACGGGAACACGGGCATGCGTTTGCACTCACCGCTAATCCGTCGCGGATGTTTGTCACTGGACTCTCATCTGGGGAGTACACCCATCACCAACTCACCAGAACACATTGTACGCCGTGACCACCCCAGGGAACAAACTAGCACATCGGCGCCAGACGACCCCGCATATCAGGCACCCTTGGTCAGGTCAGTGACTCTGCCACCTACTATTTATCGACCGCAGGGGATAGGGAGAGCGGCCAACGCTATACAGACACTCCTCCTCCCCTGCGGACCCGCCGCCTCCACTATCAGATGGTGGTGACCCTGTCCAGGCCGCTGTAGGTAGGGTGAGCGGCAAACCACAATACCGGCACTCCTCTCCCACCGCGGCCTCCTACCCTCAGCCACGATGCCTCCTATACGACAAAGCGACCCACCTCAGTTGCGATGTCGCCTCTGTTGCCAAGCAGCACCGCAACGCACTTGTTGGCCGCTACGTCGTCGGCTTATCGGCAAAAGCCCAGCCCCCTAGCCAAGTTACAAACGTTTCGTTTCGAATCTCTTTCTACAATAGTTAACGCCTTCTATTTGTATGGTCTGACCACGTGTCTTAACGTTCAGATGTGTCTTTCACTTATATTGATTCGTTTTCTACTAGCGTTATCGATTGTAGATTGTGACAAAAGGTGCTGACGAGCGGCTCCTCCTCGGGTTCCTCTTCGTTTCACCGTGGGTGAGCAAGCCACGGCTACTGAGCCTCCCAGCCTTGATAATGCGGGAACCCAAGGAGGGGGGTATGTATAGTACCTCCTACATATTACTTGGAATCTGATTATTATGAGTGTAAAGATTGAAATGTTATCAAGTTCCGTATCAGACAAGTATTAACAAATATTTTTACAATAGCGTGGTGAGGTAGGGTGAGATAAATTGTTAAAATTTGGGCACAACTATAATACCCTTTTATACTTTAGGTGCAGTATGACACGCCATACTTTGCTTATTCCCGCCCAGTTATTGGCAGGTCGGTTTTCCCATATTTTCTAAATAAAATCTTTCCTTAGTTAAGTTGTACTTAACTAAGAAAATAATTATACATAAAACACAATACAAAGTAAATAAATCACAATTAAAAAAAAACAATGATACCTGCGTTGAAACACTACATACTATAAGCGTTTGGTGGCAACTATAGCGATATTTGGCGTCGGTCCAGCACACATGCTATTTATTTATGATAACTAAATAAGTAGCGATAAAGATATAGTTCCATAAGTAGTAACAACGGAGATAATACACCTTTCTTTTTAGCGTGGAGAAATGCAATACCACGGGGAGATACTGCAATTAAGTGGGACTCCAACCCACTAAAACTCACGGTGCCCTCCTGTCATGCCGCTTATGACGGGAACACAGGCAAGCGCTAGCACTCACTGCGAACCCGCCGCAGCTGTCCATCACCGGACCCTCCTCTCGGGAGTACCACCCAATCACTAGCGCGCGCACTAGAACACACTGCACGCCGTGACCACCTCAGGGACCAAACCAGCATATGGACACCAGACGACCCCGTGTATGGCACACTTGGTCTCCCTGTGACGGGTGGAATGGCCCACCACCTTCCATTTTTTTCGGCCGCAGGGGATCTGGAGAGCGGCCAACGCTATACCGACACCCCCTCTCCCGCCGCGGCCTCCAACCCTCAACCGCGATATTGTATGGGACTTGGGATTCTCCCTAAGATATCGCAGCCTGCTTAAGTCGCGATATCGCCTGTTACCAAGCGGCACCGCAACCGACTAGTTGGCCGCTACGTCGTCGGCTTAATCGACAAAAGCTCTGACGACCTGCCCCTCCTCGGGTTCCTCTTCGTTTCGCCGTGGGTGTCCAAGCCACGGCTACATAGCCGGTAGGGCTACCTTGATAACGTGGGAACCCACCGGGAGGGGAGATAATACACCTAGCCGTTAGCTGTTGTTGAATCTCGCTACATTACATTTTACGAGTCAATATATTCCTACAATAGCGCTCAATCGAAAGGATTGAGTGGATCGTTTGATATTCTAAAAGGAATTTCTGTTCGCTTTGAGCGATACGTGGTCACTTTGTATAATATTTGAGTGCAGTTTAGTTACCTGTGATGTAGATTAGCGGAAACTTGAAAGTGATTGAAAGACTGCCGATAAATACGACTGCAATACCAGACAACTAATATGAACTAATACTTTTAATTCAGATTTTAGGTACTTCCAATTTAGTGTAAAATCTGGAACTAAAATGATTCAATTTAAAACGAAATGTTAAATAGCATATTTTGCACTTTGGCAGTTGAAAGCGGCAAACATCTGAAATTTAATGCTTGCACTCCCCGAAGATATGCAATCTCAATTTTGCTCACACAGTTGGAATTGGAAAAATAAATCAAAGGGAAGTGCGAAGATCTTCGTTATCGATTAATAGAATAACTATTGGCAAGTCACCGCGTATCCTCGCGTAAGTCTTTGAAGGAGAGGTATTTATTGAGTTACCATTATACTATTTCTATTATTTGAAACCAGTCATGTTTATTTACCGAGTGATAAAAATAAGGCTGACAGTATAATAAGGGTTTTTTACATAATGAAATACACCATCCTACTGTATTTGAGATAAATAGAAAACCGCTCCTTAAACTGTTCATTTAAGATTAGAGTCCAACTTTGTGAAAGTACTTAACATCGTGTCGCAGATGGGCAGTCGAGACTTAGTACTGAGCCCCTAGCACAAGTTTCTAGCGTATACGTATCGTCATCGTGACGTTTTCACCAGACGTTAACGTACTCGATGCTGCGTCAAGTTATTTTGGTAGCAGAAGTTCAAAAAAACGTCTTGCGACAACTCGGAAGTAGTAATTGAACGATGGTTAATTAAGGCCGAGAATCCAATAGCGTTTGGATTGGTTTGTAGTGAATGGTGCGTTCTGAAAATAAAAGACAAAAACGGGTAACTTTGTCTTAAATAATTTAGAGACCAAAACTGAAAATATAATTGTTATAAACACATGTTAAAACATATTTAACATTTTTATTAATTCTTTTTTTTAATAAGTCATTGGAAATTTCAGTTTATTGGTATTTTAATTTGTGATAAATGGTTCGGTTTCGAACGGTCCCGTACATGACGTTTGACAGTTGTCACATAATGTTTGACGGTTTCCTTCAAATTACAAAAATATAAAACCGTTAGCACACTGATGCAAACGCGTGTAGAAGCGAAATTCTTACGACAAACATTCCGAACTCAGTGATTGGTAAAAATAGATATTGTGCACGTCCACACCGAAACGTTAAATACCTTATTATACTTAATTATTCATTCATTTATTAAAAGCAACAGTATCCACAGAATAACTTACCCTAAATACATAATATATTCATAGTATTACATAGTATTAGTAACAATATAAACTTAACAAAATCAAAATACTTTATTTCAACTAAACCATTTAAAGGCATTTTTGAATAGTTGACTATTCAAAAGATGAATCTAGTTGCACATTCGCAAGCGTCAGTGGGTCTCTATGGAGAAGAATGTGCAAGAAACTCCACGGACACTCTTTTCCATCAATATAGTACAATTACAAATATTTGGTTACAGGGAAATTATATAGATATGTGATAACGATGAAAAAAGACTTATACCTATTTTAGTAACACAATAACAACAAGCAACATTTATACACACAAACATTTAACACTTACACACAGACAACCATCATTGCTTCAATATTCCAGCTAAAATACTGGAGCAACGATTCTATACAACACAGCCTGTCAGCAATCATGCCCAGAATGCTAGACATAATAAATAAATATACCTCCATTATTACTACTCACCAGGATTGTCCACATAATCATTCACATTTTACGCATAATAATATTATGTATGTAATTAAATTAATATAGGAATAAATAGATTGCAATAATGTATTCATCGGTTGGAGGATTTCATCACTTTTTTTCATTTTGAATGCCACGCGGTTTATATGTACTATCACATTGCTTCTCGGTGTGAGCAGACCCTAAGGTGTAAACGTCTATTGTTGTTTGTTGTCATTTTAAATAATTATTTTAATTTACCAGTTTTATACGAAAATCTGTTATGTACGACGGTTCTGTGATTTTAGAATTAATGAATCCAAAAAGAACTTGCTTCACTCAGTTCATCATCAAGGTGAACTTCATAAATAAGCAAACAAGTAAGTTAATTGTACAGATTCATACAATTATGCTAAATGCGCTTCATCCGCTTAATTCTATGAGGTCTCATGTAGTAAGAGGCGGGGCTATTGCCGTGCACAGCACACACAGTGAGACTCCGGGTTGCTACTAAGAAATTCCTATTGGAAAAGTCCAATAACACTGCACGACTGACAATGTTGTATTTAGTTTCAGAATGTTTGTATATTGTTCTATATCAACTTCTTTTACCAACAGGAGATGACGAGTAAAATATTCCTGGTACTAGCCAAAAGCCTTTGTCAACACCTCAACAATATAAGCCAGCATTGCCACTAAGAGAAGACAAGCCATTTCGATCGATTTCACCACCGTCTACAAGACTGCAGACGTGATTCTTGAAAGCCCACGGCAAGCTATATATTTCTTTGTGCAATAGTGACATCCAACGAAGGAATCGGGGGAATATGTTTAACTTACGACGTTAAAACTACTAATTCACAACCGTTTAGGTACAAATGCTATTCATGCTATTTTAAGCGTTTGGTTGGAGTAGCTATGAGCTACGGTTGGAATCTTAGATGCTCTGCTAATTCATTATGATGCAAATGTGAAAGAACATTATGTAATACAAAGTTTTGTTAATTAAATCTGTATTTTATTTCATCAATGCATAATATAGATTCCTACCACGTACAGCTACATATTCTATTACTTATCCTTAATGCAGCTGTTGCATGATCAGCCCATAAAGTTTTTACTGCTACACCTAGCGGTAGGAACGGCAGGCGTTTCCTTCCAGATATTACCTTGTACATATAGTAAAAAAACCTATGTCTGGTGTAATTTTGAATTATATATTGAAGAACGATGATGACCTGAGAGAGAAGATGTAATAAGATAACGTTATGGTTTAAACAAAGATGTATTAATTAAACCTGAAAATAGTAGGTATGCTTAGATGGTTTGATCATCTTGAGAAGATGAATGAAAGGAAAAAAAAGGGTATTTACAAGGCAGAAGTGAGTGGAAACGCCCGGTGGAGACGCCCTAGAAGGACATACACGGATCTTGTCGCCAATGAAACCCCATCTGCAAGCTAACTAGGTAGCAAGTACATAGGTAATAACGGGATTCATGCAATATATTAGAAATATTACGAGTATTAGTGTATTATATAGTTAATGTAAGTCTGAAATAGCCAAATCAGAGGTCTGAGGGGTTCCCAGAGGCGGCTTAACTAACACTGACAACAGAGGTGGTCACATCCTCACAAGAAAAGAAGAAGAAGAAGTATTATAATTATGTTATTTCGCTTCTAAGTAGCAAGTAGAATCATATTAGAATCCTAGCGTTAACGTTTAATGATTGATAAAGATAGTTTTAAAGAAATTTTGTTATGAGTTCATAGTGTAGTATAATTACGTAACTTGAAAACTTGATTTTTGTTTTATGGAGATATTTCAACGATTTTAATATAGTCAAATTAAAGGTCTAGACGTAGAATAGAATAGACTTTATTATGTACACCATATAAGTTACAGAACGTATAGACGAAGAAAACATTACACGGGGTGACACAATGGGCGGCCTTATCGCTAAAAGCGATCTTTTCAAGACAACCTCTGGATGGATTTAAAAAAATGGAAGGAAAGACAGTACTGTAGGCAGTCTTTGGTGTACTATTTATATATAAAATAAATACATACATATATTTATATATATATTATAAAGACAAATATATATAGTAATAAGTATGGAACAAAAGCATAGAAATCAAGAAAAACAACTATTAAAGAGAGAGGTAGTGACTCTTTACCATAGTTTTATAAATGGGCAGAGATTGACACACCTTATTGACACGGGCAAAGCATTCCACAACCGCACCGCTTGAACCGTAAAAGATTTGTCGTAAAAGCTAGTGGAATGCATCGGCATCTCTAGTCTCAAGTTTTCCGATGACCTCAGATATCTATTATTTGTGTCATGAAGGAACTTGAAACGTTCTTTGAGATAAGAGGGGGTTTTAGGATTGTGTAGAATACTGTAAAGCAGAAATAAAATATGAGAATCTCGGCTAAGACGTATGGGAAGCCACTTGAGCTTTGTCCGAAATTCAGAAATGTGATCATCTTTGCGCAGGCCAAATATAAATCTTATGCAAAGGTTTTGAAGACGCTCAAGTTTATCTAGTTGTGCCTGGGTGAGATCGAGATAACTGACATCAGCATAGTCAAGGATAGGAAGCAGAAGGGATTGTGCAAGCGCAATTTAAGTGGCAGTGGGAAGAAAGTTTCGCAATCGTCTAAGGGACCTAGCAGATGCGGCTTACGTCCTGAAGCTGCGGACCCCAAGACAGATATCTGTCGATCCAAACCCCAAGGTTCTTAACCTTCTCACGTATTGGAATAGTAGTTCCGTTAAATTGTACCAGAGGAAGTTGTGTCCAATTTACTTTCAGTAGAACCATTTCATCCGTTTGAATAATGTAAATCGGTCCACAAGTTTACGAGATATTCGCTTATCCAATGTAATGAATGTGTACCAAACCGGAATTTTCGATGTTATTGTTCTACGAACTTTTTAATTGTTTTAAAATGTGTAATTATTATTGTCGTATGTCAATATGGGGTGTGTATACTAATAAAAAAATAAAAATAAAATTATTATATTTATGTTTAAAAGGTAAAGGCTCTAAAGATTTCGGCTAAGTAAAGATGAACGCAAAAAAATGGCCTAAAACACGTGCAACAAGATATTTCAAGAAAAAACTCGCTTTTTATTTCTTTGGTCAAAACGTGGTTCTTGTATGTGGGTCTTCCTCGTACCTACCACCCTACATCCAGCAGAGTCGCTTGACTCATAGCGTATGGAAAGCACGTCAAACAACAGTGGGATACTGTCCCAGGGTGACCGCGGGTACCTACACCACCCGGGTACCGTCCGCAACAGATCTTGTTGTGATGTTCTTCAGAAAGGCCAGCGTGCGTGCATGTCATAACCCGCGTGCGTGTAGATGTATGAACGTGAATATAACGTAGCAGGTGGCATTCTGTAGTTCCTACCTACTTACGAACTACTTATTTATCCGAAAAAAGCATAAGTTAATGTATATATGTTTAGATTAGGAAAAACATATAGTTTCTCTTTATTTAGGTTTTTATTATCACATTAATAGTTTAGTTAGTTACTTATTCAATTCACGGATATTTATGTACATGTTAGAAATATAATAAATTCAATAAACATCAACAACAAGTAGGAATTTTAAATAATAATAGGCTGAGCCAACAAGGCTTTCCATGTACGAAGGAACGATAAGACTTAGGATTCGGTTAGTTTTGAAGGAGAGTTCTATCACAGTCCACTCTCAGCATCGATTTCTCGTCTCATAAAGATTACTCTGGATTCCGGAACATTGGCTGTCAGGTGGCAATTACGATGGAAGATCTTTATAATATACCGTTCATCGCGCTGTGAAGGGTTTATATTTCATTTTTGTCCTAGTTTTCTCTCTTTCGTTGTACATCTGTTTCTATTTATCATCGACAGACTAGCTAAACTTGTAGAACGGATTACGGTTTTTGCTACTTAAAATACTGCAACCATTGCCATAAGACGTGCTGAAGAACATGTATATTAATAAGTTTTAGATTTGTATTGTTGTTAATAGGGTACACAAGAACATTTTAGCTGCCGATATATGAAAGGGCTTCAGTTGCCTTGAAGCAACTATCAATGTTGTTTATCCCAAATTCTAACCCATATTCCCAAATTAACTTTATATACCGGTATAAACTGGTTACAAAATATATAGGCATACGTGCATACAAGTATTATAATGTATAATATATAAAGCATATCGCCGTTTTCTCCGATTCTTTAATCTTCAAATGAGTCATGAGAACCGCAAGAAAAACGTAGAGTTGCGGCGAATAACGCGCTTGAGACCGTACTCCACTACGGCAGGAAGGCAGTGCGGACGTGCCGCGACGCTCTATGTGTGGTTAGTATCAATAACTTACAGAAATGGTTTATTATAAGAAACTATTACTGTTTATTTACAAAGAAAATGTAAATTTTGCATACCACGTTTAACATTTTCTCCTAGCCTCTTTATTAAAATAGGAGGTAAGATAATCAATAGAAAGCATGCATTCCGCTTTTATTCATGATTAAATAGCATATTATTGCAAAAATACCCAAATAAATACGGAAAATTGTTTGACGTGAAATGTCTCACCGAGAAAATGTCAGTGAGATAGTTTTCGATGTGCTTTCGTCACACCTAGCGTAAAATTCGATACTACATGTCAAAATGAAAACTTGTGCTACCGATTCCCATACATTTAGAGCGTTAACGCAACGTAAATACGTGAACTCGATACGAAGGCAATTGTCAAAAACTTGTGCTACCGATTTGTTAGTTCCAAATACGGACACATGGCGCTGATTCATTTTGCATACAAAAATTGTCGGAGGCGATACGTTAACGTAGTCGATCCAATTACGCAGAAACTCGTGCTAGGGGCTTGAATTAGGACGCGCTGGAGACGCTTCCAAATCTCTAAGAACTTACTAAGCCAGCTGCTTTTAAAACCAATATTCTAACTTCAATATACTCTATTTAAGACTTTTATTCCTTGCTAAGTTACAGTTACTTTGTGTACATCACATCTACCTAGTAACTGTTTGTATAAACGAGTTGTCTTGCTTAATCTATACTAATATTATAAAGCTGAAGAGTTTGTTTGTTTGTTTGTTTGAATAATCTCAGGTACCCATAAACCAGTTACAGTAGGTGGTTGGAATAATTTTTTTTTTCCATTTATATAGGAAGGCTATATAACATCACGCTACCACTAATAGAAACGGAGCATCAATGTTTTTTTTTCTAAAAACGGGGCTAATTTATTATTTTTGAGAGCTTCCGTTGCGCGCACTGCGTAAACGGTTAAAGTTACGCAACAATCATGTATAGGTGGTAGGTAGAGTAGATGGGTAGGTAGCCAGTTGACGGGAGCGAAGCCGCGTGGGACAGCTAGTCTTTAATACACAGCACAGTACATAAAAAATATGTGATAATTAGTTTCTTTTGTGCGTAGTAAAACTATAGATATGTTTGAGTGATTACTTAACATTTTTTACCATAGGGTGATTACGTTTGCATCATTCAGGATTATCTTTGGTGTTAAAATTGTTTTTGAAAATGGCTGACAGCTTGATTGATGCATCTCATTGTATAAAAAATCGAATGTGTTTAATGAGGAATGAAGAGTAAAATTGATAGACGCTTGCGATTACAATGATGATGTTTTAATGCTTTCTTTGGTAAGATATTTTATTACAGTTGCCATCTTCCCTAAGTTTTTACCAACATACATACATACATCCATACAAAGACTGATAAACACATTACCCTCATTTGCATCGCGCAGTCAGGTAAAAACAATACATACTATAAACCGGTAGAAGTGTCACTAAAGTGCCCTCTGTGTCTTTGCCATTAGTATGTGTTGTGTTTGTAGTGTGTATGTGAGGCGCGTGTGAATTGTGTGTACGTTATAAGTTAAAGGTCTCGGGAGGGAGCTAATAACGTTGGACATTGGTTTACGTGTCCCGCCCCAAGAGCAGACGTGAACGTGATCAGATTGCCTGACGACACACACTTTCAGACTACTCTATTGAGATTCATAATGTAAATAAAAGATGTTAACAAAATGTTTTAAACTGATAATTTTGTTTTATTGCATCAGTCTAACCAATAAGCTTGTATGCGTTTAATTTTCGCCCGACTGCCCCAGATGGACGCTTAAGTTTTCTCTATTATGTTAAAAAGGTATTAAATATTGCATAAGACAAAATTACACTCAAAGATCCTCTGTATTTTTGTTAATCGTAATCTTCCTGAAACTGATATTGTTGTATATTGGTTGAAGCGGAGGGGAGGGGGGGGCAGAACGGTATGGAAGAAGAAAACGTGTTGCGCCGGTCCCAAGTAACATGGGACAAGGGCAGGAAGATGATGATGATGCTAATTCTAATGGAATTAAATTCAATCAAACAAAAAATTTTTTGTGTGTGTACTATAAAATATACCTCAATATAACTAACTGCAGGATATTGCCATGCTGGTTGTGGCAATCAAGATACTAAGGAAACACAATTGGTTCTAACTAAAGGATGTACTGGACAACATACCTATATAAAGCAGAGCATTTGGTTTACTATTTTTTTATCAACGCAAACACGGCACAGTTTTCTACAGAATAGTATTGGTATATCTGTATTGGTAACTTTTGGGCTTATTTCGGCTCGTCATCTCTCCGCAGACGTGATGTGAAACTGAATTGTTATCAATTTGTCTGCTGGCATGTCTGTAATTATTTTGCCTGTTTGTCCGTTTAATATCGGTTGTATATAGGCAATAAAGTGTGGTAAGTTCTAGAAACGTTAATTCTGATAAATTATAAATAAGGAGAGAGAAAAAGAAGTATAATACTTCATTGGTACAAAAACTTAAACCCACCAAAATAACGAAACTTTTCTTCGGATATGTAGGATGAAACATACCAAGTGGGATATTATTTTTAGATAGGATTACCTATAGTAGCTAGTTTAACTTTTATTATTTGTTACTGTTTTATATTATTTTATGAAAATGTACTTGCTTCGTTAAAACCAAGATCATGGTAAATAACCATGTAACACCCACTCCTATCAAGATCTGAGACTCTACACTCGAAGTTGTGGATGACTATGTCTACCTGGGACAAACGATCCAGATCGAGGTCAACCGTCGAATCCGACTCAGCTGGGCAGCGTTCGGGAAGTTGCACGGTATCTTATCGTCCAACTTACCACAGTGTCTCAAGATGAAAATCTATAACCAGTGTGTGTTGCCAGTGATGACATATGGCTCTGAGACGTGGTCGCTTACAATCGGCTGCATCAGAAAGCTTACAGTCACTCAAAGGGCAATGGAGAGAGCTATGCTCGGCGTTTTTCATTTTTATTTATGCTCTGCTCCTATTGGTCGCAGCGTGATGATAAATAACCTGTAACCTTCTTCAATAAATGGACTATCCAACACAAAAATATTTTTTTAATTCTAACCAGTAGTTCCTGAGATTAGCGCGTTTAAACAAACAAACTCTTCAGCTTTATAATATTAAGTATAGATTACCGGCTCATCCTGCATTTGTAAGGATTTAATTGTTTCGTTGGAATAATAAACAATAACATGTAGCAAACTACACCCCTTATCACATACATAAAAAAATACCTATAAGGAACGAAACACATCTCCCAATCCGGCCGGTCTCCGTGGGAGAATTAGACCAACATCTTTCAGGAGTAAAAACTTAAAGTACCTATATGATAAACACACAAATAATAACCTGCTGTATAAAGTACTCTGGAGGAGGCCTTCACTTTCACTATGTGTAAGGTGCATGCCTTTTTTTTTTTCTTTTTTTTTTTTTTTTTTTTTTTTTTTTTTTTTTTTTTTTTTTTTTTGGGTGGGAAATCATCCAATGACTTCTCCCGCTCTGGGTGAAGCGGAAGGGCGTGTCAGACTTTTACTGACTAAAACCCACCCGTGTTCCTCCAGTTGCTTGTGCCAGGGCCGCGGTAACTCTCTTTCAAATTTATCCGCGACCCAGACAGACATCGGCCCTACCGGACCCCGTCCCTTTTGCTGACATCTCTTTGAGGCGCGCGTGGAACACTACGCGCCGTAAACTCGGGCTTGGTCCTAATCGGACGGCGAGCTACCCATTATTTTCCGTCCGCAAGCCCGCGCCTACGGTGGCCGGGAATCGGCCTGCGACTCCCGACGCCCGGGGCGTCTCCTGCGGTGGCTAGGGGCGTGAGGGCGTCTCCTTTGCGTCTCCCTCACGCGTTCCGCCTCCTCCTTTGCGAGCATTACTGTTTCGCAGAAGGAGGAGACGGCTTCCCATGCCCTCTCGCCCCGTACCATGGCCTGCACCAAGGACGGACGCGAGAGGTCGCCACCGCCGATCGCCTCCATGAGGACACGGCGGTGCTCCGCCCAAGCGGGGCAGATCTCCACCGTATGCTCCACCGTGTCCTCCAGGCGATCCACACAATGGTGACACCCGGGAAGGTGCATGCCTAGGACTGTGAATGGTTTTAAGTATGTTTATTTGATTAAACCATAGCAGTTGTTTTAGTTGCCCGATCATAAATCATAAACTATATTTTTCTGTTTATTTTTTCGTGGAAAAGTTTTTATCTACGTTCAAAACACATGTAATGACGTCATCAAGTACAGGTACCGAGCACTAACAGTAGATAGAGACACGATTTAGTGACAACTGACACGGGTCGTTTACATTGGATCCGTGTCATTACCTTATCTCCCCGCATTTGGACAGCGAGATACCGCTGAATGTGTTCCCTTGCGGAATTCACAATTCTGTCAACGATCACAGGTTGAAAATTCAATTCTATGGTTTTAAAAAAGAGTGTTAATTGTCTCTGTATGGTATCTTAGGTAGGTATATCAAGATGTTCAAGCATTGTCTGCATGTCTTTTGTCTATAGATTTTGCATTGCGTCACGGGAATTAACCTCGTGGATTTTCCAAGTAGATACTTAGATACTTGGGTGACGTCCAAAAAGTTTCACTTATTTATACATTTACATAAGAAATTGACACAGCTCCTCAAACATTACGTTCGTGATCCTTTGGCTGATGACGACGGTTGACGGCTCGATTACCCTGCTGCCCTTTCACCGGGTGATGCTTTATGTAATCACATTAACCCAAACAGATTTACCTGTGTTCCTACGTAATCCTAATTAAGGTAGGAAGAATTTTACGGTTTTAGGTAACATAACGTGGACCTACTCTACATTATGATCTTGCATGACAATAACCAGCCAGCTTGGATACGAGTTGGTTCGTGGAACCATTCTTTATTAATTACATAGACAAGTATGCTGTAAATCAGCTGGTGTATATCACAAACGTCGCTAATTTGTTTGCAGTACGTTTTATTTTCCAGAAATGTAAGTCAGAGGCCAGGAAATCTGAGGGGTTATCGTATTATCCAGTTACTGGGTTATGTAGGACAGATGCCTATCTGTCTAGCATGTAGTCACTCCATGCAAAATACTGGTTCTTAGCAGCATCCGATTTGACTGTTGGTTGTTTGGTTGGAAAAAGGCTAGGCAGATTGATAGATGTTTTACAAATTATTTGTTAAACAAGACTTGTACATTGTCATATTGAAGCGCTGGCAATATAACAGACTTTATTTTCTTACGAGAAAGTTTTACTATGATTATGAGCTATTTTCCTCTATTTATTACCTCCCTTCAAGAACTTTATGCAAATCTATGGCGAGGTGCTGGCCATTGCAAAATGCAGAACAAAGTTGATTCGTCGAAGTTTCTGTATAGCAGAACTTTTAACTATCGTTACTCGAACTAAATTTGTGCTAGTTTCGATAACTTTAAGCGGCTTACAGAACACGTAATATAGTGAGATTGTTTGCCTTTTAATATTTGTGACACAGCTCATGGCTAAGTAAATTTAGTGTAGTGACGAAAGCCTAAAGACGTTTACAGCATTGATGTTATCCGTGAAGGAAGGAGAATTAACTATCAATAGTGGGTCTGTCTGTTGTCTGCCAAACAACTAGTCATTAGTGATAGCCAGTTTTTATTAAAATTCTTATTTCAGATTCGAGCGAAGAGAAAATTAAAGGTAGCGGCAATATTTTGTTTTCCTGAGCTGATTAATTCAAGCATCATTGTCATCATTCATTCAAGCTTCACCGGACGCTGCTACCTCTTCGAGCTCCTAACAAAAATTCTCTCTTCCATCTAAAAAGAAGATATAGTAAATGTAAAAAAATGGAAATCTTCCAATGCTGAAAGTCGCGAAGCTTTTGTAATAACATATGGTAACAAAAATAAATAAAAACCTTTTAATAATAACTTCTGTCTTTATTATTTTTCAGAAATAGTCAGCGTTAGCGTTAAGGAACTGAATAATCAGTAATAGAAATTAAGATACAAATTAGAAATTAGGATGTCTAAATTAAAAAGGTAATTTAGACATCTTAATTTTTTTTTTAAACTTGGTAACATTGATCAAAAATAAATTGCAGCTATCAAGGAACTTGTTTATATACAAGCGCATAAAGTATAATAATTATGGCAATAAAGTTATCTTGATTAAGCAACAAAGAAGTTGTCTTGATAAATTCAAACAAAGTAATTGTCAATACTATCAAGTTTGGTTATTATGCCAATGATGTATTTTGATTGAAGTTATAACGAACTTGGTAATGGTTATCAAGTATTTTAGTAGTTTTAATAATGTCTTCGCTTAATTTTATACGGTAATTTGTATTCTGCAATCAAAGGACTTGATTACTGCGAATCAGTAAAATTACAAAGGTAATTTAGACATCTTAATTTCTAATTTGTATCTTAATTTCTATTACTGATTATTCAGTTCCTTAAGGTAAATATTTTTTCTATCTTTTATTATACCTATGAACAATCAATAACTGCACTTTATAATAATAAATATCTCTCCTGATAGTATCAATAAAGGAACTTTATAGCTTTAAACAAGATAACTGAATAAATTTACAATATTCATTTTTACAAACAATCAACAAACTTCTTAGATTTTAGTAATTAACTATATTCAAAAAATTTGAAAACATAAAACAAAATAAGTTTAATTGTAAATATAAATATTTGATTCTAGTATCGAACAGAATCAAATGAATCAATTTACTGATTCGCAGTAATCAGGTCCTTTGATTGCAGAATACAAATTACCGTATAAATTTAAGCGTAGACATTATTGAAACTACTAAAATACTTGATAACCATTACCAAGTTTGCTATAACTTCAATCAAAATACATCATTGGCATAATAACCAAACTTGATAGTATTGACAATTACTTTGTTTGAATTTATCAAGACAACTAGTTTGTTGCTTAATCAAAATATCTTTATTGCCATAATCATTATACTTTATGCGCTTGTATATAAACAAGTTCCTTGATAGCTGCATTTTTTTTTTGATCAATGTTATCAATATTTTTTCTCAGTGTACTTAATACCTATATTCGATTCCTCTGCCTACTAAGCAAATGTTTATATTCATAAGTAAATTTTATGTAAACTTGGTTAAAAAATCTTTCAATTAAGTATGTCAAAAGCTGTTTGACTATTCTTAGTCGTCACATTCTTAAGTGAGGTCCCATTTAAATTTCTAATGTTCGTCGTACTTCACCTCTTCACTTCATTATTCGAAAACCGAAAAAAATTCTCACTAGATTACTCAAGGTGCTCGGGTTTCATTTGTTCTGTCAAACTTAACTACAGCATTCAGTTTGGTGCGCCTCGAGTGATATAATGAAATAGGTTTCTACACACTTAAGTGTTGCTTAAGTGTTTAGGAACCTATTTCTTTACATATTTACGCAGATACATATAGATTTAGATGCACTTTAACTGAGTTTTAAAATAACGTATAGCTATTACGAGTTCTCTTTGTGACAATTATTTCTTTAATTCATCAAAAACAAAGCCATTTAATTTCCTAAATTAAAACACACCCTCTTCCCATTTACCTTTAATTATTTAATTTTATGTCACAGACCAAAATGCCCATAAACAATACCTTGCACGGTCTTTACGCAGAGCTATCTAATTATGTCGAAACAAAATTCAGGCTGTATACCAACACCCGCTTCGCCGCGTTCTTCGTCAAGTCAAGCCGTTTGGAGAATCATTTCATGCCACAGCCTGCTAATGAATAAATGAAATTAAACTTGTCGTGTTCATGTCACACTATTTAAGCTGTATTTACTAATTAATGGATCTTCGTGACAAATTGTTTAAGTAATTGCTTTGGTATTATAGAGGTGAACCTGAATTCATAATGTGGGGATTCTGTTAAATCTTACTGCTTTTATGATTGAAGCACCGTATCTGAGGTTACGTTTGTCACTATGTGTGACAAGTATCCTTTCAATCAAATACCGATTGTAAGTAAAAACTACCACAGAAATAGCGTAGAAGAAATTCAAAGTATAATTAAGTGTCAGTAATGAGACGACATTGGTCCCCGAAGCAGAGAAACGTTCAGTGGTAGTGAAGTTTAATTTACTGCGTGCATTTGTTCATTAAAAATGCACACTTTTTTAAAGAACCTTTGCAGAGCCTGCAACTGAACCTAATGTTTTAGCAAAATGAGTTGGCAACCTCTACTATAGTATATGCTGTAGCTGTAGCTATACTATATGAATGGTGAAACAATCAAATGCTACTTTTCGAATTTATTTTCGAGTTAAATTGTGGAGTGAGAAATGGTTCCGGCAGAATATCGGATTAAATTGATCCAAGTTTAAAATTGAGTATGAAATAAGTACAATTATATTCATTTTAAATGATACTTGGATAAATGTGGTTAATCTGTCTGTGATGGTTGAGTGGTTTGAGTTCTACTTTTCATTGTTAAAATAATTAAAAAGTGATGCAATGACCAATAAAAACCAAATCACTTAAAAAAGCACTTTCGAATTAAGGGCAAACAAATATATATATATGCAAATGTGAATATTTCCGTCTTACAAATTCTTTTGAGTCATTTAATCAGATACCAAGAACAAAACCAACAATTTACAAAAGTAAATTAATCCTATTGCACCTGATGATTAAGGGGATTTACCCACCCGAAATACCACCGCAAAACGTTTGCAATGTCAAATAGTTTTGTATTGAATTAAACGACTACTTGAGTTGAGGGATTAAAAAACAACAAAGTTATTTAGTGTGCGACTAATCCTGTCGTATTTGTAAAGTTTTTCGAACATAATGGACGCAAACTCTGTTCAAGGTTGAAAAATATTTACCAACAGGATTCGTGTAAAGAGCTTTGCTCATTTACGAAACAGATAAACTTTTATTGTTTATAGCACATAATAATAACGATAGTTTTGTTTTTAGAATTGTTTATTGTTGTTAAATTGTTAATAGTTTTGTTGTTGTTGAATTTTGTTTTATTTTATTTTTTGATGATAAATAAATTATAAGTAAAAGTAAAATAATAATTTGCTTCATTCTTTTATTTCAAAAGTTCCCAATTTCAATCAATATCCTTTGATAAGGTGCGAAATGGCAGGTTACTGCAATCTTTGCAATTAGGCCGAGGGTTTTCAGAGTTCTGACTATCTCGATAGAAATTTTCCATTTTGGGCTCGATGTTTTGTAAAATTCTCATTTCACAGTCCAAAAAATTGTTTGATCCTTATTTTCATTTTGTCTGCTGTTCTATGTGAAAACACATTCTTCCATCTACCGCAACGACCACTCCTCAAGAGGGGCCTTATTGCCGCAATCGTGGAGTGCCCAGTGCTGGGTTACGATAGTCGCTCTCTCCATGTCACCATAAGATCCTGCCGGAGCTCTGTCCGCCGAGCCGCGATTTGTCGGAGTTTCGCCCCGGCGTTTCACCTCCTCAAGTCACTCCCATAACGTGTGCGAGAAAATTTGCCTCGCCGCCTCACCGGAGACCGTACAGTATGCCCGGACCAGCCGGATGACCATGACCCTTTGGCATTCAACCAAGACAGATAATAACTACGAACATTCAAAACAGCAGTCACTTGTGAAGTATTATCTAAAGGATTACGCGGTTGCTACGACGTAGCAGCCGTGATGTCATCGCTATGCCACCTGCTACACTGGTGAAAATTCAATATAAATATACTAATTTTTTTGCTGCATAAAATATAATACTGAGATACGATCTATTTTCAAATATTGATGTAAAAGTGTTTATTTTAACTTATTTTTAGAAAAAATCAAAATCTTAGTACCAATGAATTTGTTCCTGGAACGGGCTTTTACTGTAAGTGAGTGTATATTTGTGATTCATTTGATATTTCGCATTCCTTGGCCATTATATGTGAACACAAAAATAAATTAATAAGATCCGTTTCCACAGAATTAGTCTATAGTAGCATCTTGCTGTTTTACGAGTTTGACTCAGACAAAATCGCGGGCAAGAGTAGGTAGGCAATACAATTTAAAATGTATTGAAAGTTTTTACCGATAGGAAAAAAATAAACCAAATCAAAACCAAGCATACTCGTTATCCTATCGGATTGTTATCATGTTTAGTTTTTCGAAGTAGTTACTTATAATAAAATAAAACTGCAATTAAGTTTGTTTCCTTGGTCCTGTATATTGCTTTTCTATCGTGTTTTTATCTGAGAATGGGCCTAGTTGGAACTCCAATTAAACGTAAGAGACAACATAAAGTATTTATTTATGGACAATAATATTCAATTTTATTTATTTACGAATATTTGCGCTGTGTGGCGCCCAGCAAATTCAAAGTTGACAATCCCTTCGGTATAGGTACTTGGGCACAGAGCAATTTTTAAAATTTGATTATATTTTGTTGACAATATAAGTTTTTAAGCTGACATGGTCACAATCATTAGAATTAATATTTGTTTCGGGATATTTACCATGTATATTTTGATTTTGATTGAGAGCTCGTGATCATGGCGCTTGTAACGGTGCCGAAATATCGAGCTCTCTATCAAAATCAAAATATACATGGTAAATATCCCGAAACAAATATTAATTATATTTTGTTGACGTTCAAAAGTGCCGCTTAATGGCCTAGTTGAAATAAATATATTTGACTCTGACTCCCTGGAAGACGCGAAATAAAATCATCTTCAGGAATAAACTATTTATGTGGCAGATAGTTTTACCGTCTTATATTTTAGGTCTTGTATCCTTGCCCTAAATCTATTAAATGATAATAAATCATTGCACCTTTCTTTACATTAAGAAAACATTTTTATAATCGCGTGACTAAACGGACCATCATAATATTTCAAACACTTTTCGGTCTATAAGTATTTTGTATAACGTTGTTTAGGTATTTACAGGAAAATAATGTCTGCCTCACCAAGAGCTTGTCACGATACATTACACAATATTCATAAGAATTTATAGGTATCTCGCCGTTGTTCAACGTGTCATACTGTTCTACATACTCGTATAAACGAACTTCTTAGGATTTCTGTTAAAGTTAGAATTTGAATTTCGCGCCTTTTACGCCAGCTCACGCTTGGCTGTTTGTTATCTGTTCTCTCTGCTTTTTCTGCTCCGTGACATCAGTAATGTACGCGTGAATTTTACATTAAATAGAAAGTAATCACAGTATAAATCCGTTGCATTTTTAATTTAATCCATCAGGTTATGGGCCCAGTAAAGCCCAGAAATAAAGTCAGTGAAAAGTAACACAGTGAAAAAGTGCAAATAAAACTTTTATGTGGACTTAACCTCAATCGCGGGAAGACATTTTTTTCCTCTCAGAACTTTAACTTTTGTAAAGTGTTTTCGTATAAAAACTGAGTACAATTCTTAAAAATGACAGCAAATAACCAAATGGCATTGATTGAAAAGTTGACCGGCCGCGAAAATTACGCAACTTGGCGTTTTGCAATAAAAACTTACTTGCAACATGAAGAGTTGTGGGACTGTATTGAATCCGGCTCAGACACACCTATAGATAAGAAACGAGACACAAAGGCCAAAACGAAGTTAATTCTCTTAGTCGACCCAACAAATTATGTACACATTCAAGAGGCTAGCACTGCTAAAGAAGTTTGGGAAAAGTTGTCGATGGCCTTCGATGACTCTGGGCTGACACGCCGAGTAGGTTTGCTGCGTGATCTATGCAATACCTCGCTAACAGGATGTCAAAATGTAGAAGAATATGTGAGCAAAATAATGGGTACTGCACACAAGCTCAGAAACATTGGTTTTGGGGTAGACGATGAGTGGCTTGGCACATTGTTACTCTCTGGTCTACCAGAATCCTATCAACCAATGATTATAGCTATAGAAAGCTCTGGCATGAAGATAACTTCGGATTCAGTTAAATCAAAGTTACTGCAAGATGTTAGACAACCTGAGAACTCGTCTACAGCATTTGTGGCTAACAAGAAAGCATATGGCAATAATAAAAGACAATCAAAAGGACCTAGGTGCTTCAGTTGCAATAAATATGGTCATAAAAGTCCAGAATGCAAATCCAAAACCAAAGGAACACAACATAAGTCAGGAAATTCATCTTATGCTGCTGTGTTTGTTGCGACTTCAACTCAAGATGACGCATGGTATGTGGATTCCGGTGCAACCTCACATATGACCAGACACAAGTCTTTGATTCAAAATTTAACAACGCCTGCCATAAATAATATAAGAGTTGCTAACAACAAAATATTATCTGTGCAATGCTCGGGACAAGTAAGTCTAGATGTTTATGATGATAAAGGTGAAGAAAAGAAGGTACTATTTACAAATGTTTTATGTGTTCCTGAACTTGCCACAAATCTGCTATCAGTGAGTCAGATTATAAGAAGTGGTGGCCAAGTAAGATTTGATAAAATGGGCTGTGTTATTATAAACAATAAAGGTCAGATAGTAGCGACAGCTAGCATAATCAACAACATGTACCGGCTAAATATACCTGGAAGAGGCTATGCTTGCATGACTGATGTTGAACAACAAGACACTTACCTGTGGCACCAGAGAATGGGACACTTAAATTTCAACAGTCTCAATAAAATGACTGAAAATACTAACCATGTAATTTTCCCAAATAAGATAGAAAATCTGACATGTGTTACATGTAAGGAAGGTAAGCAGACACGACTACCTTTTAAGAGTGAAGGCTCAAGGGCTCAAAATGTACTTGATTTGGTCCACTCAGACATATGCGGACCTATGGAAACACAATCACTAGGAGGTGCCAAGTACTTTATAACTTTTCTTGATGATTATTCAAAGAAAATATATGTATACTTTCTCCGAAACAAGTCAGATGCTCTGCAGAAATTCAAAGAATTTAAACAGGAAGTTGAGAATCAGTTGGATGCCCATATAAAAATTCTTCGAACTGACAATGGCTTGGAATATGTCAACAAGTGTTTCTCCGATTACTTGAAAGGTGCTGGTATCATACACCAAACCACCACACCTTATACGCCAGAACAGAATGGGTCTGCAGAACGGCTGAATAGGACTCTCATTGAAAGAGCGAAATGTATGCTCCTGAATGCCAACTTGCCTAAACTATACTGGGCTGATGCAATCCATACTGCTGCCTACATCCTCAATCGTTCTCCAACTAAGTCCTTGTCTTTTAAAACACCAGAAGAAATGTGGACAGGACAAAAACCAAATGTAAATCACATGCGCATATTTGGTTGTGAAGCGATGGTGCACCTGCCTAAGGAGAAGCGCAAGAAATGGGATCCAAAAGCACAAAAAATGATTTTCATTGGATACTGCGATCACAGTAAGGGCTACCGATTTATAATACCTAACACACGAAGAGTGATAAAAAGCAGGGACGCTACATTTCTAGAATCTACTGTGAAGAGAGATTATGTTCCTGTAGAATTGTCAATAAAACCTGCAACAAATAATGATAATATTATTCAGAATAAAACAGGAGAAAGTGATAAATATGATGATTCTACTTCAGAGAGTTCATATGATACTGTATGTGACAACAGATCTTCAGATAGTGACTACATACCTGATACTATTATTGAAACTCCTCCAGTCAACAACATCACGCTGAGACCTAGAAACAGAGTGAAAAAGGATATTATAAATATAGATGGTTCTAATGAGAATACTTACCTGTGTCTAAATGAAGAGATTCTCGCAGATGTTCCAGGAACATACAGAGAAGCTGTAAACTCAATTAATAAAAAAAAGTGGGTAAAATCTATCAATGAAGAACTAGATTCCCATCAGAAAAACAATACCTGGACACTGGTTGAAAAACCCCCAAACACCAAAATAATTGGATGCAAATGGGTGTTTCGAATTAAAAACGAACCAACAGGTCCACGCTATAAATCAAGGTTATGTGCCAAAGGATATGCACAAACTGCAGGTATTGATTATCAAGAAACCTTTGCTCCGACAGTAAGGTATGATTCAATTAGGTTATTATTATCCACAGCTATTCAACACAATCTTAAAATTATTCAACTTGATGTTAAGACAGCCTTCCTATATGGTGAACTTGAAGAAACCATATTCATGTCTCCACCAGATGGCCTGCCATGTGAAGGAAATATGGTATGTAAACTTAATAAGTCTCTATATGGTTTAAAACAGGCTCCAAGATGTTGGAATAATAAATTTGACTCTGTACTGAAAAAGTTTTGTTTTGTCAACAGTAAAGCTGATCAGTGTGTTTATGTTGGTCAAGTCAATAAAAATAAATGCTACTTTTGCCTTTATGTTGATGATGGATTGTTGATCACAACAGATGAATTAACATCCAAAGAAATAACCAAAGAATTGCAAACTATATTTGATATAAAAATATTAGGCACTCCAAGTAACTTTGTGGGAATGCAAATAGAAAGATTCAGTAACTGTATATTTATACATCAGACTCAATATATTGAACAAATGTTAAATAAGTTTAACATGAATGATGCCAATACCAACAGCGTTCCAGTTGATCCTCACAAGAAGCTGCAGAAAGGAGAAGGGGAACCTGAAAAGAACATTCCATACAGAGAGGCTGTAGGCTCCCTCATGCACCTGGCAATTGTAAGTCGACCGGACATCATGTTTGCTGTCAGTCTGGTGAGTCGATTCCTTAACTGTTACAACCAAATACACTGGAATGCAGTTAAAAAGATATTCAAATATTTGAAAGCTTCAAAAGACTATGGATTGTCCTACACAAAGAGTACACAACCATCAGAAGTCACTGGCTACAGCGATGCAGACTATGCAAATGATTTGGATACACGTAGATCAGTCACTGGCTACGTTTTTATGAAGAATGGTGCAGCCATAACTTGGTCCAGCCAAAAGCAGCAAACCGTGGCTCTATCTACCACAGAGGCTGAGTTCATGGCAGCTTGTGCCGCCACCAAAGAGACTATGTGGATCAAACTAATATTGAATGATATTGGTGAATACAAACAAGATACACTGTTACTTCATCTCGACAATCAAAGTGCCATTAGTGTTATTAAAAATGTTAACTTTCACAAACGGTGCAAACATATTGAAGTTAAATATCACTTTATTAAGGAGAAATATCATCAAAAGGTGATTTCATTAAAGTTTGTCAGTAGTAAAGACCAATATGCAGATATATTCACTAAGCCCTTATCAAAAGATAAATTTCTAGATTTAAGATCTAAACTTGGAATGTGTTCACATAGTAGTCTTTGAATGTTTATTTTTGTTATTAATTAGATAACTTTCTTAATGATTTTTATATTGTAACAAGCTAATCATTATATTTTTGGTTTTGCTGTCACCAGGCTTGAATTCTGGGGCAGTGTTAAAGTTAGAATTTGAATTTCGCGCCTTTTACGCCAGCTCACGCTTGGCTGTTTGTTATCTGTTCTCTCTGCTTTTTCTGCTCCGTGACATCAGTAATGTACGCGTGAATTTTACATTAAATAGAAAGTAATCACAGTATAAATCCGTTGCATTTTTAATTTAATCCATCAATTTCCGTCTACATTTTTTTCACGCAGGTCTCATAAAATTTTATATGAGAGCAGCCGACCGAGTAAAGTCGTTTTTCAAGGTCATATAATATACAGTTTGTTGGTGTATTTTCTACGTCTAGGTGCCCGTATTTCAAAGCACTGTGTACTTTCAGTTTACTGGCTCACAACACAGTGACCTATTTATTTATTTATTATTTATTTATGTACAAACAAAACACTTAACAGAGAAAAGAAATAATACATATAGAAGACCACAACCTACTACCTACCTACCACCTACCTACTACCTACCTACCACCTACCTACTACCTACTTCTACTAAAGGCCACAATACTATCATAATATGGGCCACATTACATGTTTGTTGAGGATCGTAACCTATTAGGACGGTTACGCACTACCTCCGATCAGATTCCGTAATATGAGTTCAGATATCTATTCAAATTGAAAATGTTCTGAATTATGGCGGAAAGAGTTCGGATGTAGTGCGTAAGCTTCACTACAAGAAGTACTATGGCTACTTCGGAACCGAAATTTCTCGGATTCGGATCGCACTTAGGTTAATTAAAAGTACCTGGGTGACCAAGTTCTGCTCGGGTGAAAATATATAGTTTTATCTATTTTCACCCGAGCATTTTTTTTTGCAAGAAAACGAAATTTCCCAGAATATGAAACCAAGCTAGATCGATTTTTCGCCCCTGTAATTCAAATTTTATCGAAATCGTTAGAGCTGTTTTCCAGAACGTTACAGCCGCTGACCCGACCATGGCTACCAGTCGAAGTCAATCAAGCTTTATTTGGCCAGCAGTGGGCCGCTACCTGGCTGCAACCGAAACCGCGCGGCGGGCCGAATGATCAGGCCTTTTGAACTGTGTATAAATTGTATAACAATATGATTGTCTTAATTTATAAAATTGGTTGTAATTTACATATAAACAAATATTTCTTGTTTAATAGTATAGGATTTACCACGAAGTAATGCTACAAACTTTTAACAGTTCAATAAGGAAAATGCTTTCAACTAAGATTGTATATTTAACAAAACTATGCTATAACTAAACTCTACCGATAGTACCCTGCGGTAAACTTGAACAATGAATACCCAAAGAGCCCGAAATTAACCCAGAGATAAAACAAAACTATTTAGATTGTGTTCGTACAATGTTTGCCGGGGTTTTATATAGAAAATTGACCTTATTAACACGAACAAGAAAAGGTTCAGTTTTAAATACATCGTAAAAGTGACGATAAGCATCTAATATCAAAAAATTGTGAACAGCCAGAACTTCTGGCACAAAGGTGCTGGAAGTTCCAGAAGGTGCGGTGGTAACAACTTATCTTGGGGAAAGCCCGAGATCATAGCGTGAAAATTAACATCAATGTTCGTGTGTGTGAGTTTGTGTGTATGCTGTCCGCCTTATTATATATTATAAAGAAATAAATATGCCTCTAATAGTTTATTTGTAACTGAAACTCTATAATATCGTGTTACAACATGATATACTGCTTGAATTTATCCAGGCTTGCATTCAAGACCGCGTAATAAAATATTATAGATATGACGAGCTTTTTTACCCGACTGCCGAAGGAGGGTAATGTGTTTATCAGTCTATGTATGTATGTATGTAAGTATGTATGTAAGTATGTATGTAAGTATGTATGTATGTATGTAAGTATGTATGTATGTATGTTTGTTCATATGTGGCGTTCTAGAGACCAAACGCGTAGGCCGATTTTGAAGGTTCTTACGGCAATCGATTTGTCTTAACCTCGCGAGTGTCACTGGCTACATGAAAATTGGAAAATAGGAAAATGGCGGTTTTTGGGCGCCATATTGTGGGGGCCCAATTTTTTTTTTTCTTCCAAACCTATCGTGTGGGGTATCAAAATAAAGGATTTTAAGAGGTGATTTCAAAAATATATAACACTTATATGTTTAAATGTACCTAATTCGAAAAAAAAAAACTAAAAAGTTATAAATAAAAAAAGCTAATTAAAAAAATCAAAAAACCCGACTGCTTGAAAAGCGAACTAAAAAGACGTAAACAAGGAGAAAATCATGCTGTGCAGTCGGAGGATACGTCTGGTTTTGGTCACTCGCGCTCGCGAAGATGTATCCTCCGACAGCACAGCATGATTTTCTCCTTGTTTACGTCTTTTTAGTTCGCTTTTCAAGCAGTCGGGTTTTTTGATTTTTTTAATTAACTTTTTTTTTGATATATCATACAAATTGACAGCAACATTTCAAACATTAAAGATAGGCTAGAAACATCTTAATCCTGTAACAGATATGTACTATGATATTACATGTAGGTCGGTAACTAACCTGTTAGTCAAGTAAATGAGTGGGTTCATGATGAATATCATGATCCACCATTTACCTCGCTTGAGCTTTGACCTAACGATATATAAATAAAGATGCCCATAAGTATTTAAATAATGGGAGTTCCACCGACAGTATACAAGAAGATGTAAGCAAGAAGAACAATTAGTATGAAGAATAAAAGTACGAGAGGCATAAAAGAGGAATAGTATGAATGAGTTTGCACAGAAAATGCCCCAACTATGTTGGCGGGATTAGTATTAAGATAAAAAAATAAAAAAACTAAACTGTTATAACTGACTAAATCTAACAAAGTTCAGAGATATCTCATCAAAGATTATAGACACAACTAACAGATTTGAAAAATCCAACTAAAGTTTGTGTGGATACAGTCTGAATGATAAATAATACCAATATGAATCTAGACCAAGTATTAAACTAAACTGCCGCGGATGAGTTGGTCACTGACCTAAGTTTTAGTTTTGATGAGGGATAAAATGTCTGGCTGAACTACGGTACAGATTTGAAGAGACATCGCCCATTTCTCGTAAAGTTGACTCGTAAACATTGAGACGGTCATCCTCAGCGATAGTTGCAGTTAGGTTTTTACCTAGCTGCAATAAAATATTGGATGTAGAAAATAACACCACAGATACTGTAAACCCTGACTAATGTTACCAGCTCTCCTGCCGTAAGATTAATTGGTTTATTATACAACCCATACATTTTAATTATCTAAGGTTACATCACACTTCATAATATATTATGTAACAAATTGCTTATGAAATTACATAGATAAAAGTTGGTATAGCAGTCAAGTGAAAACTTGCGAGCTTATCACATTGACCCGTTTACGTCGCTACACTTGACTACCACGATGTTGACCTATCACTTCACTTGATTACTGTAACTTGTGCATGATAAAAAAAATCATAATGCCTCAATTCACCCATGGGTTGAGGACAAACATAATACATGCACATAAATCTACACTTATCAATTTAAAGCCAAGCCAAAAAGCAATCAAGATTTGGTTTAATTTTGGCATTTATGAATTTTGTGGAAACTACAAAGCTAGTGAACATATCAGCCACAGCTCAGCGTCTGTCAACTAGAACGTGACGACTAACTAGCACTACAAGCTATAAATTCTTAAACACAAACATCGGTTGTTTGAATGTCAGGTGCATTACAAAAACATCTCGTGGTCGTCACACCCTCTATTCCTCTCAAGTGACAAGAAGCTTGATAAACATCCCTTTCCTTAAAATTTTCTTCCCGTCCTCTCTGTTTAAGAAAGTATTTTACAGAACCGCGGCCGCAATTTGTTTAAATGACGTCAATTTGAATTTTTCACAAGATTTTCTTGACTTTGCGAAGTAAATAAAAATGTTTATTTACTTCAGAGCTGCTGCTTGGGATGAAGCTTCCGGGAATGTTTTATGAATTTACATTAATCAAAGGCATTTTCAACGTTCAACCTACACAAGTTTTTTTTTGTCAAAATCATTGCCGGAAATATAATTTTTTGCTAGAACCATCCCGGAATTTTTTCGATAATGCTGTATCAACAACACTCAGTGTGTATTGTTTTTATCTTTTGGAACCTGTCCTACTCTGTTTACCGTTACAACTGGTAAGCCTGAATGTGTAGTTAAATAACAAAATATATAATTGGTAGCTTTACTACTAACCTCACAATAAGTTTATCTAAACAGCAATTACTGCCAGTTACGTGTTATCATCAGGTTAATGTTTATTTGATAAACGAGCTCAATATAATGTTTAGACAAAATACAAAACTTTATTTCATTATTTAGAACTTTGATATTTATTGCAGGTGTTTTCAGTTTGAATTTTGTTTTGTTACATTATTACTGCAAATTAACCATTTTCTGTCGGAATTATAATATATTTGATTCAACCAAATCTATAACGGTTATCAATTTAATTCATAATTATTATGAAAATACAGTAAAATATTAAACAGCAACGAGTTTCCATAATTATATTAATAGCAGTAATGTTACTGCGTTAACTTTTAAACACAACTCCATTTACAGATAATGAGAATCATCAACTTACATTTTGTTCGAGTCTTGAAAAGCACTTTAATCTTTTCCTGAAAAATTGCGCCTAAAAGTTACAGTTTTATCTTTGTTACGAAGTTTGTCTTTCACATAAATCAACTTTGTTAAAATAGTATTATGTTTCCTCTCACTCTCAGTTCCAATTAGTAGTAGGGATTCACGGGTCCAGTAGTGAGTGGGTCCAGCTGACCAAAGACTCTTATTAGGGGTCGGGCCAAAAGTTGTTTTAATTTGGAATTCAAGCGACTTTTATTTTAGGACAGTTTTAATTTTAATTTCGGTACGTAAAACTAACTAACTCATACTTTTCGTGTCAAAAAGTAGGAGTTCAGCATGAATACCTGTTATGTACTCAGCAAAAGAAAATCCTATATTTTTAGGCGTAGGCACAGTGATCTTTGGGCAAGTCTCCACAAAACAGGTGCCTGAGAATGGACGGTGCTGCCGAGGCCGACTAATGAAAAGGTGCCGAACAAAATCTACAGGCCTACCGCAAGGACTGTTTCGAGGTGGCCGAGGAAACACATACTTGGAATTATTATTTTTTAAACATTGCCCAACACTAGGAATTTCGCATGTATCTTGGGTGCATTTACACACAAATAACCAGACCGGAACAACTATTTGTAGGAAACACAAGTTGTGTTCTGGAATCGAACCCGCGACATTCAGCGCAGCAGCCGATCACTGAACCATTACGCCAGCCTTGAACAGTGTAGGAAAAAACAAAACATCCGTCCAATGATCACATAAGTGCATAATACAAAGTAGACTACGAAAAAATTGCTGTAATAAATCTTTCAGAATAATTAAAATATTCAGCGTCAGTTAGTTTGGCACGTTTCGGGACCAATCTTTGACAAAATTATGTTCCTAGTTATATAATGAAAACCTTTATGTATTAAGAACAAATTAACTGACCTGAATTTAATACGCCTGTCGCGTTTCCATTTTTAAGATATGTTTTCAATACAAATGGCCTGTGATGGCCTTGGGATTTTGGGCTGTAATTAGACAACGACGAGTAAAGTTTGAGTCTGATTTCCTTTAGGTTGTGCTGCCTGTTTTATTTTAGAAGGAGATACGTTTATACTTGAGCATTTTATTAACGATCATATTATCTTAATAAAAATATACCCCTCAAGTTTTGATGTTGATGTTTGTGTACAAACATCAGGAAAACTTTGAACCGGACATATTTTCGGGTTTTTTCGGGTAATCCCGACGATTGTTGGAACTCCTGAGATATAGATACCTACAGATGATGAAATAGTCTTTACAAATATACTTAAAGTCTAGTAGTTTTGACCAAATGATAATCACAAAGTTAGAAATGAAAGAAAAGTCTGTGCGAAGGGCTTTTAGGAAAGTTTGGACCCTTCAGAACTTATGGAAAACTTTGCATTTGTAACTGACGAAGTGTAGCACTACGTCAGTTACAAATGCAAAGTTTTCTAATTTAATGATTACCAGTCGTTTGTTTGTGCATTACCTCTTCTTTAGAATCTATCAATATAAACTATATCTACAAGTTTACAACTGCCACAAGCTACAAGCTTCGTCATCCAAAGTGGGGCTGTTTACTATAAACAAGTTTCTTATCTACACTCTCCACTCGATTAGTTAAGGTTCAGTTACTTTAGAGCAGGAATCGCCTTCTCGCCTGACCGACTTCATTAACTTGACCTGAGTCCAAGTCCAAGTCGAAGTTCACAACAAGATATTTCGTACACGTTTGATAAGTTGGCTCTTGAAGGCACTTCTGTGTGAAGTACAACATGATTGGGAAACTTTGTTAGTACATTTAGAAATTTGATAATCTTTGTACGTTATGTTTAGATAAGTTTTTCATATTTACGTTCCTAAATCATACAGTCATTACCTAATTGTTATCTTTACAGGCACCATTGGCTTAGTTTTACTATGGTTTTACTTTATTGGGAAACTGCATGTAGTCAATTTATACGAGTACGTGTCTACGAATAAATATAACAATAAAACGGTCTCGTTTATAAAAACTTCTCCTATTCTGCATGGTAAAGTTTCATCATTGTGTTTATGAAACGGTGTTATTCGTGAGCATACATTAATGTGTCGAGAATTAATTAAACAATTCGTTAATAAGAATTCTATATTTGCCATTACATTCTATCTATTTGTTTATATACATTTTGCTTTAAATAAATCTAAACAAAAAATTATTGTGGCCAATTAATAAACAATCGCTGAATATTAATCATTAGTGCTTTACGTTGCGTTAAAGCTAAGACTTGTCAAAATATATTGGCCGTCAATCTTAACTGTAATCCAAGTTTTAGGTTTCTTAATTACAGTCACAATATTTCGCAAGATAAAGAGCAAAGTCAAGGTGACTATCGACAGCAATTAATCTTGCGGTAGCTAAATTAGAACTCGAAGTTCTCTGACATCTGATCCCGATTTATTAGCTTGCTCAGATAAATATTCATCCAATATTTTACCGCGTAGCAATTCATATTGTTAGTGCTGAACGTGTATAAAATACGTCTTTGAACAGTGAATAAAGATAAACTTCAGTAAAATCTTTATGTCAAGAACATAACTTGAATGTATATATATGACTTCATACATATACACTTCAATTTATAACTACTAACAACGCCTAAAAATAAACTAACTTCAATTAATTACATACAAATAGAATGTTTGTGATTAGATTCAATAAATTAACAGCAAAAGTCAATTCAGTAGTGATTTTCTTATCAAACCCCAGCCAGTCGCAATTAGTCTGATTACCTAGTGAGAATCTGTATATTACTAGGTAGATACCTAAACCGAATGGAGTGCAGAGATTTAGCTTTTTTTTACCTGTATGCATTCGCACACTGAAACTAAATATTTGCTGGTGCCGCAAATATGTGACGGCAAGATATTTCAGCAATTAGCTGGCATAGAGGCAAAATCAAGAAAGCTCTGAATTTATTTATATTTGTTTTACCCCATAGCGTAATAATATATATTATTATAGCCTATAGCGTATACTTGGACATATATATTGTTAGTTTTACAATGTTTTTGTCGTTTGTGAATTTTCTATTTAGAAAGTTAATCTATTATGGAAGAATGAACACTTCGCAAGAGTTTCAAGAAAATTGGTTCAGCCGTTTTAAGAATAACTATTATTAGGTAGGTACATGGAAAGTGTTATTGACTCACTAGATTCTGTGATCTAGCAAGTCAATTAAGTTCTTCTGTTTACTTTCCCGCTACGTAGAATTTATTGTGTTAGAATAAGCTTTTATATAAAAGATATTACGGGAAATATCTAATAGAATAAGTTTTGTAATAAAATAACTTTAGATAAATGCCTGCGGAAAATATCGTTAATATTTCAGCTGGTGATCTAACTGCAAAAGTAGGGTCTGCCTACTAAACAAGACCTGAGAATGCGACTCACAGCATTTTGACATTGGCAAAGGGGAAACGAGGATCTTATTTAAAAATATTATTTTAAGTTGGCCACAGTTACTAGATCTAGATTTTGCTTCGCGTGTTTGTTTTTTTAGATAAGAGTCGAATCCACAAGCTGAAACAAGTAGAGTTGGTTACAGCTTCTTTATACCTCTGCTAATGGAACTATGTATACAAAATATAAGTTTAAAGTTTGAAAAGGTCCAGAGACATTTACCCATCGTTTGGACTGAAATAACCTAAAAGCAACTATTACCGAGTAACCTATCCATTTTTATTTTTCAAAAAGTGATCTTTTTACCCACATGCATGCTTGCATGCTTTTATTGACCACTAATAAATACACTAAAAAGACCGAAGCCTTTCACTTTCATAATGTATAAATGAATCCAAAAATGTTTGTAGTTCACTGTTTATTAAATGGAATGTCACGAACTCGTTACAAATGAAACAGCATGTTCCATTTATTTATTAAATAGTCTCTAGTGGGCTTTCTCTTCGCGGTGACTCCATTAATGTTCACTCATAGATAGGTTCTAACACAAGTTTACTTATTATCCCGTGGGTTTCGTAAGATGCGACTAAGGGACACTCAAGTGGCGATTACGGCAAACTCCCCAAACCAAAATGACTAACACAACCAAAAACGGCCCCGAGTGCCCGGCAGCCCGTCTACCCAACGCCTACTGTCCCACTGGGCTGAGGCAAGGGGTGTGAAGAATCCCCGGAGTGGACCCGGCTACCACAATAAAACCGACGATTGTACCTGGCAACATAAAACACGGGATCACTCCGGACCGACGAGAAGATAGTCGAACTCGAGGAAGAATTGAGCACAATACGATGGAATACTACAGGGTTATCTGAAGTCCGAAGAGAGGGGGAGGATTCGATAATCCTCAAAGCTAACCTGCTCTATTTCCGAGAGGGTGACCGGCAGTCCCAGGGTGGTGTCGGGTTTATCGTCCACGAGTCACAAGTCCCTTGGGAACAACGTGGTGAAGATCGACCAGGGTGGCGTACATTATACTCCGAATATCCTCAAGATATTCGCTGAAGGTCATACAGGTCTACGTTCCGATCTCGGCACACCCCCACGAGGAGGTAAAAACCATGTATGAGGATATCTCTAGAGCCATACATGGTTTCAAAACTCACTTCACCGTGGTCATGGGGGACTTCAACGCGAAACTGGGCAAACAAGACAAGGATGAGCTGCAAGTGGGGCAATTTGGAATTAGACTTCGGAACCACTGGGGTACCAACTGACTTTTGTGGAGAAGGACGGCGTTAATTGGAGCAGCTCAATCCCAAGCCTCTTTTTGTCCTCAATGTAATCTTTAATGGTATAAAACGCTTTCTGACGAGTAAAGCTCTCGAACTACCAAGAAATCAGAATCATGAAAAAGTAGAAAGTAACAAAATCTATATTATTATTATTAATCCATTTGTTTAAGGCGACAGGGCCCATATAGAATAACTTAAATCTTAACATACATAATCATGGTATTAGTAACAATACAAACTTATACCTATGTTGGTAGCACAATAACAAATGAAACAATTAGAAAGAACAACATTTCAAATACACTTATATACAATCACCTTCATCATCATTCATTCCAGCTGAAATACTGGAGCAACGATTCATATGGACACAGTCCAGCCTGTCAGCAATCATGGCCAGGATGCATTTGGAGCTGGCACACACCCTGCGCACTAAGAATGCACATCTTTTATGCATCAATGCATAAAAGCAATTAATCAACGTGCATTTTTTGTTTCGAAACTTTTTTATGAACAAAGCAACTCAACCAATAAAATAAAAAAAACTCTATAACTCACTTGTGAATAATAAGCAATCAAAAAGTCACAGTTTGATTACAGGTGTCATTATGTGCCTAATTGCGGTGAAATTAGAACCACTTTATGAGCAAGTGTGTTGAAATAGTACATTGTGATACAAGGGTGGAAAGTACCTACCTACACGCCCGTGTATCACACGATATTTTTCAATACAGTTGTGGGAAATAGTAAAAACAAATCAAAGAATTAGATTTGTTAATTCACAAAAAAATAAAATTTTCGCGCGCAAATGGACATCTGTTTTACAACGAAAACAGCCTACACAGCCTATTCGATTTTTGACAAATGTTGATGTGAAAATAATTTAATTGAAACTGGTAAATAAATATACTAAACAACCATTTAAAAGACTTTTGAGAATTAAATGCTAAAACGTACGCAATCATTCATTTTTCCTCCTATAAAATCTATTCCATTTTATTCTATGTATGAAAACTCCTTGCTACTAAACTTTTTTAAATTGACTTATAACTAAAGGCGCGTTTTTGCAACTGAACATTTTTACAACGAAAACAGCCTACACAGCCTATTCGATTTTTGACAAATGTTGATGTGAAAATAATTAAATTGAAACTGGTAAATAAATATACTAAACAACCATTTAAAAGACTTTTGAGAATTAAATGCTAAAACGTACGCAATCATTCATTTTTCCTCCTATAAAATCTATTCCATTTTATTCTATGTATGAAAACTCCTTGCTACTAAACTTTTTTAAATTGACTTATAACTAAAGGCGCGTTTTTGCAACTGAACATTTTTACAACGAAAGCAGCCTACACAGCCTATTCGATTTTTGACAAATGTTGATGTGAAAATAATTTAATTGAAACTGGTAAATAAATATACTAAACAGCCATTTAAAAGACTTTTGAGAATTAAATGCTAAAACGTACGGAATCATTTATTTTTCCTCGTATAAAATCGATCCCATTTTATTCTATGGATGAAAACTCTTTGCTACTAAACTTTTTAAATTGACTTATAAATTTAAAACTAAACTGCAAAACTAATGATCGAGCTCGTAAACAAAAGTCACGACCGCGTAACAGAAAGATGCCTATGCATAAGATTTAATTTTCGAATCATAATTATAGCCTCTGAAAGTACGCCATGTTTAACAACTGTATTGAAAAGTAATATTTTCAATCGTACCATTTACAGATACAGCCAAATAAAAAATAAATAAACTTACATGTCGTATTGAGGACCTCCTCCATTTTTTTCGTTGGTTAAAATTCATATTTACTATTGCTGTGTTGAATAGCAGCATTAAAAAAAAAATGCCGGCATTCAAATGATTTAACATTGAGGTAGCCGTTTATTATTTTATTTGTAAAACAATAGACGGCCTTAGGGCCCAAACACAAAAATGCCAATTCGCAACTCAAAAAATAGCTAAGCAATAACAAGCAACAAGCTCGTAGATTTTTACGATGTAACTTCGCACCGAAGTTTTGTGTTTGAGCCCTTAGACCATAAACGGCGATACAGTACACTTCCATCCCGCAAACAGCAAACATATTAAAACACAAAGCGAAACCGAAAACTCGTTACTCACACAATAGACTTTCAACACACTATATAAACCCTCCAAATAACGTTCGTTATAAACCAACAAAATTACAATACGACAACACGGCTTCGGGTCGGCGAGTAAGTTAAGACATAGTAAATTAACCAGATATCAGCGTTGCCCGAGCATACCGTCTGCATAATCCTACCATTGCAGGCTATTACGATATCAACAGGACGGAGGTAGGAGATTACAAGCGAGAGTTTGATGAATTGCTAGCACTTGACGGGGAAATATTTGCAATAAATCAGGATATATTATGTTGTATGGATAGAAGGAAAAAATAAGGTGTAAATATAAACAATACAGAATGTTGTTCTTTTTAAAAGTACTATCTACAGCATAGTTTTTATTACACGAATGTGCCTTGTTAAAACGTTCAAATTCTATGTTTGTGTAGCTAACTATAATAAAAAAATGGATGTCATGTCTATTAACCATTACTTTACTTAACCTCGTGCAGGCACGTGCACTTCTATACAAACTGTGTACGCGCGCACCACCATGTAATGCCTGAGGCAACACAAACAAAACATACATTTTATATACCCAGTCCTTACAGAATACAAGGGTTGACCCTTGTATAGTGTTGTAGTGACCGGTTCTATTGTGGGGCAATTCACAGGCTCGTACACACACTAAATGAACATACTTCAACGCGTCTACACTCGTCAACGTCTCTGGTATAACTAACGTGGTGCGCACGAGACTGTGTCTGTATGTGTGGGATAAAGTGGGGATGACTAAGTATTTAAATTAAAAAAAGTTTGTGATAAATGTATTTTTAACGGTTTTCACTCTTAATTGTAATGAAAACGCCTATGAAAATATGTATAAACTATAAATGTTCATACTAGAAAAATTTAGTTATTCGCATGCCCACAGAAATTTCTGCTCATCTACAAAGACAAACAAGACATGTTTCACGAATTTGTAATACATTCTCTCATCAGACAACGCCTCCGGAGCAAATACTAAGCATTGCATAGCAATTACTGTTGGAACAATGACTCACGCACGAGTCACTGCGTATTGTATCCACTTACAATCTTGATCGATATAGGGTTTTCTTTTCATCAACTTTTAAGTTTTCTCCGTTACTATGGCCCACTTGCACGAAAAACTTAACTGAGAGTTAGTTGCTAACACGAGGTGAAATTGACAATATTGTATGCAAAAATGTCAATTTAACCTCGTGCAGCATCTTTTAGTGCAACCGAAGTTAGTTTTTCTTGGAAAAATTACATGTACACGGAACGAAACTAAATTAGATATGCCGTGTGCCCGAACATATACATATTTTAAAAATCGTGATAGGATTTCGGAAAATTGTGTGTTGTATTATAGTGTGGGGAGTACAATAGCGGGCGGAAGTAATTATCGAAAGAGTGGCTCCAGCGTAGCAGTGCAGCGTGTGTGAGCGTGATGTAGATGAATATGAACACCAAATATGGTTTGGGTCGTTTTGTAACCTAATTCAATTGACATTCAGATATTTCAGAAGTTCGGATCAACTCAGGATGGATGAAATGGCGACAGGTCACTGAAACAACTTGCAACCCACGGATGCCCCTCAAGTTAAAGGGGAAAATCTACAAGTCCGTGATTAGACCTGTCATACTGTATGGATCAGAATGTTGGGCTGTGAAAAAGATGGATGAAAGGAGATTGCATGTAGCAGACATGAGAATGTTGAGATGGATGTGTGGCGTGACGAGATTGGACAAAATGAGAAATGAGTATATTAGAGGCAGTTTGAAGATGGCGCCAGTGGCAGAAAAGTTGAAGGGAAACCGTTTGTCCTGGTACGGTCATGTGATGAGGAGGGATGAAACGCATGTTACTAAAAGAGTTATGAATATAATTTTGGATGGATGGAGAGGGAGAGGAAGGCCAAAGAAAAGATGGATGGACTGTGTGAGGAGTGATATGAAAGAAAAGGGAGTCAGTAATAACGTGACGGAGGACAGGACGGTATGGAAGAAGCAAACGTGTTGCGCCGATCCCAAGTAACATGGGATAAGGGCAGGAAGATTATGATGATGATGATCTTAATGTTTTTCATGTACGTGTCGCATGTATGTTTGTTTTTGTGTATTTTAGACTTAAATGCAAGTATTAGGTATACCTAGTTGTTTTATTTGTACCACGGAAGGCAGTTCTAAACCAAATACCAAACATTTGAAAAGTTTAGTACAACAACAGACGGCTTCTAATTAGTTTTTCTACATTCACCGCACTAATCCAACTTCTAATGAGTGAGACCACATCGAAGCCCAAATCGTTAAAGTTCCTTCGTCCCCTTATGCCTCCCCTTGGATAATTGCACATTGGTTTATTCTACATCTATTCTTCTGTACCTAACTGTTTGTAAAACGAAAAACAAAATGTGAATACCTCGACTTAGCATTGTGGAATGAAATATCTCGGGAATTTGAGACAGAATGTTGATTATTAAGGTTGTCTAAATTAACACATAGATACATAAACACACATATATGAAGAGCTAAATCTGGTACAACTACCTGTATGCCATAAAAATATTTGTTTCGTACGGGAACCCAACCAACAACACGGCGCAGCAGCTGATAGCTCAATCACTGCGCCAACCACGTCAAATATTGCTTTGTGAATGAGTAGATAATACAGTTCAGTAATATTACAACGACATCCATGCTCACTCTCCTAAGAAACTGAGATTCTAGTATCATATCATAAGGATGATGTGGTGCAAATGTGAGCTCTTAATAATATTATGTTTGTCTTTTTCTATTTTCAACCGACACCAAAAAAGGTGGAAGAAAAAATAAAAACATTTTATTTTTATTTTACACAGGCCTACATGGGCACTTATAAAACGTCGACAAAATGCGCACGGTTCGGGTTGGTCATTTCCTGTGGAGAAGAACCAGCAAGAAACTCCACGGTTACTCTTTTAAAATATGGTTTGGTTTTACAATATTTCCATGTTACGGCATTACTTAGATATGGGGGGACAACGTAGGTCCGACTATTATTGTCCGTGTATTGTTGTGTGTTGTGTTGTTGTTGTGTGTGATTGTGTCTATTGTGTGTATTGTTGTGTGTTGTTGTAGTGTGTGATTGTTGTGTCTTATTAGACGTCAGATACTAAAAAAAAAAGAAGTAAAACGAGATAAAAAGTTATCAAATGGTATCAAGCATCTAGAAATCTAGAAGGGCTACAATGTTCACACATTCACAAAACAATCGGCAAATGGAAACAGATGGAAACATCAACATCCATCTTTTTTTTTTTTTTACCTTTGAACAGGTAAAATAAAAATAAAAACATAACAAGACTAAATTTAACGTGTGGCACAAATGTTGTTATCAGTGCTGTAACTATTCTTAGCAAAGAGCTATAAAGATTATGAAATCATTGTAAAAAGTCTAATTAAAAGAAAGAAAAAAAAAAAATGAGGTTGAGAATAGTTAGAGACAGATATTTGTGCCGTTTATGAGTTACCAAGGATGCCGCATGCGCAGAAGAAGCTAAAATTTTTATCTTCAACGTAGTCCTTGATTTTATAATATGCTTTTTAATAAGGACACGTTTGATGAAGTTTTTGAACTTTCCATCGGTCAGTTCTATAACTGACTTTGACAACTTGTTATAGAAGCGTAAACTGTTTATAAGAAAAGACTTGCTAGTTTTCGTTAATCTGATTTTGGGTATTACAATTTCGTGCTTACTGCGTGTATTTAAATTATGGAAGCCGCTTCTAGTTTTGAAAAGCCCTCGATATGCGGACATACAAAATACATTCCAAAATATAAAGTGAAGGAAGAGTCAGTATATCGATCATTAAAATTTTTCTCTGAGGGACTCGCGAGGATCCATTTTATAGATCGCGCGGATTGCCCTCTTTTGTAAGATGAACATTGAGTCAACGTCCACTGCTGATCCCCACAGCAGAATGCCATAAGACATAATACTGTGGAAATAAGCATAGTATACTAGCCGTTGTCGACCTACCTTTCGTGAAACCAAACTACTGACTATGCAGGATTCCATTTAAATTGAAGTGAGACAACATCTGGTCCAGCATGATTTTTTCATAGATTTTACTCAATGCTGGAAGCACGGTTATAGGCTGTAAGAGTGATCCCTTTAATTATAGAATTAGAGGGATCACTCTTACAGCCTGAAGTTCTCGTTTCGTCACTTTTTTTATTTTATCTGTTATCCCATAGATGCCTGGACCGATCAAGGAAATACTTCTTTTGTTTGAAAGGGTAAACTGCCCAGGTGGTCCCATAATCTTCAAGTTAGGTAGGTTTTGGTAGGTATTTCTATATTTTTTGTTTGACCCCGCCTGCAGCACCTCGTATATGTTTCAAATTATACCTAGTACTTGTTTTGCCCTCTCAAGTACAATGCATTCTTATTGAACGACAAATTTCAGAAGAATGGCAGGGAAATGGATTACGATAATAGATAGGATGTCAATCAAATCAAATCAAATCAAATCAAATGTATTTATTTCAACTAGGCCATTATGCGGCACTTTTGAACGTTAAAAAAAAAATTACATGTTATAAAAAATTGATTCTACCGTGCATTCGGAAATGTAGGTTGATATGGAGAAGAATGCACAAGAAACTCCATACTTACTCTTTTAAAACCTGATGTAATGGATGACTCAATATTGCGCAGTACGATTGTCACCCAGCATGAGTCATCTGGCTCTTTATTAAGACTGTCAGGTGAACGAACTCCCTCAGGTATTCCATTATTCTGGGTGATATGAGTGATGAACGTGGTGCGCGAAATACTTTTTTTTTCGCCTGGTAATTTAATAAAATGACAACGACAACCAGCAGTTAAATAGTTAAAAGCGCTGTCACGTATGTTATTACGTTTTTATGTGTTAGTAGCAATCTTACGATCCATAGTGATCCCAAATACTAATTTGGCTACGAAGCCAAGTCTGCACATATATGGTGTCTATGACACTAATTTGAAAAGGAGTATCATGGATTCAGTATAGGATTCTGGACACCACTGTAGCATTAGAATTATTTTTTTGCATGGATATACATATTAATAATTCCGAAAAAGTGGTAACATAAAATCATGAAAACAATTTTTTTTTTTTTGTATTTTAGTCTTAGCGTGATGGTATATAGCTATATACCATCACGCTAAGACTTTTATTATTGTTTTTAAAGATTCTTTTACACTCATTCACCAGCTGAATATATTACAATTTAAGAGTACTTTGTGCTTAAGAATGTTCTTTATAAATCAAGGCTAAAAATATGTCCATCAAATTTCGCAACCAAAACCAAACTGGTTATAATACAGACTTAAGACCAAACACTTAGTATTTCCAGGTAAATATGATCGTCTTTCGGCGTTCACTGCCAGAAGCCGACTCAAAAAACTGACGCCCGTTTTTTCCTCGTTCTGTCATATCTTCTAAATTTCAAATTCAATTCTCTATTAAGTAATCAAGACCAGAACGAATAAAAAAACGGTTTACAGAGGGGGGCAGTCTACCGCTGCCCTTATTATAATGTACAACTAGCTTAAGGAAGGTTTAGTCCATGGTATGTTATGTCTATGGCTTAAGAAAATAAAATAGACAGACAGATGTCAGATCAGATGAAAATGTCAGAGTATAAAATATTCCAAGATTTTACAAATTAGGAATATAAATTCATCATCATCATCATATCAGCCGAAAGACGTCCACTGCTGGACATAGGCCTCCTCCAAGCGTCGCCACATTGACCGGTCCCGTGTGGACAATTTAAATTAAGTTGTGGAAAATTAATCAATCAGAGATAACTAAAAATATGCTTTTCAGGTGTTAACAGTATCAAAGAATACATAAAAATTAGTAGCATGAGTTGATTCAATTTCAAAAGTTATGAAGGTGAGGTTTGTATAGTGTTATAAAACGTAAGTAGACTAAAAGATGTGGAATGAATACCACAACATATGAAAAAAAAAAAATCCTTTTTGAGAGCTTCCATTAAGTGGTTAAACTTACGCAACATTCATGTTTGTATGGTAGGTAGGGTAGGGTAGGTAGATAGCCAGTTGACGGGAGCGAAACCGCGTGGGACGGCTAGTGCTTGGAATAAAGTTTATCCCACCAAAAACATTTTCGTGTAAAATGTTGCCAAGACGAGACCATTTATGGCTCGCGGTGTCAATAAGTTATCAGATCTCATGTAGAGCCAAGCTTCTAACTCTAGTTCCATCATGGAACTGTTAATGGTACTAGTGACAACGAAGCAACTAAACAAGCCCTAACTTTACAAACTCTACACCTTAATCAAAATATGTGGCTTGGTTGTTACGCTACCGTCACATGCCTCATTACTACTCGTACAAGTCGCCACTTATTGGTTCCACCTAATTCGTATGCGCAACTCCTCGTCGTCATATTCCTTTACTACAAGAACTATCGTATAACAGAAAAACTTTTTACAAAAAAATACTTTAATTTCAGCAGACGATGTTCCTGTTTACGTTACTTCGTTTTTTGACACCGACAATTTTTCACTTTATAGTGTTTCTATTTGGCAGTCGGTTGTATAATTTCTTTTTTTTTTATTGTCTATAGGCTTGCGCTTGACCACTATCTTAACTGATGGTAAGCGATGATGTGGTCGACGGTGAAGCACGCTTGTCTAGAAAAAACCAATTCACTATTGACTTAAAGACCCCTAGATTGTAGCTATAGGGAAACACAGAATCGTATATTTTTGTAAAAAAGCTTTTTATTTTCACTATTTAGTTGTGGTACATAATTGACCAGTTTTATAGCTGCCCAAAGTGAGGCCTCCAGAATAGATTAACCCAATAACATGAAACTAACAAAACCGGTGGAATGAGAGTATACCAAGGGTGAACTGTTCACACCTGCGTGCCCTTTAAGAGCGTGCCAGTGTGATGTTATGTTATGGAATGATGTTAACGAGAAACAAACATGCGTTTGCATCTATCCCGAGTGATTTCAAATCACTGCTCTCAAAACGGTAAAGGAAAACATCGTGAGGAAACCGGCATGTCCTAGAACCAAAAATTCGAAGACATGTGACATCCACCAACCCGCACTGGGCCCACGTGGTGGATTACGGCCCATTCCCTCCCACAGAGGGGAGGCCTGTGTCCCAGCAGTGGGAACATTAATAGGCTGATGATGTGATATGTGATGTGATTCTCTCTTAGACCCATTTATTTTATATTATTATAAATATGTTCTTTGGCGTTTTTATTCAATCATAACAATTTATATTAATGTCAATATTATATTATGATTAATCTTTAATTTTCCATATATTTTGTGTTACAAAATATCTTGTCTTTACATCCCCCCACGCAGCTACTGAAGTGCGCAAAGTTATTTAGCGTCACAAAATAAACTATTATATACTACTACTACTATATACTATATGAGCAAAAGAAATTTACCCAAACAGACGCTCGCCGGGTTAAATAAATTTTAAAACGAAGTTGATACTGAAACAAATATAGAACTGGAAATAAAAAGACAAAAAAGCTATTAAATCTGCAAGAACAACTACTTAACAACTTCCATTGTTGTAAATATTTCTTTGCTGTAATTAAAATGTGTATAAAATAAGTAACTGTGACTGCTTTTAATATATCTTTGTATGCAGTTAAAATATTTTTTAATAGCAAGAGATGGTTAGGTTTAAATAAATTACAAACATTCCGTTCTATGGCGAGAAAGCTTCTGTAGTCGAAAATCGGGCAAAGAACCCATTGCGAAGGTTTAGTGACGATATCCTTCCGTCGTTATGGTCATGTTCCCGGGAGGCCGCACTATCCGGAATACGCAATAAACATAAACCATCCTAAATGTTACGGGTCGAGCGTTCATGAGACAAAAGTGATTTAGTGAAGACATAACATTCAAGCTTGATAGTTTATGAATTTAAATTTCTACAGTTTTGCCCAAAACTGTTTTACCAGCTAAAAGTAATAAATAAAATATTGCTATAAATATACCATAATCGTTATTCTTAATGAAACAATCGACATAAATAAGATATCCATAAAAATATTTTAAACACGGCCGTTTATTCCAGAAAATCTCAAATATTCTCATGTCAGCACAAACTACGTCAGATATTAAAATGTTCAAGTTTCTAAATTGGCTCTCAACCTTATTTGTTATCGCATAATATTCTGCAAATACTGGCTAATTGGCACAAAAATTGAAAGATGCCATAAAATTGTCGTTTTAAGGGTTCCGTACCCAAAGGGTAAAAACGGGACCCTATTACTAAGACTCCGCGGTCCGTCTGTCTGTCTGTCTGTCTATCCGTCTGTCACCAGGCTGTATCTCATGAACCGTGATAGCTAGAAAGTTGAAATTTTTACAGATGATGTATTTCTGTTGCCGCTATAACAACAAATACTAAAAACAGAACAAAATAAATATTTAAGTGGGGCTCCCATACAACAAACGTGATTATTTTTGCAGTTTTTTGCGATAATGCTACGGAACCCTTCGTGCGCGAGTCCGACTCGCACTTAGCCAGTTTTTTCGTATAACTTTTAAACATATAAGTGGTATGTATTTTTGTAATCAGCTCTTAAAACCCTTAATTTTGATACCCCACTCGATGGGAAAAAAAATTGGAACCCGCACAATATGGCGCCCAAAATCCGCCATGTTTTTTTTTTTACTTCACCTGTCTAAGAACACTTGATCAGTCAAGACTTATCTAACGATGTATTAATTATATAAATCAGTCTAGCTGTTTAAAATATAAGGTAATAAAGAATATTTCATACATACAAACAAACAAGATACGCGCGAAAAACATAACCGTTTCCTTTCAGTCGGGTCAACTTTATCGTAATAAATATTGTTTTTTTGGTAAATTAAGGTAGTAGTCAAAGATGCTATTATAGAAAAAAGTGACAATGGAAGGCCAAGTTTCAAAGATTAGATTTACCATCTGATAATAATTCACTGAGGCAAAACCAATTGTTTCAATGCATCGCTTGAATTTATAAAATTCACTTTGGTTTAGTTTCAACTGAGACATTGAATAACGATAAACTTAACTTTAAACTGGTGATCCTTTATTTTGTTACACGGGAAAGGCCTTGATACAATTCTAAAGACTCCAATTAGAATTCTATCAAGGCCTTTCCAATCGTTAACTAAATCCCATAGAGCTCTATGAATCATTTATACTAAACTTAGATTATTTAATTTCTTAGTCTAAACTGATTTCTTATTTATTACAATAATAGTTTATGTGCTATGTGTATTAATACTGTTATACTTAAATATATTACGTTTATATTCATAAAACATGTATTTACACCAATTAGTAAAATTACATTGAGGAGTCTTGTCACATCGATTCGATGAATCACTTATCGATATTCAGTATTCACTATTCGATAATCAGAGTTTAATTAATTTGTTTGTTGAAATGGGAAGAGGCACGCATTTGCCTTCCTTAAATGAGGTTTGTATGACATTATACACCAGGTGTCAGTACTGAGACATAAGGTTAACGCAGTAGACAAAACGCTTATTAGGTCCTTTATCTAAGGCGCTTATGTTAACCGACATTAGTTAAATTGAAGTCAACGTCAGGTTGATGTCATAAATTATGTTTTGTTTTATGTTTTCCAACTGTTAGCATAAATTTGTCGAAAACCCTCATTACATAGTACAATGTCAATGATCCATGGTTGTCTATTATTCTGAAAGTTGTTCGATAACATTCATCACTAGTGCGGCAGCGTAAAGCCTACCCTTTCAATAGATGTCATCAGAGCAATCGATTGTTCAGCTGTCCCAATAGACTTCACTAACACTCCTATAGTAAAACGAGCTTTATTCGTCACATGTAGAGTACACATTCCAATGAGTCAAACTACAACATTGGCTACGGGCAGCCTGTTCAAAGATCTTATCCAACGCAATTACGTCTTCGTTTTAAGTTAGTACTTAGTATTCGACGCATCATTACATATATTTTCACTTCTTTATAGCTCTGTTGATTTAAAAGTATCTTCCATCCGTTTATGTTGCTTTTTATTCAAGAAAGAACTTCTATTCTTAACAACTTTGAGTTTTCAGACTTATTTTCTTAATAGTTTGCAGTACAAGCCTAAGGCTAGCCTAAGCCCTAAGGTTTAATTAGTTGGTCCCTATTTCTAGTAACATAATTATGTCTGTCGCCGTTTTTACTAAAAAGATGTAAATTCTTTCTAACATACATGATGTTTTCATAAATATATTGACAAGGTACCGTCATGATGTTAATGTTCTTAAACAGTACCCTTAGAGAATCGCGCCGGCGAAGATTGTATATCGCCCAATACCCTTACCCTTCAAACATCACCTGGAAATATAACTAACGATGCCTGATGGTGCAATGATGTGCATAAAGTATTCTGGGATCTCTAACTTCCTTACATTTGAAATGGTAAGATTTGTGCTCCACGCAGTGCACACTTAGAGCTCACCGATGCCACTAACATATGATTCCACAAAACAGACGAGTTATTGGGGAACGTGTCATGCTTTCTGAGCCAATATCAAACTTTATGTTATGGTAAATTCTACTTTTCTCCAAATCGCCATTTCAAATTATTCTAAAGTTGCTCAAAGAATTCATATAGCTAACACTAGGTCTCTAACAGCAAAGTAATTCTGTATTAATCAGCTCGGCAATAAATGTGAATTTCAAATGTGCCAAGAGAACGCTTATATTATCTACCTAGATTATCTACCTTGGACCTACGATCCTAGAATTAGTATTTATGAACACTAAAATACCAAAACCATTACATTACAATTTACGACCACATTTGAAACCAGAATAAGATTTTTCCTTATTGTAACACAACGATACAAATATTGATTGGATTTTTCTTGTCCCAACATCGTTATGTCGCGAGGTTTTGTTCAAACTTGTATAGATATTTTTTGACGTTTTCAGGACTATCCAGAAATATCCTGATATTTTAAAACAATTGTACCTGTTAACGTGGCATGTTTATCACAGGTAAAATGGCCAACAACGTACAATGTCGTCAACATAAAAGTGTACAATGTACTGCGAACAGCAAAGTACTAAGTCTGAAATGGGATAGAAGATTACCTAGCAACAGAGCCCTCTTAGTAGTAATTACAGATAAGCTGAGTGAACAAGACATCATGAGGGCGGATTGATGTAAAGAATGAAAATTACAGCAAATTATATCCATCGTAATTTTTAGCAAACTGAAATACAGATTCTATGTTCTTAAGTAATACAATAACCTGGAGGATGTAGTACGTGAGTATCAGACCAAGCTCTTTCCACTTTTATCTTTTCAGAGGTTTCCTCCTAAAAAGCTGATTTTCCATTAGATATTTCCTTAGCTGAAAACTTATTCTATCACATCAGCAAGATATATACACGTAAGTAACTAAGGGCATTAATTAAGTTAACGCTGACCCGAATCTTATGGAATTAATTGAGAGGTTGCTCGCAAAGGATTTATATTTACTCGCCATCTGTTGATTGCCGAAGCTCCGGATATCATGAAGGATGATCAATGGGCGGCGGCTTAATTAACTCTGACACGAGAGGTGGCCGCATTCTTACACGAAAAGAAAAAGAAAAATGGGCAGTAGTCTTCAAATACCGACCCGTGCTGGCTTAAAATAAGGTGGGTATTCTATGATAAGATCTAATTGAAAGTCAATTACAGTTCAGTGATCGATTGGATTACGTTCATTAAAATTCAATGTTTGCAGCGTAGAAAGCGGTTTATAAATTAAACATATGCTGCGGGCTGTTTTGTAAGAATATAAATGTTTCCGCCCTCGTTATTTATGTGAGAGCAAAGAAAATTCAGTGGTGGTATGCAAAGTTACGAGTATTATAATTGAGTGTTAGCAGTTGGACGCGCACCAAACACATCGCCTTTTATTGAAGATCGAACCAAGATCTCAGTTAACTGTAGAAGGATTCCGTTTTTTCAGTAACGACATCGAAGCGGTTGAAGTTCGAGCCAGGGAATTGCAGAGCAGGAAATTGGGGGCTAAACTTCTAAGAATGGTTGAACGACCATAAGGTTAAGACAATTTCGAACGAGATTTTTTTTTCAAACCAAAATTTTCAATACGGTGCCACCTCTAATACTGTTAAACATTTTTCTCAACTAAGTTAGAATACGTTTTCAGTATAACGAGTTGCGGCTGAATATTATAATTTTGCGAATCTTACAGTGTTTGTAGGTATTCAATACATCTCAAGGGACTTGTAGTAGCATGATTTCAAAGATTGTTAAAGGAGCAATTTAGGTTAAACATTACCTATTCGTGATTTATTCTCAATATTTCACCTACCCCTATTTGTCTCTGCATCACCCAAAGGTAGACCGATAGAAAAATGCCTAAGGCATTAAGTCCGCCTCTGTCCGTTTAAGTACAAGAAGTATTAAATATATAAGTAATTTACGTTATACCTACTTTTTATCTAAATTCTAAACAATATTACCATGTGTGTCATCTGGTATGCGTGTGTCGCGTCTCAGTGAAGCGATTGTGAGCGGCTCTGAGTAGCTCAAGGCGGTGGAGATCAAAGAGATGATACTCGCCACCGAATAGCTTTTATAAAATGCTATATAGCATTTGACATGACGTCAAAGATAAAGCGAGTGTTTGTGACGTGATTCAGCCTAAATATGCAGTCAATTTTCGTAGCCTAAGTAAGTGCTTTAGACTCAGAGCGGCCAAAACTCTTAATATCCTTAGTAGTGTACCTATCACATAAGAGCTTCGGCCGCTCTGAGTCTAAGGCACTTACCTAGTTAGACTACGAAAAATGACTGCATATTTAGGCTGAATCACGTCACAAACACTCGCTTTATCTTTGATCCATTACCTTAGTAGTGTACCTATCTACATATATATAAAAACATACTACTACTACTACAAAAACAGTAAGACATAATTTGATAACACCCGAGTACACACAGTACTACGAACATAATTAAAGGGGCAACACTTGAAATGAGTCAAAGGGTTGGACTGACGAATTAATAGCCTCACAAGCTGCTTTAGTGCTTATATTAATAATACAGTATACGCTTTTATAACAAGTTACTAAAGTCAGTTATAGAATTGACCGATGGAAAGTTCAAAAATTACATCAAACGTGTCCTTATTAAAAAAGCATATTATAAAATCAAGGACTAAGTAGGAAATACAATTTTTGGCTTTAGCTCCTTCTGCGCATGCGGCTTCTGGTGTCTCACAAATATGCACAAATATGTGAATGTCTCTAACTATTCTCAATCTCATTTTTTCTTTTTTCTAGACTTTTTACAATGGTTTTCAATCATATTTATAGCCCTTTGCTAAGAATAGTTACAGCACTGATAACAAAATTTATGCCAAATGTTAAATTTAGTCTTGTTATATTTTTTTTTACCTTTGTATAGATTTTTTTACCGATTGTTATGTGAATGTGTTAACATTGTAGGCCTTCTAGATGCTTGTTATCATTTGTTAACTTTTTATCTCGTTTATACAAACTCCTTTTTTTTTTTTAGTTTCTTACGACTTACTGTCGGGCCTACGTTGTCACCCCATATCTAAGCACTAATGCTGTAACATGGAAATATTGTAAAAACAAACCAATCTTTTTAAAAGAGTAACCGTGGAGTTTCTTGCCGGTTCTTCTCCATGGGAAACGACCAACCCGAACCGTGCACCTTTTGTCGACGTTTTATAAGTGTCCATGTAGGCCTATGTGGAATAAAAACATTTGATTGATTGATTGTTAATGTAAATTATATATTTAAACTCCTTGACTGCTTGAAACGTGGATTCGCGCGAGACACAATGGTTTTTTAATTGTTTCGGTAATTAAATGATAACTTACCTACCAATACTTATTTTCTGAACCGTTACTACGGCGTAGCCAGCCTACGCGGCCGCTACGTGAGCTATGCTGTCGTAGCACTATCAATGTTATGTTTTCGCCAAAGGCCACTTATAATTTCCACAATAATTTTGTACTGAATTTGTTTACAGTTTTTATAAAATTTAAATCAATGTTAAATCGAGTCACAAACATCTTACATTCACCAGCTTCTTAAAAGCTTTTTCCATTCCATCGTCGCCCGGTCGAGTGCTGAGTCGTTTGATAATTCCCAGAGCACTCCTAGTTTGAAAATCCGGATAAAACTCTCCGAGTCTCAAGACATGCATTATGCAACAACAAGTGTAAATTAGCAAAACAATCTTTTCAATCTCCCTTCCTGTTTTTTTTAATTAAAGCGTTTTCTTTATGTACGTAATGTAATGATTGAACACGATATTTTCAGAGAGTAGATAAATATATGTTTATACATTACATTCTATGAAAGTTGAGAACAATCACGTAGAATTAGATTAGGATTTCATATTAAGCCAAAGATATAATCTGTTAAACTAACTAGGTTTGTTAAAAAACCATATCTGTCAGTCTTCAATGGTCATGCAGAATAATATAATCCATTTAAGAGTCCTTGAAATTGCCCAAACAATTACTTTTTTTGCTTTTTAAATCTTTTTAAAAACCCTTTTGCTACAAACGTTTTATTTAGTAAGGGGAACTAATTACATTTGTAAGCGATTTTTAACAAGGATATTACAACTACTTTCCTGAAACATATTTTTATACTGATTTTCATTTATTTATGCTGGTCGTATCATTCGTTTTAAAAAACACTAAATATATTGATATGTTGAAACAAACAAACTTATATAAAACTGATAAGGGTTTAGTATTGGGGTTTCGAAGGTTAGTAACGATACATTCATAAAACTTATGGGGGGTTTGTCGTTAGCAATAAAACTGGACACGAATATAGCTTTTACAGATATTCACGTGCAAAAAATGTAAAATAATTTTTGTTTCGACGGCCATAAAATGTTTAATTGTACTTTCTAAACTTTTATTTTCATATGATACGTCATAAAGTATAATGAAATTCAAAAAAAGTACACAAAATATGTGAATTATTCATGAAAACGAGTCATTTGATGAGTAGCTACTTGATATTGTCGCTACACCGAAATTGTTGTGACAATGTAGGTTGAATTTAGGTTTCACATCATCATTTCAGCCGAAAGACGTCCACTGCTAAACATAGGCCTCCACCAGGAGTCACCACACAAATAAAAAAACAATTTAAGTTTCACATGCTTTGAAATATTTCGAGACATTTCGATCCTTAAGTATACTTTTTGTAGAAATAGTAAATAAACATTTAGCAATGTAACAATAATTTATACAAAATGGTGACCGAAAAATTGTATGATCAAAATTGAATGCATCTGTTTTTGGAATAACATAACGTACATAATAATATTTTTAAACGGTTTTCCACAACAAAAGTAAGAAATACATTTACAGTTAAAGCAAATTTTATTCCAACTTCTCAAAGACATCTTATTTTCAGAGAAATTCTCACTTTGAACGAGAATTCAGCAGAGTACGTATGGCAATCGTCACCTTTTTGACAAAATGCGTGTTACTCTGAACATAAGCTATTTGTATGTATATTGCGTTTAAAATTCAACGTCTGTATTCACATAAAGAAAAAGAAAACTATACAAAAAAGGATATAAAAAAGTTTAACCTTACAACTCCAGTTACCATGGAAATGTAGGTAATATTTTTTCAACCCGTTATGTTTTAAAATCCACGCATGAAGCTAATATTACGCTGTATGACTTCAAAACGAGTTTCGGCTTACCGAAATTTTTCTGAATTCATTATTCATTGCTCATTCTGGGAAAAGATTCGATGTCGAACTGAAACGAAAATAATTTTTGAACGGATTTGTATCATCAAAGGTTCACTCGCTCGAAAAATTGGAACTTTCTACTTTTGATGTTTAAATATAAAGCTTTTTCACAAAATAGAAACACCGCCGCTTACGTACTTTGTGCTTATGATGCAGGGTTTTTATGGCTCCTTTATGACAAACATGTTCTGGTATAGGGTAGGTACGTTAAGGAAAATATCAAGACTACAAGGCGGAAAATTATAAGGCTCAAGATTATACTATTATATAGTGCCTTCTATTCGATCATATCACGGGCCATAAATAATATATATTCTTAGGAACCATCAGTGGTTATTTAAAGCCATAGAAATGGATTACCAACCAAGTATGTTTTATTTCTTACAAATAGTTCACAACAATTACACAGATAATCAGCGTAATTACATACGCTTAAATAGCGATAACACCGTTTGGAGACTAAACTAGAGCCTCCAGGCAAGGCCAAAAACCGTAACCCAAGCGACCACACTGAAGGCTACCCCCTATGGGGTGGAACATCAGCGCAAGGCGTCACTGGGGGGACAACAAGGGCTGGATCATGATTAAATGATTCTACCATCCGTTCTGAAAGTACCTATGTGGAGAAGAACGGACAAGAACCTCACTCTGTTGTGTGCGATGTGTTTTATACCCCCTCCACTCGATCCTTGGTGGAGGGTAGGATAAATAATCTAACACGGCCGTTCCTGACAGCCTGGCGACCTCAACAGCAGTTTTTGCTTCAGATCCGTTTCACATGACTTAATCATAATAATGAGTTTCTGAAAATGAAATGTGCAATGTGATTAATAACGTCACTATAATAGTTTGAAGCTTTTTCAACCTGCTGTACATCTTTAATTTATTAGACACACGAACTGACTAGCTAAATAGTATATGGGGTAACAAGACGTCATCTTTGTACTCCATAGATTCATCACATAGAAAAATCATAACTCATGTCATTGACATTCATTTATCATGCAACACACATGGATCCATGTTCATTCACTATCACGTAGAGCGTTTATCGCCGAAAGGATCGTTTCGCTGTCCGTCCTCTTCATGACCCATAGTGTAGACGATTAACAAATCACCGAAAGGAACATCTCGCAGTCCATCTTCTACACGTCTAACCAAACTTTATACGGGAACGACATTCGTTATAATTAGTTTTGGGTACAGCTTTGTGTTTTAGTAAGATAGCTATACACAGGATGAAAAGTTAAATAGATCGCTGTCCACGGCCTAAGGTTTATTTTTCTTACAATATCCTCAAGTTTTAACAAAGCGTTGTCAATTGTAACCTCAATGTTATTTTGTTATGATACGGGTAGTAATTTATTTTTGTTTATTTAGTTTTTTACACAGAAAGGTTAAGTACAAAATTTAAAATTGGTTGTAACTGTAATAATGAGAAAAATTGTTACTTGTAAATAACTAATATTACGTTTTAATATACATTGTTTGACCCCTTGCAAAGTGCCACTTAAAGGTACCTAGACTAAAGTTGTATTTATTAACAAAACAAATTTAACTTTTATTAATTTCGCAAAAAAAATCGGTAAGTGTAAATATAACTAAAGAAATTAATTTCGAATAAACACGAGAAATTGTTGCGCAAATACGAGGCAATATAATAATATGATAATGAGAAACAATATAACGTAGAAGTAACAATGTAAGCATTCTGTTTCTAGGTATATATCAGCTAGATATGTGGCCTATGTCCAGGAGTGGACGTCTTTTGGCTGATATGATGAGATATGTGGCATTTACTGAAGATTAGCATTGCCAATCCACAATAAATATATTATTTTTTGAACAATTGGTCAACAATAAAACCGAACTGATGATAAACATAAACCTGATAGATACAATTCGGATTATAAGCTTAATGTATGATTTCTTACATCATCTTTATGGCTATAACCATAAGGTGGGAAATTAAAATGCAGTAGTCTAGAAGGTTCATTTTGTTGAGGCTTAGCATATTTGGTAGGTAAGTTCTAAGCTCGACCTACACTGTTGGAATAAGAAGCAGACTTTTTTAGAATTTGGCAGTGCTGAAAATAGAACTAGATAAATTGTGTCTTATAGCTAACGCGGTTTACTAAAAAGCTTCTTCAAAATATAGTGTTATTGTCTTTTTAAATCCCGACGGTAAAAGAGGGGTGTTATAAGTTTGACGTGTGTTGCTCTTTATCTGTGTTTATGTTTATCTGTGTGTCTGTCTGTGGCATCATAACGCCTAAACGGATGAACCGATTTTGATTAGATTTATTATATATATATATTTTTATATTTAGATTCTTAGATTTTTTTTTGTCTGTTAGGTGACTTTGTCGAGAGTGTTCTTAGCTATGTTTGGTGAAAATCGGTTTAGCCGTTCAGAAGTTATGGGCTGTTTTCTGTTTGAAACGGACTATTTTCGCTTGATATCGTGTCATAATTATGTGTTCGATAGATTGTTGATAGAAGCGTGTCTACTACTAGATATATTTATTATATAGTTTAAAAAGTAGGTTTTTTTTTTTTTTTTGGAAATTTATTATTTTTACTTGTCGCATTTGAGCTTTCTATGTTAATAGTTTAGAACATAGGGTGTGGTTACCCTAACACTCGGTGTCTGTAAATTTACTTCTGCTTCGTAAACTGGCTTTTAGTACCTATAGACAAATTCACTGAGGTGGCTTTTAAAGCCACCTCAGCTGTGTTTTAAACACAGTTAACCATTTGGTAAAAACTTACCGTGACCTCAACAGCATTTTTATTTGTATCGCTTTCGTATGATAATAAACCGTCGCTTGGTAATAAACGTTGGTTCAATACCTTATTACCAACCTCACATTTGGTTACGTGACCATAAACAGGCTGACACTATTATCCAACCCACCTTAATAAATTAGAACAGTGAACTGAAGATATTTATAATATTTATGTAGATAATGAGCTACCTTGTATTTAATAATTACACTGAGTTAGGTTTGCCCCGAAACACAGAGTTAATTAAATCCAAAGTTATAAACGATAACTCTATCTGCTAAGCTTTCGACATCCTTATCAAATGAACTTCTGAATAATTACTAACGGCGAAACCTAAGTAAATAACGTAATTGATATTAATTGAATTTATGAGTCTGATGCTGCTACGATGTGGTTATAAACCCATGCTGGCTTTGCCGAATTTAGAAACAATAGATATCATTAGACGAACAAATTTTAGGCTGGAATGAATCTGGACTTTCCAGCCTGAATTAACAATATCGTCTAGTTAGTTAGATAAAAATATTAAAGGGACGGCTTTAATTGCTGAGTTGGGAGTAAAATTCTGTGTTTACTCTGAAATCTAGATTCTGACTGTAGCAGTAGGTATATCTGTCGCAGCCATCTAGTTAAATTAGCCAGCTAATTGGACGTCTAGACCGTTCATTAAACGCCTGACATCCAATTATATGGCTGAAGCACAAATAGCCAAGTCATTGAGAGCAACATTTGAGTTTTGAGCGAAGCGCAAAAAATCGAAAAGTTTATCACCCGCCAAAACTTGTAAAAGGTTACGCCGTAATGACAAAGTTTAAGATCTTTAGTTCTACAAGTTGTTGTGTGTTGTTGTGTGTGTGTATGTTTTAAAATGTCGTCTTTTGCTGAGATTAACAGAAACCATTAGATAACATATTTAAATTGTATTTGTAAGCTAGTTATTTTAATTCGATTGAATGATTGCTACAGAACAAAAATTAAAAAAAAAAATATCTAAAACAAAGGTCATTTTCATCAACTAGGCTAGTTTCCATACTGTTTGCATATTTATACTGTGGCACTGTCCTAGCTTAACGCAAAGCTGGTGACACCGTGACAGCCGAGGAGTTGACCCCGAGGCAAGAAGACCCACAGGGTTGAGAACGCTGGCAGGTTTGGTAAGGGCGACTAGATGACGCGGCAGCCGTCTTCCATCGTTGCGGAGAGTTGAACTTAACGAGCCAAACACTTCCACTCCGAAACAAGAACCCTGGAATTGATGTCTAGCGGTAAATACTTCACCTAATTTTGCATCTGTCATTTGCACGCTATGTTTGCAAACTCTTTGCCTGTAAACCGCTGCGATGTGCTGAGCTTTCACCTACAATGCTTCCCACACCTTCCTTGGCTTAAAAAGGGAAAGAAGCTGGTACATTGCATGTGGCTTGCTGCTAATTGTACCGCATCTAATATGCGCACCCTATGACGCTTCCGGGGTTCACCGTACGGGGCTGAGGGCAAGACTTCTTGCCCACAGCTATCTATCTGCAAGCTACCTACACACGCTGCCCAGGTCTTGGCCTGCCTACTTGCGGCCTACCACCACGCGAGCCAGTGCTGACCGGCAGTCTCCAAGTTCTACCTGTTGGAGATCCGAGGGCCATCCGGCTTACTGCTGAGCCTGTGCTGATCAGGCCCCCACGTCTGCCACGTGCAACCACCTATATATGTCACAGGGATATGATGAAAACAGGGAATTGATCAAATCTCTAAGCGATTTGATCAAATCACGGAGGATGTTAAAATAATAACACGTTTTTATCATTTCCCTAAACAAATCTGGTGATTTGACAAATCCCAATAAAGAAATCTAGTGATTTGAACAAATCTCAAAATTGGTTCAGTGAAATGACAAAAATAACTTTTCTGTAGTAATTTAAAGGTTTATTTTGTACTAGATAAGTCCAAGAGCGAGCGTAGCGAGCTCGGGAGCTTAGGGCACCCCGACACGGACAGGTTAGGTTCGAAGGGGATGACGGGAGCTGAAGTGAGCGAGCAAAGCGAGCGAACTCAGCTCCCGTCATCTCCTTCGTGTTAGGTTACTTTAGACCCTGCATACAGAAATAGGAGCCCCGCGCAGCGGGGCTCCGTCGGCTCTGCCACACAAATACTAATTCAACTTGCACCTATTCAATACACGAACTCGCCCATCGAAATTGGGCCGCGGGTGAGCGCGGGGTGGAGCAGGGGGCGCGGTAACTGACAAGCAAGCGCGAGCGCGACGTAAACAAGAACTGGACATGTTTTATTATCTTTTCACTGAATCAATTTAGGGGTTTGTTCAAATCACTAGATTTGCTTAGGGAAATGATAAAAACGTGTTGTAATTTTAACATCCTCCGTGATTTGATGAAATCGCTTAGAGATTTGATCAATTCCCTGTTTTCATCATATCCCTGCGACATATATACTGTGTGTGATAGTGCTCGGAACAGAACAGAGTAACTTCAATTAGATATAATGGAGATATATTTTTAAATAACTAATCTCATGGGGGAAGTTGCTGCTTAGGTAACCCGGTAGGAGGTCGAGATAAGCAACGTGCGTTCTGGCAGACGGCAGTGTCCTAATGAGCTTCTGCACTCGGGCTGAACGCAATGTTCACGTGTCGGTCAAACGAGAGGGTGAGAAGGATTGGTCGTGAGCGAGTGAGACAAAACAGGTCGTGATGAGTGAGAACAGTCATGGGATCTGTGTGGAATTTTCGTGTGTGCCTTACCTGCTAAATGGTTGCTTTGGGATATGTGAAAAAATTCACGGAAGTAGAATATATAACGAAATTAAAAAGAAAACTATCACAGCTAAGTAGGGTTTACAAGTTTACGAGTAATAGTCGACTAAGTTATAAAATGTACTTGGAAAATTTACTAAATGAAAAAAAACAAATGTATTAGATTCACATTGCCGAATGTCAATAGTAGCGAATGCGACATCATATTGAATGGGGAAAAGCTGGACTATGTAAATCAAACAGTTTTCCTGAGAATCACTCTGGACGATAAATTGCAATGGGGGCCTCATACAACATCTCTTGCGGGTCGGCTGAGCTCGGCCGCTTATGCTGTTAGAAAGATAAGACAGTTGACGGATGTGGAGACCGCGCGTTTGGTCTATTTTAGTTAATTTCACAGCATCATGTCATACGGTATTTTACTGTGGGGTCGGGCGGCTGACATTGAATTAATATTTATATTACAAAAGAGAGCTGTGAGAGCCATTTATTAGTTTAGTCACCGAGAATCTCTTAGTGAGCTATTTAAAAAGATTAATATTATGACAGTTTCTTGCCAATTCATTTATGAAAATATTATGTATGTAAGGAAAAAAATAAATCTCTTTAGATTCAGATTCAGATATATTTATTTGCATTAGTAAAGTTAGTGATAGACTCAATTGTAATACTAGAAATAAAGATAAGTTAGATCAGCCATCTTATAGATTAGCGAAAGTACACTAATTTTTCATGGGGTACTGTGTTAAATTATTTAACAAAATACTTTGTGAGATATTAAAACAAAATGAAAGACAATTTAAAACAATAAATAATAGCACACTTTGTAAACAAGCATATTACAAATTAGATGATTATAATTATTCAAGATAAGAATGCTTGGAAACATGCTGGTCCTGCTCGATAGGGCAATCTTTAGTGTAGAAAAAATCAAACTGGTTAATTTGTATACGGTATATTCATAATTATTATAGTAACGCTTTATTTTTATTTATTTTCTTCTCTTTTTGTTTAAAAAAAAAATTACTCGCACACTGTTCCGTTGTTGTTGAATTAGGTAATTTACCTATGTTTGCAATATTTGTAAGTATGTGAGAACCATGTCCCTATTTATAAAGTGAAGGAATTTACCTGTTAGTGCTTCCAATACTTTATACCTATATTTACTCACTATATTTCTCCTATATTTCATTACTATACGTAGTGCTGGGTGCATCGTTCTCACGTATATGAATTTATTAATGTATGTACTTATGTAAATATTGTAAAAAGCCTATATTTTTAAAAGAGTAGGTATGGAGTTTCTTGTGCGTTCTTCTCAATAATTTTTTTTCCTGGTAAGTTTTAATTGAGAGGTTCAAAAGTGCCGCTTGGTGGCCTAGTTGAAATAAAAAAAAAACTTTAATTTTGAGTAAACCCAATATGGGTGATGCTGATTTGATGTAAAATGCCATGCAATGTGGAGAAGAACGCACAAGAAACTCCATACTTACTCTTTAAGTACTAGCCTAAATTACACATTATCAAACATTTTACATAACATCGGCGTCACCCATATGGGGCTAGCCTAAATCACAAAATAAAAAACATTTAAATAACGTCGGCGTCACCCATATAGGGAGAGTCTAAATCTCATACTAACAAACATTTAAAAATTACCTCGGCATCACCCACATGGGGCAAGCCTACATCACATAATAACAAACATTTTAAATTACCTCGGCATCACCCACATGGGGCAAGCCTACATCACACAATAACAAACATTTTAAATTACCTCGGCATCACCCACATGGGGCAAGCCTACATCACATAATAACAAACATTTTACTTGACCTCGGCATCACCCACATGGGGCAAGCCTAAATCAAATAATAAACCAACATTTTACATGACCTCAGCATCACCCACAAAGGGGCAAGCCTAAATCAAATAATAAACCAACATTTTACATGACCTCAGCATCACCCACAAAGGGGCAAGCCTAAATCAAATAATAAACCACTATTACACGGCATCACCCGCAATGGATCTAGCCATACCAAATGGCATCACCCGCATTGGATATAGCCCCCTAAGTTTGACTTCACTAGCCTTGGATCAATGAGTTATGAGAATCTGTAAGAGGTGATTACTATTCCCGTAACGTCTCGCAGACCCAAGCTCGTTGTAAGTAAAAATAAAGAAGCTTAATAAACGAGCAGCTGGCGTAAATCCAGCTGTATACGTGAGGTTGACTGATAATTTTAATATATATAAATTTAACTATTTTAGCTGTATAAAGATTATTCTGAAATGTTTTACCTAGCATCTCTTACGGAGAGACAAAACATCTTAATTAAATTACAAAAAAAATACTAAATATGGTTTTCCCCGTTGTTCATTTATTATTCATTTAAGTTGCACATTCAAGCCTGAAACACGGGTTCAACCTATTTCAGACATGTAAGCAACTCTTTTTTCATATAGTTTTTTTTTTACTTGGACCCACACTAGGAATTTCTATCTGTATCGTGGGTGCGTATACAAATATATACACTCATATACGCAACTCCTAAAGCAGGAAAAACTATCAGCAGGTCATACAAATCTTTGTTCCGTACGGGAATTGAACTCTGCTCTGAACATTGACAGACACTTCACTAATTGCCAAAAAATTTGTTTCGTGTATGATATTCAAACTCCATTCAAAAAGTCAGATAGCTAAACGGTTTTAGTTTGGTTTAGTATGGGCAGACTTATTAGGTAAGATACAGCAATCAGCAATCATCGCGCGATCAAGCGCTTTATATCATAAAAATCGGAATTACCTACTGTGTAGGTACCGGTAGGTCATACAAAATCGTTTGCTAATCGCTCGCTGTTTGTCAAATGCACTAATTTCTAAACAAAACCGCCAAAAACTCTAAAACTTCTGTATTGAATAGCAATAATTGCGCAATAAACATTATTACATTTTCTGATCGCACCGCGGTATAATCGACGACAACCTCATTTTGTTGAATAATACAGTAATGTGCAAATTATTACCCTCCTCCTCACAGTGAGCCGCTCGACGCAGTAACGTGCATAATGTTCTCCGTCATAATAAATTTACGGGGAATTTTTTTCACGTGCTTCCTCTTCGCAGAAGTTTTAAAGAATATAAATGCACATTCTCTTTTATTACATTGAGTTCGAGTATATTGATTGAAAAATTCTGGCGGGTAATTTTACATGGCTTCGATTAAAAGAGTTTATAGATATTGGGAAAGAGTGGGGCAGTTTGGTGATTTGGTGGGCACGATCATGCGTGCCCAAGTTTCGCTTCAAATGTCCAACGCAGGTTTGTAGTCCCTGGTGCTCCCGGGGAGCGCCCCCGTTGTGTGCGCTCTTGTTCAGCGTACACGCTGAGCAGCGCCAGCATCACCTGGCGACAAGTCACCTGCCTGGAACAAAGGAAAAACAATGGTTATCATTTAATTAGTAATATCTTAATTAATTTGTGACGGTAAGACCCAGTAAACAATAAGAACTTATCAGCGTGCCACACAACTGTATCAAGTTGGAGTATAATGTGGATACAGTTACACAATGATGGCGCGTGGCTCTACACATGTTGTAAACAATGCTTGACTTGCATTTTCTGTCCACCTGGCACATTATCGAAACAATTAAGTGCTACTGGTATACACAGAATCTTTGAATTTTCCCAGTCATTATAAAGTTAAAAATTTACGTCTTTGTTCGACCACTCGGAGTATTTTTGATCGAAGAGGTCTTCGATCGAGATTTCAGTAGAAGATCCACGTCACTAATCTTCTTTTTTAATCTTTGTGCATCGTCTCTTATTGTATTTGGGATTGCAAGTTTCTGATAGATTCCAAAAAAAATATTATTAGTTTCGTGAAAAAAGTTATGAAACTTGACAGGGACTAAAATGAAGTGATTATGTTAAATGTCTTTTACGTTACTTTTACGTTCCATTTCGTGATTAATGTCCGCCTCATTTGTCTTTTTAAAATCTTTTTCTTAATGCTAATCATTGACCCTCGTCATTGCTTCGGTGTTAAGTTTGATTGGCTCAATTCGGGTCGACTTTGACGCTATGAAAGTTTATAGCGAATACAAAAGGCAATTTTTGTATCAAGTTAATTTGGCAACGTGACGAAGTTCAGAGGTCCGTGGTATGATATTAGATTGGCTAAAAACGTAACAGCACAAGTTTTATGAGAGTTCTTTTTATCCTCATACCTTTATTATTTCTTGGAAAATATTGTGTAAGAGATTCGTGATGTAAGTGGTTCCACTTGATGGGATAGCGTATTATGCTGGTTATACCATAAGGGGTTTGCGGATTACCATATTGTGTGAAATTAGTATAATACTATTCAGTTGGTTTGGCACTTATGATTCCAGTTCCGAGAAAGTACGAAGTGACGTTTCGATGTTATGTTGCTGTAATTTGGATCATATCCATTACATGGTTTAGATATTCAGCTTGCTATGAATACTTAGTAGGTATTGCGGTTTTCTTTCTAGTGAGCAGCAGATTTTTTTTTCTAACTTGATCAGCAGTTTATTTAGCCCTCTCAAAAGTATTGTATATCATATCTCTTCCTAAGACAAAACAAGTAAACAGGATCTTACCAAAAAAGAAAACATTTATGACTTACGTAAAACATAGGACAGAGATGAAAAAAGTATAAACTTAAAGAAAAAGAAAAAATCGTTTTTACAAAAAAATACTACCGACTTCCAAATAAAAAAGCTACCTACCTACCTGTCTTTGGTAGGTACCATTTTTTTGCGTTATGGATACCGACTTTCAAAAAGAAAGTGTTTAGTACCGAACACTAAGACTAGCACTCAGTACTTAGAGGTATGGCCTAATGTACTAATGTGTATACTAGTAGGGTTGAATATGTAAATAAAACAATTATACTGTATACTGATCTATAGCTGGTTATATATTTGCAAAAATTCTCAAGACCCTATACCAAATTACAAAGCAATCTTACTTGCGACTTCTATTTCGAAGACAACGCCATCTATCGAGCTTAATGTTAAACTTTGTTAATTTGTTGGTTGGTTTGATTTGACAACAGGTTCTAATACCTTGACAGTCCCAAACATACCGCCCACCAAGGACATTTAGTGGCGAAATGTCCTTCAACAATTACAACTTTCTTGAATGATTCATATATATAACAAGGATAAAAACTCGACTTATGCCTATTATCTACATTTAAATACACACAAATCGAGGTTGATTTAAAAAAACTAAGTATGATAAGTGAACCCCAGTTGCATAGTCTTATCAATGTTTGATCTATACAAAATTAAATCACACAATTTCATCAGTGCGGCAAACTAAATTGTAGTTGTATCATTTAAAACATGCAACTAAGGACTTATAATAAAGTGTAAACTTAAAATAAAAAGATAACAAAAACGTAAAATACTAAAAATATAGTGTATAATTACAATTGCAACGAAAAACAGTGTATAAAGAATAAAAAACAATGTAAAAGATAAAAAGTGTAAACATTCGTTTTATGAATCTGCAATGGGTAAAATACATATTTTATTGGTTGGCCTCTTTATGGTACTGGATTTGGTGCGCAATGTGACAACTCGAGTGACTTTATCATCTCCCGGATGTTTTTCCAGAACTCGTCCTAACATCCAACGACTAGGAGGCAGATCGTCTTCTTTGATAAGAACGACGTCGCCAATGTTTGGCTCAGGAACTCTAGAAGTCCATTTATACCTATTCATTAAATTAGCTAAGTATTCCTGAGACCGACGTCTCCAAAAGGATTGCAGCATCCGTTGAACAAATTGCCACCTGGTTAGAGAATTTACCGATAAACCTTCGTAGTTATAATCTGGTACGGAGATTATAGGTTCACCTACTAAAAAATGACCCGGAGTCAAAGGCATTGGTTCACTTGGATCCTCTGAATTAATAATGCTCATAGGGCGTGAGTTCAAGCATGCCTCTACTTGGGTAAGGAGTGTACTGAGTTCCTCATACGTAAGTGTAAACTCTCCTACTACACGTTTAAGATGAAACTTTGTAGATTTCACTCCCGCTTCCCATAGTCCGCCAAAATTAGGTGCGTGGGGGGGAATGAAATGCCACTCAGTGTTATTTGCTTCCAACTGTTCTGCAACGGAGGTATGTAAATTTTCTACAATCTGTCGCAGTTCCCTTGAGGCTCCCACGAATGTGGTGCCATTATCGCTCCACAACTTAGAGCAATGGCCTCGCCTAGACACGAACCTCCTAAAGGCAGCTAAAAACGCCGGAGTCGTCATGTCACTGACAACTTCCAGATGGACAGCACGTGTAGACATACACACAAACAAGCATACGTAACCTTTATATGACCGGTGGCCACGACCTTTTGTTGTCCTGATATTTATAGGGCCAGCGTAGTCAACCCCGCTATGCAAGAATGGTCTCGCAGGTGAGCATCGACTAGCTGGTAGAGATCCCATAAATTGATTTTTAATAGTTGCCTTCTGTTTAGCACACGTTACACATTTACGGACACATTGCTTCACAAGGTTTCTTACTCCAATGATCCAATAAGCTGATCTCAAATAATTCGTCATCAATTGTAGTCCACCGTGGAGGGTCTTATGGTGGGCGTCTGCTACCAATAGGCGGGTAAATTGAGAATCATTTGGCAAAACGATTGGGTGTTTCATCAGTTCATCTAATGATGACTGTTCGAGTCTACCTTGCACTCTCATAATATCCCTATTATCCAGGTAAGGGCATAAGGATTTGAGTTTGCTACTTTTTAAGTGTAAGTGTCCGTCATTTTTTAATTGTGTGTACTCTATTTTAAAACTTTCTTTTTGTGTTTTCTTTAGACAGCATTCTAAAGCTTCTTCCACTTCTTTTTTTTGTAAATAAGTTTTCCTATCTTCTTTGCTCTTCAGTACTCTACGACAATATGCTACTATTCTTAGTAATTTTTGTAAAGAAGAAAATCTATCGAATATATTATCGGAAATACTATTGAGACTAATTGCTACGTGAGTCTTGATAGACTGTTCTAGGTCTATTACTAAATCCTTTGGTTTTTTATATATAATATTTTTTCCTTTCAGGAACTGTGGTCCCGAAAACCAAGCTGTCTTCTGAATGAACATACTTGGCATTAATCCACGAGACGCACAATCTGCTGGGTTCTCGCTTGTCGCTACATGATGCCATTGTGATGAACTCATAAAGTTTAATATTTCAGAAGTGCGGTTAGCGACGAACGTTTTCCATCTACTTGGGTGGCTATTTAACCACGCAAGCACTACGGTGGAATCCGTCCATGCCCTTATCCTTTCCTTTGAAACCTTCAAAATCTCTGCAGTTTCTGACAACAGCTTCGCCAGCAGTACTGCCCCACACAACTCTAACCGTGGTATGCTGACTTGTTTTACAGGTGCCACCCTAGTCTTTGCAACTAGCAGCGAAACCTTCACCTCATTTGCCGAATTGATTAACCGTAAGTATACAACAGCGGATTATGCTACCTTTGAGGCATCGCAGAAGCCATGGAGTTCTATATCGCTTTCTGTGTTCGTACCAAGCCAACGAGGTATGTGTATTTTGGCCAGCAGAGACAACTCTTCTCGGTAAGTATACCATTCCTTTATTAGATCACTTGTTAGTTGTTCGTCCCACCCAAGACCAGCTAGCCACAACTTTTGTATAAATATTTTGGCTAACACGATGGTAGGTGCCAACCACCCCAATGGGTCGAACAATCTAGCAATGTCTGATACTACAGCTCTTTTTGTTACTGATTGACTGTTTGATGGCTGCAGACACACCGTGTACCGGAAGGAATCCTCTTGGCGGTCCCAGGTAAGTCCTAAAATCTTCATAATATCATCTACCTTAATTGTTACTTCTTTATGGTCGTTATTATTTATTGCTCTATTTTTCTCGTTGTTCTCCTGATTACCGTCTATTGTACTAATTTTATTTATGTTCTGATTACTTTCTAATGTTTTTATTTTCTCTAATATTTCTTTACTATTACTGTTCCACTTTTGCAATTGAAATTCACATTTGCCTAACAACTCATTCATTTGTTTATATATTTCTATGCCCTCTGTAACGTCCTTGCACCCACTCATGAAATCATCCATGTAAAATGAGTTTAAGACCCTTTCAGCTACCAGTGGATACTTGTCACCTTCATCATACACAACTTGATGTAGAGTTCTTACAGCTTGATATGGCGCTGAGGCTGTACCAAAGGTAACGGTAACTAATTCATAGTCTTTGATCTCCTCTTCAGGGTCATCTCGCCAAAGTATCCTCTGATACCTGGTATGTTCATCTGTGACTCTGATTTGACGGTACATTTTAATGATGTCCGCTACTAGGCCAATATAGTGTCTTCTCCATCTCAAAACTGTGTGCCTCAAATCGGCTTGCAGAGTTGGCCCAACCATCAGAGTATCGTTTAGAGAGACTCCTCTGTTGTTCTTTTCCGATGCGTTGAATACAACCCGCACCTTGGTAGTTGATTTGTCTTCTCTTATAACGGCGTGATGAGGTAGGTAAACCGCTATTCCTTTCTTGTTATCTTCTTCTTTTACAGGTCTAAGGTGTCCTAGCTGTAAGTATTCATGTATTACTTCAGTATACCTTTTCTTTAACTCTTCATGTTTCCCTAATCTTTTCTCTAATGATTTTAATGTACTCGCCAGAAGAGTAGATAGAGTACTTCTATTTCGAAGACAACGCCATCTATCGAGCTTAATGTTAAACTTTGTTAATTTGTTGGTTGGTTTGATTTGACAACAGGTTCTAATACCTTGACAGTCCCAAACAAAAGTTATTTTTCACTATGTAGCTTTTTTATTATTTGGAAGTCGGTAGTATTTTTTTCTACCAATAAACAAGTTGTTTAGTAAGGTACCTATAATCCTAAGTGACAGTCAGGCTGCAATCAAAGCCATGGCATCCTAAGCCGTAAAATTTTCCGCGGGGATATCCACCCAAATCGTCCATCAGGTACATTATCGAAATAAGCCTTTATCACACATGACTAAATAAAATTTGCTGTTATAAATAATGTTTTTGTCAATTCATGTATAATTGACAATGTATTATCATGAAATACATTGATCATTTATAACGTCACTAACATGGCGACCATTTGTGGCGCGTTGGTAGTCAAGTGTTTATTTTTAAAATGTTATCGATTTTTAATTGCTTATAATTGAAAAAAAAATAGAAGAAAAAAAAATAGAAGAAAAAAAAAAAGAAAAAAATAGAAGTTTTTATTTTCAATAAACGACATAACAATTTATGATATATGTCAAGTTTTAAACATCGTTTTTTTTTGTTTATACAACCCAATTGCTTTGGTTAGGCTAATTCTTTTCCAAGTTTGTATAAGAAGTATGACCAATGAGTACCTATTTCGCCCTCGCGTCCTTTTATTACTCGATATATTTAGCGATGTATTTAACGAAGCCAGAGGTACCAGAATTAGAACGTGACCATAAAATCTAATAATATTTCAAAAGATTTTGTTATTACTAGGGAACTTTGAAGTTTTAGGTTATGAAGGCTTCGGTTCTTTGTTGCTGTTTGCAAAAGTTTTGAACTCCTACATACTCAACCACGCGATATTTTTTTGCGATAATAAATCAATTTCTACTTAAATATGAATATAGAACAGGTAGATTTTCAAAAACCTAGATTAAATACAGGTCGTATTCAATCTAGATCAGTCATTAAATACACTATTTGTGAAGGAAGTTATAGATAGTTTTGTTCGAAGCTACTCCCTTAATCATATTGGACGTATTGATAAGACAGATATTTAATAGATTCAGGACAACATTACTCGGGTAAATGGTGGGGTAAACATGTCAATACCGCAATTTCCGACGCCGGTACGGTAAGTAATCCAATCAGCCAGACATCACGCACGTCACTTGAATATTCAATAAGTGAAGTGATAGTTGTGTAAATATTTTGATGTTCAATAAAGTATATTCTATTTTATCTAATCTAATACTTATACCTCTACTTTTAGTCTACTTTTAGTTAATCTACTTTTAGTTAATTCTGAATTAAGAATTTGAAGTTGAGCAAAATTTCAAACTTCAGCGAAAGTGCCAAATCATGAATCGGGTAGTTGTAATTAGTTACTTTGGAGTACTATTTATATATAAAATAAATATTTATATATATATATATTTCAGAAATCAAGAAAAACAACTATTAAAGAGAGAGGTAGTGATTCTTTACCATAGTTTTAAAAATAGGCAGAAATTGAGCACGCCTTATTGAAACGGGCAAACCATTCCACAACCGCACCACTTGAACCGTAAAAGATTTGCCGTAAAAGCTGGTGGAATGCATCGGCATCTCTAGTCTCAAGTTTTCCGATGACCTCAGATATCTATTATGTGTGTCATGAAGGAACTTGAAACGTTTTTTTAGATAAGAGGGGGTTGTAGGATTGTATAGAATACTGTAAAGCAGAAACAAAATATGAGAATCCCGGCGAAGACATATGGGAAGCCACTTGAGCTTTGTCCGAAATTCAGAAATATGATCATATTTGTGCAGGCCAAAAATAAATCTTATGCAAAGGTTTTGAAGATGGTCAAGTTTATCTAGTTGTGAAATCGCGATAACTGACATCAGCATAGTCAAGGTTAGGAAGCAGAAGGGACTGTACAAGCGTAATTTTAGTGGCAGTGGGAAGAAAGTTTCGCAACCGTTTAAGGGACCTGGCAGATGAAAAATTTTTGCGACTTACGTCCTGAAGCTGCGGACCCCAAGACAGATATCTGTCGATCCAAACCCCAAGTTTCTTAACCTTCTCACATGTTGGAATATTAGTTCCGTTGAATTGCACCAGAGGAAGTTGTGTCCAATTTACTTTTGGAATCGTCCTAGAGCTGCCAACAACTATGACCTGGGTCTTCGACGGCTTTACCTGAAGCCCATTTGCCTCACTCCATTCACAAATTGTAGCCAAATCCTTATTTATTGCATTAATTGCATCAGCTAACTCTGCAAGGGGAGCTTGTTTGTAGATTTGTAAATCGTCTGCATAAAGGTGGTAGGAGGAAAGAAGATTTTTGGAGATAGCGTTTATAAATATTGCGAAAAGTAAAGGAAAACACCGACAGTAGTATAACACCAAGAAGAGTTAGATTCTTCTATGCATATACGTTGCCGGCGGCCATACAGGTAAATACGAAACCAGTCAATCACCGTTGGAGATATATGTTAAGCGAGCGAAGTATGCCAAGCAGGATATCGAAATCGACAGTATTAAATGCATTACTAAAATCTAGCAAGCAAAGGACCGTCAGATGTCCTCGTTCCATGCCTAACCGCATATCATCCGTAACGTTCACTAAGACAGTAGCTGTGCTGTGACCAGGACGAAATCCGGATTGAAAAGGATTCAGCAGACAATTCTTACAAAGAAAAGCACTAAGCTGATTGTGGACATGGCGTTCAAGGACTTTGGAGAGGAATGGCAAGATGGAGATAGGACGGTATTCGGAAAAGGAAGTAGGATTCGCGTTTTGGGTAAAGGAGTGAATTTGCCCTCTCTCCAAGCTGATGGAAAGACCCCATGGGATATTGAGTAGTTAAGGATATAGCAAAGGACAGGAAGGATTTTGTCAAGTACAGGGACTATAATTTTTCGACTGATACAATCATTGCCAACTGCGTTAGAGGTTATTAACATTATGCTCTTCTTAACATCACAATCAGAGAATTGACTAAAAATAAATGGGGAATGATCCGGAGTTGGAAGGTTTGAAAGATAAATCAAAGTAGTTACCTTCAAGGTCCCATTACATGAGGACGAAGACGAGAAGTGCTGATTTAGTTGATCAAGATCAATGTCTTTAGGAATCAATTCTTGCCGAGATTTCCCAACTCCTATGGATTTAAGAAATTTCCAGACTTTAGCTGGGTCTCCTTTTTCAACCGAGGTATGGATTTGGCGTCGTTGGGCGTCTCTACACACCTTATTGCAGCGATTTCGTGCGTCCAAAAGTTTCACCCGGTTCGGCGACGAGGGACGACATTTAAATTTGGTTTTGGTAACAGCTTTTCTGTGGATTAACTCTGTAATGTCGCTTGTTAGCCATGACGCCGGCAGATTTTTGATTTTTATTGCACGTATGGGAGCGTGAACATCATACAGCTGCAAAAGGTTGTCCGTCAACACGTTCACTTTGTCATCAATTGACTCAAGGCTGACCAGGGGTTCCCAGTCAATGTTGCTGGCATCCATCATCATTGTAGATATCAATATAAAATAAAATCTTCACATTCAACACATATAAGTATGAAATGGATTTTTTGACAGAAACATAAAGGACATTGAGGATATAGGTGCCTTGTTCACTTCCAGAGCTTTGATGCCTGAACGAGAATGCTTCAATACTTCAAAATGGATATCTCTCATCGTTATTTTCTTTTCAGAGCAAAATGTAACATCACGTCGATGTTCAAAGCTCAGACGTGAGTAACATGTTGCTGTACGAGTATCTAACACTTTAAAGAAAGAAAGAAAGAAAACATTTATTACCAAACACTGTATGTGTACAATCTTAATACTAAATAGCTTTCACGCGTCCTTGCTCATATCATCTGCAGTAAGAATGTGAGTGAATATGTTAATGGGGAGGGTGCGCCACGAAGTGTAACATCATCCCGCAGGTTATATGCTGCCCCGTATTTATATATGACAGGCTCATTTGGTATATTGTGTACCAAATTGAATTTATAAATATTTGGGCTGTTACTCTTAACAGCCCAAATATTTATAAATTCAATTTGGAGTTATAAATTCATTTTGGAGCTATAGCTATTGCTCTCATTATAATAACATCCTTTTATCAGACTCTTATTACCAGACTTCTCTTGTATTAGATAATAGTAATCAAACTAGTTTTTTCTTCTTCCGTTAGAGATACCGTAGCGAATATAAATCATTTATAATTTTCTTAAAAATAGTGTGCTTTTAAATTGTCGTTAATTTGTTTGAACTGTCTGGCAATCAATTATCAACGTACAGCACACCATTAAACAGTATTTATAGTCTTGTGGACAATAATTAACTTTGTGCTGTAATAAAACCACCAACCACAAATAATTAATAACTTAGTACCTACATGGTTTTCTGGCAACATAGTCAGATTTTTGGTAAGCACAAATTTTTCTCTAAATCTTGTAACAAGAAAATTGGTAGAACATAAAATATTCCGAAAAAATAAGTAAAAAAATATCTTAGTAAGAAATAAAAACATCAAACTTTTCATAGTTTGTAACTATTACGAGATCACAATTTATATATCTTCATCAATAAATCACTTGAAGCTTAAGCCACAATAGCAAATACTTCTAAAATATGATTAATTTTATAAAGTTTATATGTGATTTGATCCTCTAAGTTGTTTGTTCTGCGGGTATTGAAATTCCGATATGGAATGTAAATGTTACTATTGAAATGAAAAAGCCGTCAAAATGTATATATTTTCAGAATGGTTGCAAAACCCCTTTTTAGGGTTCCGTACCCAAAGGGTAAGAACAGGAGTAATAGGGTACTATTACTCCGCGGTCCGACTGTTTGTTTGTCCGTCTGTCACCAGGCTGTATTTCATGAACCGTGATAGCTAGGCAGTTGAAATTTTCACAGATGATGTATTTCTGTTGCCGCTGTAACAACAAACGTGATATTTTTGCCGTTTTTTGCGAAATTGGTACGGAACCCTTCGTGTGCGAGTCTGACTCGCACTTGGCCGGCTTTTTTCTTTAAGCAATAAATTCGCGGATTCGTTCTTGAACATAAATGGGGATGATAAGCCAATTGAATTAATAAGATATAATCAGTTCTTGATTGTTGAATTTATGATAAAAGCTTTGGCAATAGTGGAGTTCATTGTTTATTTCATTAAATACGCACGAAGTTCTATTATTATGCATTTGTTCTTTTCCTCCGTAGATAAAATAATACACACGAATAACCTTCACAACTTAATCCTGGACTTACCTATGAAACTGCTGTAGATCTATAAACATCGATTTTATAAAACCCATTTAACGTAGCTCCAAGATCAATGAATACTTATAAAGGATGCTTCAGCCAGATTTATGTTTCAGTAGGTAGCTACAATCAATTCGCAACGGCTTACAGTTAGATCTTTAGCGACACAATACATTTGTTTTGTTTGAAGTTTGACTTACAATTTCCAATAGCACTAAATACTTATTTTATATCGGGTATTCTGCCTAAGGCAATAAGTCCACTTTTTTATTGTTCGTAAAGTTTTAACATATAATAATAATATTAATTATTGGATACAGCGATCATTGTACCGATAGTCGTGTCAGTCAATGGCTTAATAGCCGCGAGCCTCGACCAACACCTTAGGAGGCTCTCGTTAGGCGGCTGGGTCAAGGGCCTGATCCAGAAAGCAGTACTCCTGGACACGTCTCGTATTGTTAGGAGGTTCCTCTCTCTGGAGCCCTGACCGCTGGTTGCTTGGACCCTGTTCCCGATACCAGTGGGCCTCTATTTTTTATATTTTTAAATGTTTTTCTTTTATGTACGTGTTTTGTTAAAATATTTAAAAATGTATCTAATAAGAAAATAATTTAATAAAGGGCATAATAACAACAACTGGCAACACTGAAATGTCTACATGTTTGCGTTTTGCCTTCAATGTGTATAAATAATTTTAAAATTTCTACAACCAAATTTGGACGAAGTACGCAACAGAAGAAACCAATAAAAAAGTAAAACCTATTCACCTATTTATCCACTCAAACAAATCAACAACAAAACCGAACCAATTTATAAAAATAACAGTAAAACGGGTGACGTATGTCAGTGACGACGTCAAATATAATGAAAATGTATAAGGAAAAAATATAAATAATGTTGACGAGAGCAGCAGCTAGTCGCGCACGACTTCCACCCCTGGACTCGTCGCTCAGCTCCACCCCGCCGCCGCCGGATCTAAGATCACCATAACTTTTGGCTAAAATGGTATAGCAGCTCACACGCGCTACTAGCATCTCAATTTCAGACATGCTTAGAGTCTGGGTTGCTGCCGCAGCTTTTAACAACTGGTGTTACCCACCTGCTTCATAAGACAGGGAGTCCCGCGGAACTAAGAATTATAGACCAACTACATGCTTGTCAACGGTTTATAAACTTCTTACATCCATCCTGAGAGGAAAAATTAATGTGCACATTGAAAGTAACTTAATAATGACTGCCACTCAGAATGGATGTAGGAATGGGTCACACGGCACTAAGGAGCTACTCCTCATTGACATGGCCATAAGCCAGCAGGTTCGTCGATCCCGTAAGGATCTGTCAACATGCTGGATAGACTTTAAGAAGACCTACGACTCTGTGCCAAATACATGGCTCATGAGGGTGCTGGAGTTGTACAAAATAGACGCAACACTACGCACCTTCCTTGAGTCATGTATGGGGCAATGGAAAACGGTGCTTCGATATCCAGGATGTCAACCGATTCAGGGGGATGATGAACCTATATGGATTAAGCGGGGGGTATTTCAGGGCGACAGTTTGAGTCCACTGGTTCTGCTTAGCCCTGAATCCTCTAAGTACACTATTGGAGGATTCAAGTCTAGGATATCGGTTGAGAGGAAGTGGTCAGGTCATATCTCACCTCCTATACATGGATGATCTGAAGCTCTTTGCCACCAACAACTTGCAACTGATGAAGTTACTGAAGGTAAAAGAAACCTTCAGTAACGCCATCAGGATGGAATTTGGTGTGGACAAATGTGCTGTCATGCATGTAAAGCAAGGGGAGATTATGGAATCCGAGGGAATTCAACTCTCTGATTCTATACACCTCAGCCACCTCTCCTCAACCGAAACTTACAAGTATTTGGGTATGTCGGAAGCGTTGGGCATTAACAGTGCTGACATGAGTCTATTAGTTACAAAACCCGCAATGTCCGTTGTAAGGAATCGCGAGTAATGTACTATTTTCGTAGTACGCATTAATGGCCCTGTGGGTTATATTGGAACTATGATAATTTGATTTAAAATAATGTAGTTAGTCAAATACTAAACTTAATCATGATAAATATTTACGAACTAGAACAATAACCAGAAAAACATTATGGACATTGCTGACTTTGTAACACTCGGCTGGCCTTTGCGGATTTGGTTGCAAAAACAGCATGGACTTTGTTGACTTTGAAACATATTTGTCCTGGCCTAGAGTGATTAAACCATATTGATACTTTTACTTGAAATACCATTAGAGTCCGTGTCAGGTAAGATAGTCCGTCTATTCTACTAATATTATAGTGAAGGTTTATATGTTTGGAAATTTCATTGAAATTCGTTCAGCTGCACGAATTAGATTATAGTCTGGATTAAAACATTTTTTTATTTTTTTATTCTGGTACCATAGGGATTTTTCGAACATCCACGCGGATGTTTATAATTTCAAATAAAACTATGCTTGTTTTATAAGAACTTTATTAGCTATACAAAACCGATACTAAATTATAAGTAATAGTGATTCTTTTTGTTCTTCACATACCGACTATTCAAGGGAATCGATATCGTCAACCATATTTTCGTCCGGTATATCCTGTGATGTTGGCACTACTCTGTTATAGTACTCCAAAGTCATATATTTAAAGCATATATTTCGGCTGCATGCCTCTAGGTTTCTTTCTAATTTCTAGATTCAAATCTTGGACGGCGACGTTGTGTTTTTATACTTTTCACATGTTTTAATATAAATGAGTCTTGTTTTAATTTTTCTTTCAGTCGATAAAATGACTCATAGAATTTGTGTAGATCCTGCAGTCGAATTTAAGAGCATTGTAACTTTTTGCATGTATGTTCACATGTCGGTTTTCAGGCAAATTCGTTAGATGCGTACCTGAAAAAAAAATCCTTTCATTCGGGTTTGTAGTTATTAATAGTGATCATAAAATGCAATATAAATCGTTAGAGCCGATGCCGAAACACCCGAAATAAATAAATATACAAGAATTGCTCGTTTAAAGTAATAAAATTACCTAAATAATGTTCTAATGGTCCAAAAATATAATAATTAAGGTGGCCACAAAGGCTTACGCATAATTTTTCCCAAAAATGTAAACAGGTATAAAGTATCAAAACATAATCATCATAGTATACTCACCATTGTTCTATAGCACGATTCTTTTACCAGCTTGCAGCGTTTACTCGTCGTTTTTGTGCCTGTTTATTGTCAACAACTTCAAGGTAACACTCCATGTCACATATTTTTATAAAAATATGCCCAAATAATAACTTTCAACATGAGATAACTAAAATGAACCGAGAGCAAACTTATGACTGCAACAATAATCCGCCATATTGAAAGACGTGTCGTGATTGGTCGCGATGGACTATGCGTAATTTAATACAAACAGGAACGGACAATGCTGTTTTTGTAGCAAACTAAAAAGTTTCACAGCCATTTTCTATTGGACAAAGCAGACTTAGGTTTATATGACTAATATAAAAATGATCTATTTTGTCTGTGGATTTTTGTACAATAGCTAAGTCATTTTTACTTTTTTGTGGACATTGCGGTTTTTGTAACTAATGGACTCACATGAAGCAACTGCTGAAGGAGCGCTTCTTTGGCCGCCTGAAAAAGTTATTAAATAGCCTTTTATCGGGCGGAAATAATTTGCGCGCCTTCAACAGTTGGGTCATGCCGGTTTTGATGTACTCTTTCGGCATACTCAAATGGACTCAGACTGAGCTCGATAACCTTGATAGGAGGATCCGGACACTGCTGACCGCAAACCGGATGCATCACCCACGATCATCGATGATGAGGCTGTACATCCCGCGGAAATGTGGGGGTCGAGGCTTTTTAAATGCCAAGACTCTTCACAACCGCGAGGTTTGCAGCCTCAGAGAATACTTTTTAGAAGCTGAAGTGGGTATGCACCGGGATGTGGTGGCAGTGGACAAGGGACTCACCCCGTTGTCCATGGCTAAAGAGAACTGGCGCAAACCTGTAGGACTTACCAAAGTCAGACCTTTTTAATCTTGGTGTTTAAATAATTGATCCAAATTAACATATTTTTTAAAACCTATACCATAGTTTTCGCCGACCCTGTTTTTTTATCGTAATATAAGCCTTTTAAATCATAATATTAATTTTAATCTGCGAATAATTGACCAATTTCCAACAAATATATATCAAGCTCGTTGACAAGAGGTTAACATTGAAACAGGTTCTCAGAAACTCAAAACTGTTGCAACAAGTGGTTAATTGGAGATTTTTCTCAAATGTGACAAATTGTCAACCGCTTGTCAGACTTGGTGTTGAGAAACTGAAAGTAGAATTAACCGGCGATTATTCGTCGATTACGTAAACAGCACGATAATTCAGAGCTGGGAAACCGGGTGTAAGAGGCTGATTGCCTGAGTTTAGCTCCAACCACAATATTAATAATTCAAAGTAGTCGTCATCCCCACGCATTACCAAGATCAATAGAACTACTGGTTATGAGGCACAATGTTTAAAGAGTACAACTTAGAAACTTACTTTGGTAAGTGTTGCTTACCCTGGTGGATTCACCCATCCAACCACTGACCTTGGTAAGTGTTGCTTACCCTGGCAGGGTCACCCATCCAAAAAACAAGTGAACCAAAAAAAGTTAATGAATACCAGCTAGGTGAACTCAAATCAAATGTGACAACATAATCAACCGCTTGTCACATCGACTTCAGAAACCGGCCCTTAGTGTATCTCGGTTATCTCGACAAACATCGAATAGATTGCACAAAAGAAGGCTGAGCGGTTTGGTATACTTATACATTAAAAGTATCAGTGTGCTAACAGTGTAAATTAAGTTTAAATTTTAAAACAATGTTTTATGCAAAATTAGCTTAGTTGTGTAGATGAAAGTGCAAGCATCACTTTGTTAGAAAATCTTAAATCAAGGTAGTCTAACTATCTAAGAACTAGATAACTATGAGTTGGAATATAACGTATTTAAGGGTATTTATAAGATGTATCTTATATTTACCCTAAAAAACGTTAAATCATCACAATTGATATTCTCTGACAAAACTTAAATAAATTTCTCTAACTAAGGTTTAGTTAGAGAAATTTATTTTTCAATACAGTAGTTAAACATGGCGTACTTTCAGAGGCTATAATTATGATTCGAAAATTAAATCTTATGCATAGGCATCTTTCTGTTACGCGGTCGTGACTTTTGTTTACGAGCTCGATCATTAGTTTTGCAGTTTAGTTTTAAATTTATAAGTCAATTTAAAAAGTTTAGTAGCAAAGAGTTTTCATACATAGAATAAAATCGGATAGATTTTATACGAGGAAAAATGAATGATTCCGTACGCTTTAGCATTGAACTCTCAAAAGTCTTTTAAATGGTTGTTTAATATATTTAATTACCAGTTTTAATTTAATTATTTTCACATCAACATTTGTCTAAAATCGAATAGGCTGTATAGACTTTTTTTTTGTTGTAAAAAATGTCCAGTTGCAAAAACGCGCCTTTTTACCCGACTGCCGAAGGAGGGTAATGTGTTTATCAGTCTATGTATGTATGTATGTATGAACAAACAAACATACATACATACATACATGTATGTATGTATGTATGTATGTATGTTTGTTCCTATGTGGCGTTCCAGAGACCAAACGCGTTGACCGATTTTGATGATTCATACGTCAATCGATTCGTCTTAACCTTGCGAGTGTCATAGGCTACATTAAAATTGGAAAATAGAAAAATGGCGGCTTTTGGGCGCCATATTGTGGGGGGGCAATTTTATTTTTTCTTCCAAACCCATCGTGTGGCGTAACAAAATAAAGGGTTTCAAGAGGAGATTTCAAAAATATATAACACTGATATATTTAAATGTACCTAATTCGAAAAAAATGTTAACTAAAAAGTTATAAATAAAAAAGTTAATTAAAAAAATCAAAATACCCGACTGCTTAAAAAGCGAACTAAAAAGACGTAAACAAGAAGAAAATCATGCTGTGCAGTCGGAGGATACATCTGGTTTTGGTCAGCCAGCTCGAGAATATGTATCCTCCGACTGCACAGCATGATTTTCTTCTTGTTTACGTCTTTTTAGTTCGCTTTTTAAGCAGTCGGGTATTTTGATTTTTTTTGTTATAAGTCAATTTAAAAAAAGTTTAGTAGCAAGGAGTTTTCATGCATAGAATAAAATGGAATAGATTTCATACGAGGAAAAATGAATGATTCCGTACGTTTTAGCATTCAATTCTCAAAAGTCTATTAAATAGTTGTTTAATATATTTAATTACCAGTTTCAATTTAATTATTTTCACATCAACATTTGTCAAAAATCGAATAGGCTGTGTAGGCTGTTTTCGTTGTAAAAAAAATATGTCCAGTAGCACAAACGCACGAAAATTTTATTTTATTGTTAATTAACAAATCTAATTCTTTGATTTGTTTTCACTATTTCCCACAACTGTATTGAAAAATATCGTGTGACACACGGGCGTGTAGGTTATTGCAAACGAGCTGTCATTAACAAGCCCGAGCCAAAGGCGAGGATTTTTAATGATTACTTTCCACCCTTGTATCACAATGTACTATTCTATTGCATGCGCGTTATTTATTATCTTTCGTGAGAAATTGTAGTCGATTGATATTTACCGCAATTTTCACCAAATCTGACCGAAGAAAAGGGTTATAAGACGCGTAAAATTCCAAAAACTAAGCTTAAGTGTAGGCTCTCAAAATAAGGCTATACAATAAAGAGCGCGGGAGTGAGATAAAATGTGGTGTGCCTTGTTTTGCGAATATTACTTTTTATGTTTACGTCAAGAACTCTAGATAATTATGCTTTTGGTTTTGGTCACATCATAATTTTGGGTAGTTTATTTTTATTTTATTTTTTACTGTATTTATTTTATGTAATTTGTATCTATTCTAACATACATAAGAGATTTAGCCGTGCTGTGGGTCCCCCACGGTACAGCATTATGCTGAGTGGAAGCCTTATTGTCACAATCACGACATGCATCTGCCTTCATATTTTTCACCCTATTTCTTTTCTGTTATAGTCAAAATGTTGATAGTATACATTATTATTGTTTGATTTATTTCTCGTTTTTACTTACTTAATTTAAGTACTACTAATACTATTTTAAGGGTTTGGCTTAAGTATGTTCCAATATGTTCCTATATCCCTCTCACAGAGAGGAGTCCCGTATCGCAGCAGTGGGAACATTAATAGGCTGATGATGTGATGATGTTCCTATATTGTATGTCGTTTTGTGACAAATAAACACTTTTTCTTTCTTTCTTCTTTCTTAATCTAGATTCCCAATCTTACAAAAGATTCATGAATCTGTGAAAGTACTCCTTGTCCCTTCGTTGACTTTATCCCAAAACTTTCAGCTAAGCTTCTGAGTTCTTCATTGAATAGTTACAATATAACCTTCCATTGTCTAAACCAAGTAACAGGATTGTGTTGACGGGTTTCTAATATAATAGCTCTACGTATTTTATAAAATGCCAAAGTCAAATTGGTAAGTGTTGATAGCGTGATTTATATACACAGCGAGCCGTGGAGCTACTATGTCGATGTGGCAACCAGACATACTGTATGAACATTGTAATAAATCTTCTACATACCACGTGGAATTACGAGTAGGTACTTGGCTCATCTGAAATATAAACGTAGGAAAAAAAATAAGGGCAAGAAGGATTTGTAAGAGGGCAAAGTTTGCATTAGACGTGATCAGCTTATTGCGCCCCGTGGAAAAATATCTTAAAATTGTGACATACTGGTTTTTTTATGTGGTGACACTAGGGAGGCCTATGTCCAGCAGTGGACGTCTTTCGGCTGAAATGATGACGAAAATGATGAAGCTAAATGTGGCTAGAATTAAATTACTTAGTTTGTAATCTGTTATATCTAATTCAATAAATGCCCTTCCTAAAATTCACGGACGCCATCAAGTTATTATATCCACTTTCCAATTAAACAAAAGGTTAATGAACATTTAAAGTAAGATTCATTAAGTTTGAAGGTTGAAAAAATAACCACTATTGTTGAATAGGTTAACATTACGTAACGTTACTGTAAAATTTATTCTGAGCACACAAAGAATGTATAGCTTTGTTTGTGCTAAAGTTTAATTTCATTGACATCGAGTTTAAAGTGTTCACAAAGTATTCACAAAGTGGCTCGTAGCGCATCGTTTGTGACAAAGACTCCTTTTATTCAAATAAGAGAGCCATTTGTGAGAGCTGTGCGTGATGGTGGAAGAAATTATTACATACATTGATCAGGTTTTGCTATCTGTAAGTTAAAATTGGCATCCGCCGATTTTAACAAAATGTCTTATTACGTGTTTGTTTTTTTTTTTAACTTAATTTGTATTTTATTTGTGTACAAAAAATAATTACGACAACTTCAAAAAGCTAAGGAGCCCACGCCTTTCTGATTAAGCTAGACTCCAACAATTAGATAAACTCAGTGACGTCATGAGACACGGGTATACGGCTCGGTCAGCAGATAATTATTATAATAAATAAATAAATAATAATTATTGGATAATTGAGGAAAATGTATGAACAAGGAAGAAAAATGATTCAATTATTATTATTCAATTCAATGGTGATCTGTAATACAGGTTAACACCTCTATCAGACACCAGCTCCGCACACTCACTTGACTGCAAAATGTTCCCTTCTAAATGTAATTCTGAAATAACTTATGTTCCATAAGGTCATGTTTTTGTGAGGAGAAATAAAAATTATGATTTTGATTATTATTCCATTTATTCAATTTAATTTACATATTTTTATATTTTTAAACATTATTTTACAAAAAAAAACAAAAAACATTTAAAAATACAAAAATAGTAGCCCACCGGTATCGGGAACAGGGTCCAAGCTACCGGTGGTCAAGGCTCCTGAGAGAGGAACCTCCTGACTATACGCGCCGTGTCCAGTAGTACCGCTTTCTGGATCAAGCCCTTGATCCAGCTGCCTAACGAGAGCAGCCCATGATTATTATTATTATTATAATTAATTATGAAGGCTCGAAGACCGGAAACGTTCTTTGAGCGAAACAATAGCTCGGCGTGCGTTGTGGCTTATTTCAAACGGTCACAACGCAAATTTCGTGTCGAATCAACATCAAATCGTAAGCAATCCTATAACTGTGGAGAAGATTTGATGTGAAAATATTTCGTAAGATGTTTAATCGCGACTTCTGAAACAACGAAACAGTGTTTAATTCACGAGATGGAAAAACCAAAGGTCGTTCATGAATAAAACTGCCTATTTGAATAGCCGATCAATTGAAAGCTTCAAACTGTTTTGCTTTGCACAAAGCTACACCCGCGCCAGCCGACTAATAACGACTTTTTAATCCTAGCTCTCTTCGGCTTTTTTAATCCAATTTTATTCAAGGTTTTTTTAGTGCAGAGGTGCATATTCGTTTGAAAGCCAGATACTACCTATATTTCACAGAGCCAAATGGCCGGCTTTGTGAATATGAACAAACCATAAAACATGAACCATGTGGAACTAAGAAAATAAAACAACGACAGAGGCTTGGTCTGAGCTCGTGCATAAGTTGTGGTGTACAAATACTAAGATGTTATATCTACTGAGGCTTTCCTTATTTGTACACGAACATCAACTCAAATCATTCAACCGTAGTGATACCGACGACTAATTAATTTAAAATAACATAATTGGTGCCCCGTTTGCCGAGGCCGTTGTAGAAAGTAAATTATATTGTTTTCCCTCGCGACAGTTCATCAGATTGCCTTAAAAAGTCAATTCTAAAATATTTCAGACACTTATAAAATATTTTTTCGGGGGCACGGTTGGCGCAGTGGTTGAGCGATTGACTGCTGTGCTGCGTGTCGCGGGACTCGATTCCCGCACACAACAGTTGTTCCGGCTCTGGGTGTTGTGTATGTGAGTTTATATGTTTGAGAACGCACCCACGATACAGAAAGAAATTCCTAGTGTGGGGCAAAGGTTAAAAAAAATAAAAATCAAATATTTAAAGTATTTACCAAGAATTTTGAAGCCTACAGAATCTTGAAATTCTTTTTGCGAGTTTTTCTATACTCTCTGCGTGATTTATGTATGTGTTCTGGCGAGTTATGTGAAGTCATCGTATGGTATTTTCATTTGCAACGCTCTCTGTGGTGCTACCTTACTAGAACTTATTTTTTTTTTTAAGTTTCCAGAATTGTAACTAAAACCAACTTGACGAAATTTGTTTTACACATTTTGGAAACTGTTGTAAAACAATCTTCGACAATCTGAATCAGTTTTTACTGCACCTTTGGAAATATTTTTTTTTCCTTTTTTCTATTCTAAAAGGAGAAAGGAAAATAACTAATCGTGTTGACAATTTGCAAATACAGTTCTAAAAGAACGTTGTAAGGATACAGAAGACGTAAAGTGGAGGGACCTGGAACATATTTTATTTTTTGAGTCAAAAACTATTACTGAGAGCTAGAAGGAAACAAGAAAGTAAAAACCTTTATTCTCAAAGACATCCTTTTGTAACTACCTTAATTTTATTCAGAATTAAAAATTAATTAATTTTTGGGAAGTCTGTTAATAAAAGAGAAAAATCTTCCATAAAATTGTCAAAAGCCTCGTTTGCGTTATCATGTACTTTCATAAAAAATAGACAGCTTAGATGCGTGTTATTATAGTAGTTTATGCAATGGACGTGTAATAGGGGTTATTAAAACACGAGCGTAGGTTTATCACATGAGGCGAAACCGAATGTGATTATTATTATTACGCGGGTGTTTTAATACCTAATTATAAGCCATTGCATACACTACTTTATCTTCACTCATAAAGTTGTAATAAAACAAAAGTGGAAACGGCGAAAATATTTGGTATGGCGGGCAATTTAGATTCTCATTGCACATGACTGCGCAGCGCGCGCCTCCTTAGACAATGACAGTACTTCAATGAGCCCATAAGCGTCAATAATTAAAAATTTAAAGTGTGCTATAAAAATTAAAAAGTTATTTTATGATGCAGTTGTTTAAAAATCGAAGGAAAATGTTGCACTGTAATGGCTTTTTTTTAATTTTACCTATCCACGAATATAAAGTACGTGTTTATACAATATTTTTTGAATTCATATTTGGAACATTACGTTGTGAGTGTAGATAAAAGTTATTATATTTGCCATTTAAAATAATTTAGGCTCGCCTTTTTAGTTTTCCAATATTTGAGTTTGCAAGGTTATAGGCACTTTAACTAGTTGTCGTTGGTCCAGTGTGTGTGCGTGTTGTATATTGCCAGTCCTGTCAGCCATTATTACTACATATTGCCAGTCATCGGTGTTTGCTGGGGTAGTCGAATTTACTTCAGGGATTCTTAGCACAGCTTGCCATTACGTAACCTTGACCGCTACCGTAGTCGACGGTAGACAGGCTGTCCGGCACTTGGGGCCATTATTATGCTATTCATAGGAGTTATATACACACAACAAATACACTACTCATGGCAATGAAAATAAATAATGAGTTACCAGAGATAATGAGAGAAAAACAAAATTATTACTCATTTATTAATAAATTAAAACAATTTCTTTTAACTAAATGCTGTTAAAATGTAAATATTAAAATGGCAAATTTTAAATTAAATTAAATTAATACTAAGATACTCGTAAATAACAGACCTTTTCTTCTCTCCTACTTTTTCAGTGCCCGACAGGGTGTAAACACTGAAAAAGTAGGAATGATCAAATTTTGTAACCTACCGTCTAAGTTCACATTTGGAAGCAATACATATATTGATTATTAAGTATTGGATTTCGCCATAATCGCTTGGTGGGTGGATTGGCGATTGCAGTATGGTTGTTACAAATATACAGAGAATGCTGCTGCCCATTTTCTGGTAAGTCCCTCAGTCGCCTCTTACGACACCCCCGGGAAGATATGGGTTGGTGATATTCTTTCAGTCTATACGGTACGATACATAAAAGCAGTCTCTGCAGACAATCTTCGTTCCGAGGACATTTATCAGTTAACACATCATTGTGATGCTAACCTGTTAAAATCATAATACTTCTTTTGGCTTCTTCGTAGTCGGGTTAAGAATTATAACCCTCCTTTTGGCTTTGCCGTAGTCGGGCAAGATTCATAACTAAGGTGATCTTTAATCATGGAATCTATTTACCTACGAAGCATGGAAGATATTACAACCTCGAAAAAAAGTTTTTTTTTTTCAAATTGTTAAAAGTCACTGTTTTTTCGTTTTTCCTTTGTATGCATAGAATTACCCAGTTGGAAGCCAAGTTTGAACTTTCTAGGTCATCTGGAAATGGGTTAGGTTTTTTATCAATCAATCAGAAAAAACAATGTGTGTAATGAGAGTCGAAGGGTGAAATTGATTACAATGATGATATTTTAATGGTTTCTTTTGGTTTATTGGATGACTATCAAATTATTCGAGTCAATCGAAAATGAAAAATAAACTTATCATAGTATTAATTTCAGGTTAGCGTTGTTTTGTAAGATATAAATAATTACCACAAAGTTTCCATTGAGAATCACGACTATACTTATAACTACCGTATCTTAAAATAAAACCTTAGAATGAGAGAAAGTACAGCAGAAAGCGTAATACGTGCCAAGTAAATATTCTAAATAGAGTGCTGGGGCGTGTCAGGGTCTCAGACAAAAAGCTGAAGTCTTCTTCTTCTTCCACCTTGCCTACCGCGGTCTACCTTTCCCTCGCTTTTGTGTCGACATGGAAAGGCATTTTTTCACGACAGTTACACATTAAAGCATAACACAGCCCTAATTATTCCTAATACTTAAGGTGTTATGATTAAGGCTAACAGATACCCACAAATGCTAGACTATAATTCAATTAAAATATATTGACTTCCACCCAAGAAACAAAATTCTTACAAACAGAGCTTTAGAAAGAAGGACACGTACCTGCTGGAGCATGGGGATCCGGCTTGGGATGAGTTGGCCCTATGTCAACTCCACGTACCGCCGAAGGAAACCAGCACGTCGATTCTGTAAAATTCAGACAACAACTCGCATTTCACGTCGCTATTCGCTCTCACTTCGCATAAGGTTCAAAATGACCTTGATTTTGCATTCTGTCAGCATCACATAGACACTTGCGAAGTGAAGTGAGCTCCAAAGCGACCAATACTGTACTAGTGACTACCACACTCAACAAAATGTAAGTCGAGATTTATCGGTTTTTTATTTTACCAGTTTTTGACACAGATTTTTAGCTAATAAGATGTTTAAATTAAAATTTCTTATTTTAAGGAAGTTGAGGCAGCTAATAAGTAAAAAATAAACAGAAAACTCTAAATTCATGCCGAAAATGTACGAAAAAAAATGACTGACAGCCGATATCATTATTAATCTGTGGACAATATTTTCATTAGTTCGTTGCATTTGTTTGTACGTTTTGTTTGTTTTTTGATCGTTCAGTGCCGATAATAATTGTAAAATAATCATGAAGTAAGTTTATATTTCTTGTTGTAAAGTTCAAAATTAATTTTAATTAAAGAAGTGTTTATTTTGTTTTCTAATCCAACAATAATGTTTCAGTCCAAATGAGACACGTTCCTCTCACCCATCGTCGGCTCAGGTTGAAACTCTGGTAGAGTTTATGGAAAGAAACCCTGGCATGGCGAAGGGTTTAATAAAGATAAACTTCGAATTTTGGTAGATTGTCGACGTTTTTCTAGTTTATCCAAAGTATGAGCTTCTTCTAATAAAGACTTAAACAAAAACATGTTTGCCATCGTTATCGCTTGAGTAGGTAGGCACGCATTCACTTTAAAAACTTTATTTAAACACTATTTAACTATGATTTCTTCTATTTTCACTCCTAAAACAGATGCTTATAATTTGACACTTTGAATCGGGTTTGAGTGCGAAGTGAGCGTCGAAGTGAAGGGGGAATTACCTTATAGAATGCCACTTTTTACGTCATCTCATACTTTATCTGTCAAAATCTCGAGTTCAATTTAGTTCAATTAACAAACACGCTCGCAAGAGTAGCGCTAGTGTAGATTCGAATTATCAACCGAGTTTTAAGAATGCCAATCAAGAAACTCACAGCGGATTCAGATTCGAAGTTTAGAATGAAGTCTTACAGAATCACACTGCAGCAAGTCAGTTCACAAATTCATAAAGAGCCCATGTGTATTAGATTTATTTATAAAATTATGGATAGTATAACGTCTATTTTTACATTTTTATTGAATTATAATATACACGGAACAAACAATATTCGTTAAAAAATAATTCTACTGTTTAATAAGTTTGTTATATAAAAAAATCTGATTATAAAATTCATTGAATTGTGTTTCTGTGAAATATGTTCCACTAAAGTAAATAAACTAAAGACGTTTAAACAATAATATTCGAAATAAACATACAAGGACCAAATTATTACTAATATTGAAACATTTGCTGCGAAACGAAATTCTATGCAATTTCAGTCTGTGAAACAAGGGAACGCTATAATTATTATTATCTCTTTATAAATATTGTTAGTTTGTAGAGTACCTTAACGTTAAAGGACAATGATCTCTTCAAGTGTCAATGCGTTAAATTGCGACCGCTTAGTGGGAAGGGTAAACTTACCCTGATTTCACATTCGCCACTCTATTTATTTATTTCTACTTCACAAAATCCACAGCTCTAAGAATTCCTTAACAAACTTATTGTACTATTATTACAGCCAATTACGGATTTACAATTAAGAGTAAATAGCACTGGAGATTAAAATGTGAGTGAAACTAAATATACCTGATATTATAGGGTTAATGTTGATTTATATGAAGCAATATAGTACTTATATTATAGAATCTTTATATGGTGCTCAAATTTGCTACAGTTCTGTATTGAAATCAATTATCAGTTCCTAAACAATAGGTACCTATTGTTTACATGAATGAACGTTAATAACAGTGATTCCTTATTGTTATTTTATCAATATTAAAAATTAAGTCCTTTGATGTTTAGATTTCTTTACCGAAGCAGATGCTACGGGATTATTTTCATTATAATGCGCACGTTGATTGTGTTGGATATAATTCCAGAAGCATGATAGATTGTTTTAGAAGACCTGGGGGGTGACCATAAGCACTTATAGTATGGTTATTTTGAGATCGCGTAAGTGACAGATGTATACAAGTCATATACATCTGTCCCTTACACACACTCAAAATAACCTTAATCTAAGAGCTTATGGTCACCCCCCTTTTCAATAATACAATACCTTAAAAAGCGCAGAATATAAATTGATACGCAGAATCAGTTTATATTCTGCGCTTATTAAATACATTTGATCGAAGGCAGTATTAGTCACATTATTTTATCATAAATTAAAAATATTTAAATGCATTAGTGTTTACAGCGGATTGATACAAGCAGACATAGCAGCAATGACTATTGTTATAAAACTAGTTTTATAACAATAGTCATTAAACAGTAACACACATCAGAACGTTCATAACTAAGATAAACTAAACAAACTCAAACTTCAAACTTTATAACTAAGATAAATGACAAACACAAATGACAAGCTGACACAGCAGCAATGACTATTGTTATAAAACTAGTTTTATAACAATAGTCATTGCTGCTATGTCTGCTTGTATCAATCCGCTGTAAACACTAATGCATTTAAATATTTTTAATTTATGATAAAATAATGTGACTAATACTGCCTTCGATCAAATGTATTTAATAAGCGCAGAATATAAACAATAAAAAACTATAACATTATAAAACTAGTTTTATAACAATAGTCATTGCTGCTGTGTCAGCTTGTCATTTGTGTTTGTCATTTATCTTAGTTATAAAGTTTGAAGTTTGAGTTTGTTTAGTTTATCTTAGTTATGAACGTTCTGATGTGTGTTACTGTTTAATTATGTATACACTTTTTTTCCATACATACATACATAAACTCACGCTTTTTTTCCATTGCACTCAAATTAATCAATTCAAAATTAATATGAGATGTAATTATGTAAAAAAAATACGCTTGAATATATTTACGTGATAAAACTTTGTGATACTGGTAAGTGAAGTACAGAAATGAGATTTTCTTTTAAAAATCATTAAAAGGCTCGAGCTCGTGAAACAAAATTGGCGCACGGTTGGCGCAGTGGTTGAGCGATTGACTGCTGCGCTGCGTGTCGCGGGTTCGATTCCCGCACGGAACAAATATTTGTATGACCTACAGATAATTGTTTCGGCTCTGGGTGTTTGTGTATGTGAGTTTATATGTTTGTAAACGCACCCACGATACAGGAAGAAATTCTTAGTGTGGGGCAACGTTTTTTTTAAAAAAAAAAAAAAGAAAGAAAGAAAGAAAATGCTTACATATCAACGACGAAAATCTTTTAAAGAAGGATGTGAAGAAATTTTGGCTCTAATTATAAGCCTCATGAAGATCTGAAATTGTCTAGTTATTTTTAATAATAATTCCATTTGCGAGAAAATGTCTCTTTGAATGAAACTAAATAGGCTCAGATTGTCGGCTAGGTATTATTGTTCTTTTTCGTGTGAGGATGTGGCCACATCTGGTGACAGAGTTAATTAAGCCGCCATTGGGAACCCCACAGGCCTTTGACTAAGCTTGGTTGATAAACTTAGAAAGTAAATACGAATTTGATAGTCACATTGGTACTTGCCCGGATTTGAACCCACGACTTCAAGCACGAGAGGTGAGGTTTTAGCCACTGGGCCACCATGTCACACGGCTTGGTATTGAACATCATGAAGTAAATCATCAGTTAGTCATACATGAAGTAAATCTCGTTAAATTTTATTTTTTTCAATTTATTACTACATGTTTGAAATCCAAATAGGTCCTTACTTGACCGCCCTTACAGTGAACATGACGTATAAAGTTCAAGTTTCTGAAATATTTTGCTTATAAGGAAACACCCGTAGATAGGTATGTGTAAAGCTTCTCTTCAAAACTGCTCCCAATTTTTACGAGCCTCCTTGAATTTAGTCACAAGGAAAATCTAGTGAAGTTATTACTAGTGATACATTGTTGTTGTAGGACAACGTAAATGGTGTAGGGTTCGTATTAATTGGCTTCGTCTGTGTTTATTGTACATTAATTTGTGCAAATAGATAAATTAATATTTGGTCAAGGAAGTAAGAAAATTAACCAAATAATACAGAGTCGAACTAAAAATAATAATTAGGTACCTGTCATAAACGCTTTTGCATATATTTCTGCAATATACCTATTTTGTGAATAATTTTTTCCTTCACTATCTATTTGTAGTGTCTAAACATACATATATGTAAGTACTATGTAGGCAATCGTCCATAATATAGAGATAATGAAAACAAAAGCCAAAGAAAATAAGAAAAAAAGAAAAAGTTCAGGTAATTCCGATATTTGTGTTTGTTTTACAATTTTCTTTCAGATATAAAGCAAGTTCGGTAGCTACCGGTGTTCCAAGTATATTAATGGCATTTGGCAGTTTGCTGAAATATCGAAAAAATATGAAGCTGACAGATTGATGTAACAAACTCTAGTTAAATCAATGCAATGATAGCGACCACAATCTCATTTGACTTAACTTGTCTACATAAAAAGACAATCCAATTTAAATTAATTAAAATCAATTATAGTATCACTTACTTATATATTATTATTTACTTAATTACTATTTATTTTGTCATAGATTGTGTTAATCTTTAGAGCAACAACAAAATAGATTTAGTTATAATTTTTTTTTTAAATTTTATGTTTTGTTGTCATGTAGTTTTTTTTTTTTTTTTTAGCCTGTATGTACTCTATGTTAGCCTATATGTGGTATTTTATGTAATATTATAAAATTTTAAATATGCAAGTGCTGTGCACACCTGTAAGTGACAAGTTCACTCTAGATTTAAGTTTAATTTGTTACAGTACCCCAAATAATGTTTTAGTGAATAAGTCGTTGGAGTGCCATAATTAAATAAATAAATAAATAAATAAATTCGGATGATTTGATTACCTACAATCACATCAGTCTAATTAAGGTCTCAAAGTTAGTGTCACCGTGTCATTAGAACAGTGTGTCATGAAATTTATATATGATATTTGGATTTGTGAATATATTCGCATTTATGTGACCATGCCACAGAGTAATAAACAAACAAAGTGCGCTAAAACTATATAGAAGAAGAATAGTAGTAGGTTTAATAGGAAAAAACTTTTAAAAATGGAGTAGGTTTAGTAGCGCCGTGTTCCACAGACTCACTCTTTATGTTTTATTCCGTTATGATTCGTTTGGAGGATTTAGAATTTCATAAATATTAGATAGCTAAGCCGTTTTTGTCGAGGTTGGCTTTGTACAAGACCCTGATTCAAACATTCATATAGCTCTGCATTGCTAATAACGGCATCAGCATTTTGAATCGATGAAAACCAATTTTATTAGAACCAGAATTTGTATTTGTTCAGGAATTCTTATTTGAACTTATCGGGGTTTTCAAATTCTGTCTGATTTTGGTCAGCCAGCAAAACACAAGTTGGTTGAGATAGAAAATACGAGTGGAATTTTGAAAATAAGATTGCGAGCTTTTGCATAATTTAGAACCTGCACATGCCACATCCTATTAGTTATTTGCAAGTAAAACAGCGGATAGAACGTTTTCTAATCAGTTCACGACTAGAACCAGTACTTAGTTTACTTAGCTAAAAGGTTTTTATAACGGATGAAATTTAATGGCTTATCACACTAATATTTTATAGGTGAAAGTTTGTGAGTGTGTTTGTTACTTTTTCATGCCCAAATGGCTAGATGGATCTGGATGAAATTTGGCACAGAGATAGATTATAGTATAGGAATAGCACATAGGATACGTCTTATCCCGGGAACATGTTCCCTCGAGATAATTTTCGACTTTCCAATTAGTGATAAACCCTCCAATATTTTAAACTATCCACATCTTATTTAAAAGGATCAATAACTTCATTTGAAATAACATTTGAAATTTCTACAACCCTTTTTTACAGTCCATTCAACCTATTTTGAGTTCTATCCCGTAAATATAAGGATAGCATAAAAAGCATAAACCTGTTACCAAAACTAACTGTTTATTACACCTGCCATTTGTCATTATCACCAACGCAAAATTGTTTGAACGAGCTGTAAAATGGGATTATTTAAATGTCTAATGTTATCTTAAATGGAGTTTTAGTTGTGTATTATTGGGTAGATTCAGTTTATCAGTTATGGATGGTGTTGTATGTTCGGTACCTATTTCCCCAAAACGTAGCGATCTAATACTATTTCTATCCCGAATTTTATCCTAAAACCACAATCTAGATTGGGTTTCAGACGTAACCTAGAACCGAACCCTGCTCGAGATTACGAGACGATATATTCACATTCCTTTGATCTACTGAATACATACCGTTATATACCAGAGGTTATCTGTTGAAATAAACTCAAAATATGCGAATATTTTTTCCTAGAGCTATAATATTAAATAATATTTAAGTTCATAAGCAATCACCGCATATTTGTCTAGGCTATTTATCTAGGCAGAAAATTATGTTTTTAATCATTACGTGCCGTGATTAGGTTTATGAGAATGAAATAGACAATGTGGAAAAAAACCTTTTGTTTTATACCAACGATTTCTTAATTAATTAGGTATTTAAAGTTGAGTTTTTGTCAAAATCTTCTTTGATAACCAGTCTTAATGTAAACTGCTATAAATTCAAAGTAATTCTATGAAATGACCTGTAAACAACGCTGGCATATGTACATCACATGCATATTTGTAGTACCGACATGATAATGTTTAAGAAATAATAATGCTAACCATATCGAAGAACCTTATCGCTAAAAGATCGCTTTTAGCGATAAGGCCGCCCATTGTGTCGCCCAGTGTAATATTTTCTTCGTCTATACTTTCTGTAACTTATATGGTGTACATAATAAAGAGTATTATATTCTATTCTATACGAACATTCGACAAGTATAGCAGTAGTTAATTTGCATTTCAAAACTGCATATTATTTTAATGTACACAACCCCTTTGGGATGGTATTGTTCAGAGTTTCTCCACCGTTTTACTGTTTCGTACAACAGTGAACCGACACTCTAATAGTCAGTATTAACCACGACTTAGTTTAACCACAACAGAACATTTTACTTCAAAACAGTATTATCATCTGAAATATGTAATTACTAGCTCAGGTTAACGTTAGCCATCGTTATCTGGTTATAATAATTATAATAGTCCAATCATTTAAGCATAAATTAGGGATCAACATCGAAATGAGAGATACTAAGCAGAAAACTCGTATGCATCTTCATTTTGGCTTTCTAAAAGTTGTCTCAAACATTTCATAAAATCTGGTGTCTGTGTCGTAAGTTATTTTTATCTTTGCCCCATACTAGTAATTTCTCATGTATTGTGGATACGTTTACAAACATATAATCTAACATACACAATACCCAAAGCCGGAACAACTAACTAAATCCATAAATAATACTTCTTATCAAAGTTTTAAAATATTGAACTGACACTGATAAAGTTCGAATAACTTTCCCAAAACTTTGTAGTAATTTGTAAGAAATGGCCAAGTTTGGTAATATCAAACTTCTAATAAATTTTTCTCTAAATTTCATTCAGATCCGTTCAGCCGTCCAGACGTGATTGAGTAACAAACATAGATCCACTCACACATCCATCCATTGGTCTGGTCAGCAATGCTTAAGTGGGCTTCACTTTGTTTAAGTTAACCCTATTTTGTATGTATGAGCATTTCCACCTAGACTAATCGAGGTGTTCAGGTTTTATTTGTTCTGCTCAACTCAACTACAGCATTCCGTTTGGTGCAACTCGACATAAGTTTAGCCCGCTCACTTTGAGCAGTTTGCTATAAGTTGCTTGCAAGTTGCAATTTATTATAGTTGTGGGCGATAGAATAAAAAATCGACCCTGAAACTGGTTCAGAAGTTTAATAGTTAAACTGTTTGTACAGAATTATAAAATGAAAACGTGTCGCGACAAAATATGTCGGTTCGATCCGCAAAAATATATTGAGTGAAGTGAAGTCCGTCGTGAAGTTGTAGCGAGTCTCGCCGACGTAGGATGCGTTCACGAATAAAGTGAAAGGGCTGCGTTCCGGCGTAGACAATAGTGTTAACAGAAAATAGTATAATTAAGTTTTAGAATAACCTTCATCTTCTTCTTTTTGTGTCTATAAACAAAAAATTTGACTCCAATAGCGTTTGAATGAGTTTGAGACGAGAGTTCGCCACGCCTTTGCTCCGAAAAGACCTGCCTACCAGCTGTACTAGAACGTTGTGAACATTAAACAAGGTGAGGATGAATTAACAGATCTGTCTGTGGCTAAGAAGAGGGCTCTTATTGCCACACACAGATACCAAACAAATCGATATGATCTACGGACAATTGAGATACAAGATAAGGGTAAAAATGGTACGCGAGACTGTCGATACTTTTGACGGCCAGAGGAGTGGAAGAGCTCCTGGTTGAAAAGGAATCGCCAGAAGAAAAGAGAAGGGAAAAGAAACAGAAAAAGTGTAATATAAAAAGAAGCGTTGCACTTACTGTTGATTACCTGGACATTCAATTGAGACATGTCGGCAGATGGAGAAGAAGGAACTCGCTTCTAGTAGTGGTACATCTGCCGCAAAACCTGCAACTACAAATGCCGCTATAGGCACCCAGGCGCCATCATCTTCTACACCAACGTTTGCATGTTACGGATGTGGTGCACTAGGAGTGGTCCGATCAAGATGCACAACCTGCGCCAAAGCTGTGCCAAAAGCAGCAAAGGCTGTAGTAAGTTTTTATTCCGTTAACACTTAAGCAGATGTACGTCATAGCCCGGTTATTGGTTTTGCCATAGGCAAAATAACCGGTAGAGCCTATGTGGATACTTGCACGAAAACAAGCGTTGTATCATATGCACTATACAAATGCCTACAAAGACTCGGATTTGCATTCCAGACACAACAACTTATGGAGAAACTGGCTGATGGCACGAAGACAACGAGAGAAGTTTTGACCGTAAATGTACCCGTCAGTGTATGTTACCTTGTTGTGCAAAACATCTTTTATAGTTTTCCCGGAAACTCGGGAATCTCGCACACTTTTGGGCTTCAGCTTTATCCAGGATGCTAAGATGGTATTTAACGTTCCACAGAAGACATGGCATTTCGAGGATTACCCTGAGGACATTTTGGACCTACAAGACGAAGATGATGAGGTGATATCAAATATCCTAACTATTCTCAATCTCATTTTTACTTTTTTTTCTTTCTTTTAATTAGACTTTTTACAATGATTTCAATAATCTTTATAGCCCTTTGCTATGAATAGTTACAGCACTGATAACAACATTTGTGCCACATGTTAAATTTAGTCTTGTTATATATTTTTATTTATTTTTTCCTTTGTATAGATTCTTTTACTGATTGTTTTGTGAATGTGTGATCATTGAAGGCCTTCTAGATTTCTAGACGCTTGTTAACATTTGTTAACTCTCTCGTTTATACAATTTTTTTTTAGTTTCTTACGACTTATTGTCGGGCCTACGTTGTCCCCCCATATATAAGCACTAATACTGTAACATGGAAATATTGTAAAAACAAACCAATTTTTTTAAAAGAGTAACCGTGGAGTTTCTTGCCGGTTCTTCTCCACAGGAAACGACTAACCCGAACCGTGCACCTTTTGTCGACTTTTTATAAGTGCCCATGTAGGCCTATGTGAAATAAAAAACATTTGATTTGATTTGATTTGATATCGATGGTCAAGGTAGAGGCTAAGCCCGTTTATTTTAAACCTCGATTACGGTATACGCTAAAAGATGTCGAGCTGCCTGAATTTATTGCTCCTTTGTCGATAACTCCACGAGAGGAAGGCTAGCTAGAACCCACGCTACCACAACCCTGCGCATGCACTGCATCTGGCAGTCCATTATCTAGCGTAGAACCAGAACTCCCGGTAACGAGTGCCTGCAGCACAAACACGATGCCATAGCGCGTAGTGCCAATTGAGCTGTCGCCTATTCCAAGGAAGCGATCCCGAACATTATTCGATGGGTATTCTGCAAAATTCGTAGATTTTATGGTCCGTGATTCCAAAATGCAGCTTCACCATGCTCCGTGTGAATTATCTCCACACTCCAAGGCGCTCTTCCCTAGCGAACATAGTAATAGCAGCAATGATGTCGAAGTTGGATCGCTGGAAGTGGAAAAGGTCTCATCGGACATGCTAGAAGTAACACAAAAGTCACAGTTGATGGAAGTGCTATGGGACTATCAAGAAGTTTTCGGTTAAGGTGGAGAACTGACTACCCTCGCTGAACACTGCATTGACACGGGTGAGCATAACCCCATCTAAGTACCCCAATACCTCTGCTCACCGCCACGCAAGGCTGTGTTAACAGAAGAGGTAAAAAAGATGTAGGACAGTGGAGTCATTGAAGCATGCTTATCACCCTGGTCTGCACCACTTGTAATGGTACCAAAAAAAGACGGTTCAGTACGAGTTTGCGTTCACCGTAGACTTAATGCCATAACGGTCTCTGACAAGTATGCTATCCCACGCATGGATGATCTGATTCATGCTGCTAAGCCAACGCCTTTCATGTCGACCCTGGATTTACGCGCTGGCTACTGGCAAATGAAAGTAAAACTTGAGCATCAGGACAAGTCGGCATTCATAACTCCGTTTGGAGAGTACCGTTTCAAGAGGATACTATTTGGACTTCGCAATGCACCCTCTACGTTCCAGCGTATGATAGACAGGATTCGAGTTAGCCTGGAAAATGTAAAGATGATAGCGTACCTGGACGATATAATATTTTTTTCGGCTACCTATCAAGTACACCTATCAGATTTGGGTAAGGTACTAAGTAAGCTGAAAGAAAGTAACCTTCGTGTAAACTTTGGTAAGTGCCGATTTTGTTGTTAAAAAATTAAGTATTTAGGGCACATTATTACTCCAAAGGGTCTGAGGGCTGATCCCAAGAAGGTAGCAGCAATACTAGCCTATCTAGCGCCCAAGAATCTGAAGCATATTATGACGTTCCTGCAGACCTGTTCCTGGTACAGGCGATTTATACCAAGCTTTGCTGGAATCAGTGAACCACTCTCCCGTTTAACCAGGCAAAACTCGGTATGGACTTGGTCAGCGGAACAAGAGCAGGCTTATCAAGAGCTGAAAATATGGCTTACATCCACGCCTGTGCTACGACAAGCCGACAAGACGAGAGGCTATATTATTAAAAGTATTGGAGCAGTTCTAGTGCAGGGGGAGGAAGAGGACGAGTATCCCGTCGAATATGGCAGTAGGCTAATGACCCCTGCAGAACGAAATTATGACTTCCACAACCGAGAGGGAGGCTCTCACAGTAGTTTGGGCGATTAAAAAAATCCGAGGATACATTGAAGGCCTCCCAGTAATAGTGGTTACGGACCATCAAGCCCTGAAGTGGTTGATGTCGTTACGGTCTCCAACTGGTCGATTAACTAGATGGGCTTTGCAGATACAGGCGTTTGATATTACCATCAGGTATGCACCTGGTAGGACGAATGTGATTGCTGACACGCTATCCAGGCCTATTTGTGATGAAAGCACCGAAAACACCTGTGGAGTGTGTAGCGTAGCCGTGGATATACCCATAGATTTAGAATTTTTTTGCTATGGATATACCGCAGAGACCGTTATCTGAAATTAGTGCAGAACAGCTGAAGGATGAAAATATGGCCAGCATCGTGACTGCCTTAGATGCAGAGATAAAGATAATGCCGTGTACTGGAGCAACAAAGGGTACGTCATGAACAACGGATTGTTGTACCGATATCACCTATCGGATGACTCAGATGAGGCTCAACTCGTCGTTCCTCAACATGAATGGACAAATGATCTTTCAGTATACCACGATGACCCTTTGGCAGGACATTACGGCGCTGATAAGACATATCAACGCATCTCGAAGCGATATCTAGGACATATGCGGCATATGCGGCCGGGGTTATGGGGCATATGTTAAGAAATAAGTAGCATGCCAGACGTTTAAGACATCCAAACTGAAACCAGCTGGTTTGCTCCAAACGCAACCCGTCAACCAACGTTTCGAAACCCTCGCCTTTGACTTGTTTGGACCTTTGCCGTCAATGATTAGCGGTCAGACAAGGATACTGATAGAATTATTTGCTTTGGAAATTGCCAGCCCTGAAAATTGTGCGACAGTTTTGATAAACGAGATTTTTCTTCGATACGGTGTGTCCTGATAAGCGAGAATGAACCACAATTTGTGAGTGCTGTGGTGCAGCAATTAACCTTTTGTCTGCGAATTGCAGCACACATTCACACCAGTGTATCACCCAGCAGCAAACCCGGTGGAAAGAAAAACAGAGACCTAAAATAACATGTCTTAAAGACACAACTGGCCATTTTAGTAGGAGATGAACATGGAAGTTGGAGTGATAAGTTACCCAGCATACGGTTTGCGATGAATACCGCAACTTGCCTCACTACAGGACATACGCCAGCGTATTTAACATTTGCGCGCGTACTGCGTACTCCGGATAACAATACTCACGATTTTCGTCAGATTTTACTGTCTAAAAACGCTGTGCCTGAAATTACGCCGCAATTGCTACTTATTGCCAACACGCTGAACAAGGCTAGAGATGTCAGAGAGAATCTAGAAGAACTCAGGAAAAATGATGGTAGATCAAGGACGTAGAGAAGATTCTGGTTACTCTCCCGGTGACTTGGTATTAGCAACTACCCATCCAATCAGTAATGCTGCTCGAGGAATAAGTGCTAAATTCTGTCCTCGCAGGGAACCTTATCTAATCCTAGCACGTCATGGTGCTTCATCATATCTGATTTCAGAGCCTACTACTCCTGATAAACTCCTTATCATACATCCGCCTTGACTCCGTTCCAAGGCCATGCGGCAAGTCCCTTTCCTCCGCCGAAGCGCCTAGGCCTAACCCTGAAGGCGCCACTCCGCCCTCTCGTGGACGAGGACGACCACGGCGACACGCGTCTCGTCCAGCTTAGTTGGTGGAACATTAACCTTGACTGGCTACTCGTCGGGGCTACTTAGTATCCAGAGGGGGAGCCTGTTGCACCACCGAACGCCTGTACCTACGCGCCACACTACTACTGTGTCGCGACATCACTCACGCACTCAACGTTAGGCCGCCTCGCATATATAAGAAGACGACGCGGCATCAAGCAGTTTGTCTCCACGGGATCGCCCGGTTAAGCAGTAGACAATCTCTTTGGTTGAACTGCGAGACGCTACTTGAAAAAAAAAAAAAGTCGAGCAGATCTGCGCTAGCGCGCCGCTGTATCCACGCATTATAAGAGCTCGCCTAGTCTAGACGCCCCTTCCCCTGCGGCCCGCGGTGACGCATCCTAAGGCGGATACAGACATTGCGAGGCACGCGCTGCGCAGGACTCGCAACGCACGCTTTTGATTTGAGTTGTCGTAGAACATGCCTCACCACGAATATGAACGTCCACACATTGCGAAGCATGCGATGAGCGCCGTGCGCTGCGCATGCCTCGCAATGTCTGTATCCAACTTTACTTGTTTCGCGACGCACCTCACGTCACGAACTCGCTGGGAACGTACCGTGTAGTATTATTTACCCTCGTACCTATAAGTTAAGTGTAAACACAACATTGTGAACGGAAATAAAACACTTGTTATATTGATTTTACGTTTCAATCATACTTTTTACAAAACTTTAATAGAAGCCTGCAACTGTACGTTTCTTTAGCAAAATGAGATCGCATAACAAAAGAACTTGATAGCTTCTGTACTTTTATTTAAAAAAAAGAATTGTGTAAACAATCAAATAAGTAATCCCTAATTCTTAATCATATATTATATTATTGTATTGTACACAAAACAGACATTACAAATACAAAAGGAAAACTTATAACTAATACTACGAGTACTTACTTAATTCATTAGAAAAAATTAAACCATTCCATTTCTAGTAATTTGATCTTCATTATCATTTAATAGAAGGATTATGTGTTCCAGTGAGAAGTGTTTCCCGCAACTCTGCGGGAAACAAACGGATTAAATTGGTCCAAGTTTAAAATTGAGTTTGTTAAATTTATTCCAAGTTCCTCGGTTTTAAGTTGTAAATCTGTTAGTAATTGTTTAGCAGTTTTGTTCCACTTATCATTGTTTAAATAACTGGAACGTTATAAATTTACCAATAAAGACCAAAACACTTAAAATAATTGTTTGATTGCATACTTTCACAATAAGCCGAAACTTCCATATTATCATTCATAATATTATATTAAGCTTACCTTTTCGTATATGTTATGTCTCCTAAGTAGGTATATTTAAAAGCGGCTTTAAGATTAAATTCAGGCATTTTCATTACGAATATGCGTTCTTTTCACGCTTGAGGAGAATTTAATATCGCTGTCATAATTTGTTAGTGGTTGAAATGTTACAAGAAAATGGAAAGTAACCTTTTTAACCGTTTATTTAAACATAACTAATGACTTTGGCTTTGTTATAATTATCATCACTTTAACTTTTAACGTCAGTTTGTGAAAAATCTTTAATAAAATTGAAACAATCATGACATGTGAATGAACGATGATGCTGTGATGTCTGTTTAATTTATGGGGTTTGTAGATACTCTTTGTGTTTTGCCCTTTTTGCTTTTTATGCGAATGAATGCCCCATTTATAAGTTTTATCGCTACGGTTGCCACGAGTAAATTGTTGAAACTACAAATTGAATAATGTATTTCTGTCTGTAGTAAAATCTTAAAATATTATACTGAATTACGATTTGATTTCATATTTGAATGAATAAAGATGTTAAGGAGTTTATTTTAAACTATTTTTAGATAGGTACTGGTGATACGATATGTTGAAAGGCCTCCCACTAGGTGGACCGATGACCTGGCTAAGGTTGCGGGAAGGCGCTGGATGCGAGACGCACGGGATCGGTCAATGTGGCGACGCCTGGGGGAGGCCTATGTCCAGCAGTGGACGTCTTTCGGCTGAAATGATGAATGATGACTGGTGATACAAATGCTTACTGAAAATTTTATAACAAAGTAGTACTCGTATTTATCCCCGAAAAAGGCTGGCTGTAAGTATAGCTTGTATGTATTTATGATCCTTTTAATATTTAGGATACCTTTTTCGTATACGTTTGCATGAACTCTGAGAATGATATCAAAAACGAAAATTTTATATGAATTCAAGGTACTTTTATTGATGCGGCAAAATACTGGCACGAGATCTATTCAGCAACAGGAAAGCAAATAAAAAAAAAAGTTAATTCAAAAAATCTAAAAACCCGACAGCTTTAAAAGCGAACTAAAAATACTTAAACAAGGAGAAAATCATTCTGTGCAGTTGGAGGATACATATTCGCGAGCTGGCTGACGAAAACCAGATGTACCCTCCTACTGCACAGCATGATTTTCTCCTTGTTTAAGTCTTTTTAGTTCGCTTTTAAAGCAGTTGGGTTTTTAGATTTTTTGAATTAACTTTTTTTATTTATAACTTTTTAGTTATCTTTTTTTTTAAGATTTAGGTACATTTAAACATATAAGTGTTATATATTTTTGAAATCACCTCTTAAAACCCTTTATTTTGATACGCCACACGATGGGTTTGGAAGAAAAAATAAAATTGGCCCCCCACAAAATTGGCGCCCAAATCAAAATCCGCCATTTTTCTATTTTCCCATTTCATGTAGCCAGTGACACTCGCGGGGTTAAGACGAATCGATTGACGTATGAATCATCAAAATCGGCCGACGCGTTTGGTCTCTAGAACGCCACATAGGAACAAACATGACTTAATGTCCTATAACCCCTAGATGGGGCAGAGGGCGTCCACAGATGTCCTCCATCGCGATCTATCTTGAGCTTCACGCTTCACCTCGCTCCATGTCATTCCGATGCTCGTCGCTTCTGCCAACACGGTGCGACGCCAGGTTTGACGGGGACGGCCACGCTTTCTTTTCCCTTGGGGATTCCAGTCCAAAGCTTGCTTGGGTATGTGATCGGGACCCCTTCGGAGCGTGTGGCCAATCCATCTCCACTTGCGACGCTTGATCTGGCGATCGATCGGGCTCTCGTGGCATTTCTCCAACAGCTCTACATTGGAGATGGTCTCGGGCCAGTAAATTCCGAGAATGCGACGAAGACAGCGGTTGACGAAGACTTGTATTTGGCGTGAGATGTCCTTTGTGACCTTCCACGTTTCGCACCCGTAGAGCAGCACGGATTTGACATTGGACCCGAAGATTTTGAGTTTAATCCTTCGGGTCAGTTTCCGCGATTGCCAAACAGGTCTCAGCTGCGCGAAGGTTGCTCGGGCTTTGGCGATCCGTGAAGCGATGTCCTCTTCACTATCCCCAGTCTCTGACACGACACTCCCGAGGTATGTAAATTTGTGGACGCGTTCCACTGCCTCTGTGCCAATCAGCAACGGTGAATGGTTCTTCACACCAGTTCTCATTTCCTGGGTCTTCCGGATGTTTATTTTGAGCCCCGTTTTTGCCGCTTCCTGACGTAGATCGTTTAGCTTTGCTTGCATATGGGCGTGGGACAAACATACATACATACATACATACATACTTACATACGTACATAGACTGATAAACATATTACCCTCCTTCGGCAGTCGGGTAAAAACAAAACCAATAATTCTACTATTCTATCAAAATATTATCACGTTTAGTTTTTTGAAGTAGAAAGTTATAATAAAAGTTAAGTGTTCTTTAAGCGTGTTGTTATTGGACCTGTGGATTGCTTTTCTAACGGTTTTCCTCTGAGAGTGGCCCAAATAGGACCGTGTGGTAAGAGGCACATTGATCATAAATATTAAGCTGTAAAGATCACAACTTATGAAGTATACACTCCGTCCAGCACAAATCTAGATCCAAAACCCCGAAAGCTTTCAGCTAGAACTCCAGAATCGTTTTGAGTGCCTAGGGAGCTCCTTGGAAGATTACAAAGATGGGTTCGTGGAAACTGTCCATACGGTCGGGTCTAATAGAAACTATCCGAGCCTATACTCAAGCTCATGAAAATGAAGCGTGAAATGATCCTGCAGTCTTCATATGATGCGTGGAACTGCCGGCAGCTCAATAGACAGATCTTGAAGACCTTGAAAAGTGACCTCGGCCGCTTTAATACTGAGCGTATTAAAGACGCGTTTGAGTGGAATAAGGGCTCCAAAGTGTTTGAAAGGGATCTAGCTATTGGGCAGAGCCAGCTCACGAAACTGAAGACTGACGATGGCAGGACCGTACCCCCAAACTGAAACTTTTGAGGGAGATAGAGGGGTCCTATGGGCAGTTGTACACGTTAATCAGCAAACCCGTTGCAAATCTAGCAAACGACCCAAAAGCTGGATTGACTCGACACTATACCGAAGACATCCCAGATGTCAGCCTCGAAACCCAAAAAGTCTTCGAACCTACGACCAACAATTTTTAAGTCGCGGCCGTTACCACTGGGGCACCACACTGTCGTTAACTAAAAAAATATAAGTAATAAAACTTAATCAAAAAACTGGTTAACATCATATCTCTTGACTGACACTAGTCTAGCCAAGAGGTATCGTGTTGCCTAGTTACTGGGTTGTGGAAATCAGATAAGCAGTCAATACGTGTAAAACACTGGTACTCTGGTACTGGTGTAGAGTTTCTTGTCCGTTCTTCTCCATAACAAGCTACATTGCCGAATGGACGGTAGAATCAATTTTTTGCGATTAGGACCGGATTATTTGCAACACAATGAAAATGCAAAACCAAATTACTGGCAAACTCGTGTAATTTATTTATAACACATAATAGTACACTTTACACAGAACACATACAGCTACTTACATAGTACACGGCGGGGCTTAGAGCCGAATCAATACGGGGCTCCCATAACAACAATGGAGCAACGGGGCCGCGTCCTACTCTCAGGTAGAATATCTGGCGACTGCCCTGCGCTCTGTGCCGGCACAGTTCGCGGCGTTGCCAAGAGCGGCAACGTTGGCGACAGAGCAACAAGGACGATAGGACACGCCCGCACAAGGGCGACAAGGATAGCAATATACGGCGCATGCGAGGCTGCCAGCTCGCATGCCACAGATAACAATAAACTACAACTAACTAAACATAATAAAAGACACATACTAAAAAAGCACAGATAATGCAGAATGAGTTGCCTACATTCCACCCCCTTGTTCCTGAACACTCACTTCGGTAGGCAACACATCTAAATCATAGTATCTACATTATTCTTAACTTAGCGTCTTTAATAAAGTCTCACTTATTGTCATTAATACACTTGTGTAACACGCACTGTTACAAAACGCACAAACACTACGCGACGACGCACTCAAAATGTAGCTTGCTCGCTGTTGATGTGTGCACGGTGACCGGGTACTCGCTGACGCGCGGTCGGTCACGTGTCAGCCGGCGCGGGATACACCGTCGGGGCGACAGGCGGCGGCGGCGTCGTGGGCGCCGTTGTAGCAACGAGCGGCATCGACGCGGCGGACGGCGTCGGTGTGGGGCGCAATTTATGCGCGGGGGGCGCCGGCGGAGCGGCGGGCGGCGTCGCCACCGCAGGCGCCGTCGTAGCAATGAGCGGCGTCGATGCGGCGGACGGCGTCGGCGTGGGGCGCAACATATGTTCAGTGGGCGCCGTCTGCGTCGCGGGCGCCGTCGTAGTAACAAGCCGCATCGACGCGGCGGACGGCGTCGGCGTGGGGCGCAACAAATACGCGGAGGGCTCCGGCGGCGCGGCGAGCTGCGTCGGTTTCGGCGTGGGGCCAGCCAGCGGCGAGCAGGAAGCCGGCGGCGTGGCGGACGCTGGCGGCGCGGGGACAGCCAGCGTTGAGCAGGACTGTGGCACCGCGTCCATGCATTTACGAGGGGCCTAAACCACGGGCCCGGAGAATATCGCGACGGGCGCAAATGATGCGCTGGGTAGCCGGTAGGCAGCCGGTCGGACGGCAGTAAACGGCACATGCGTGGTACCACGCGCGCGTATCGTGTCATGCCTTCGATGATACACGTGCCAGACGGCGCGGGTGGTTTGTCCACGTGTGGGGCAAGCGCGAGCCCATGTGCGCGCTGTCGATCGGCCAAGGACGCGCCTGCCATCACAAGGGGCGCTAGCGGCAAGTCCACGCGGTCGCACGGGACTTCAACAGGCGGAGAGAACGGGACAACACGTGGGGCATTTACGAGCCCACGCGCACGTTCTCGCAGGTCTTCGGTAAAGCCCGCGCCAGACAGCGCGGGCGGTTTGTCCTCCTGTTCGCAGGGGACTTCAACGGGCGGGGAGAACGGGACAACACGTGGGGCATGTACGAGCCCACGTGCCCGTTCTCGGTCGGTCAAGGACGCGCCAGCCATCACAAGGGGCGCTAGTGGCATGTCCACGTGGTCGCACGGGATTTCAGCAGGTAGGGGGAACGGGGCAACACGTGGGGCATGTATGAGCCCACGTGCACGTTCTCGCAGCGGGACTTCGGTAACGCGCGCGCTGTCCAGCGCGTGGGGCACCAGCGCCAAGGCTGCGTGTTCGCAGGCGGCCTGATCAGCAATCGGAGAGAATGTCACAACGCGTGGGGTAAACACGAGCCCACGTGCGCATTCGCTATTCAGGCCTTCGGTCGAACACGTGTCAGCCGGCACGGGGGGCGCGGGCGATTCGTCCATTTGCTCACAGGAAACTTCAGCAGCAGGCGGGAAGAATGCCTCGATCTCGGCGATTTCCAAAGCCAGCTTCTTCCTTATCAGCTGTTCCTTTAACTTGGCGAGCTCTTCTTCGGCCCTGTATTCGGCCCTTGCTGCAGCACGGCGGGCTTCGCGGCTACGGCGGCTCGCTCTCGACCCGGATGTCGCACACGTGGCATTATTCGAACCACGCGTTACAGATGCGATATCCACTCCAGGTCGGTGCTCGCCCCCAACGTGGTGGTCATGGTACAGTGATTCGCGACTGGGGCTGCTCGATCTCGACCCGGATGTCGCACACGTGGCATTAATCGAACCACGCTTTACAGTAGCGATATCCTCTCCAGGTCGCTGCTCGACTCCAGCAGCTTTGCTTTGTGCGTCAACGCCAGTAATTTGGTTTTTCATTGTGATCCGGCTCGAAGGACCAATTTTGCGATTAGGACCGGATTATTTGCAACACAATGAAAATGCAATACCAAATTACTGGCAAACTCGTGTAATTTATTTATAACACATAATAGTACACTTTACACAGAACACATACAGCTACTTACATAGTACACGGCGGGGCTTAGGGCCGAATCAATACGGGGCTCACATAACAACAATGGAGCAACGGGGCCGCGTCCTACTCTCAGGTAGAATATCTGGCGACTGCCCTGCGCTCTGCGCCGGCACAGTTCGCGGCGTTGCCAAGAGCGGCAACGTTGTCGCCCTTGGCGCCCTTGTGCGGGCGTGTCCTATCGTCCTTGTTGCTCTGTCGCCCTCTAAGCCCCGCCGTGTACTATGTAAGTAGCTGTATGTATTCTGTGTAAAGTGTACTATTATGTGTTATAAATAAATTACACGAGTTTGCCAGTAATTTGGTTTTGCATTTTCATTGTGTTGCAAATAATCCGGTCCTAATCGCAAAATTGGCGCGGGGGGCGCGGGCGATTCGTCCATTTGCTCACAGAAAACTTCAGCAGCAGGCGGGAAGAATGCCTCGATCTCGGCGATTTCCAAAGCCAGCTTCTTCCTTATCAGCTGTTCCTTTAACTTGGCGAGCTCTTCTTCGGCCCTGTATTCGGCCCTTGCTGCAGCACGGCGGGCTTCGCGGCTACGGCGGCTCGCTCTCGACCCGGATGTCGCACACGTGGCATTATTCGAACCACGCGTTACAGATGCGATATCCACTCCAGGTCGGTGCTCGCCCCCAACGTGGTGGTCATGGTACAGTGATTCGCGACTGGGGCTGCTCGATCTCGACCCGGATGTCGCACACGTGGCATTAATCGAACCACGCTTTACAGTAGCGATATCCTCTCCAGGTCGCTGCTCGACTCCAGCAGCTTTGCTTTGTGCGTCAACGCCAGTAATTTGGTTTTTCATTGTGATCCGGTTCGAAGGACCAATTTTGCGATTAGGACCGGATTATTTGCAACACAATGAAAATGCAAAACCAAATTACTGGCAAACTCGTGTAATTTATTTATAACACATAATAGTACACTTTACACAGAACACATACAGCTACTTACATAGTACACGGCGGGGCTTAGAGCCGAATCAATACGGGGCTCCCATAACAACAATGGAGCAACGGGGCCGCGTCCTACTCTCAGGTAGAATATCTGGCGACTGCCCTGCGCTCTGTGCCGGCACAGTTCGCGGCGTTGCCAAGAGCGGCAACGTTGGCGACAGAGCAACAAGGACGATAGGACACGCCCGCACAAGGGCGACAAGGATAGCAATATACGGCGCATGCGAGGCTGCCAGCTCGCATGCCACAGATAACAATAAACTACAACTAACTAAACATAATAAAAGACACATACTAAAAAAGCACAGATAATGCAGAATGAGTTGCCTACACAATTATTATTACTTTTAATTTAAATTTTTGACGTTTAAAAGTGCCGTTTAATAGCCTAATTGGCTATTTGACAGATTTCAGAAAAGTATTGTAAAAAAAAATCAATTTTATTTTATACCTCTTACAAATATCTTTTTATTAAAAAACGTTTTTTTTAAGAAAAAAAATATATTTGTAAGAGGTATAAAATAAAATTTACAATTTTTTCACAGTCGGTCACGTGACATTTTGGGCTTTGTCGTCATATCTTAATAAACAGACGCAAACTACGACGAACAACTCTTTGTTTGTTGTTTAAAATGTGACGTCACACGATGCATCAATCATGGCCGCCCCCGTTTTGGATCATTTATTCCATAGATAAAAAATGGCAAGTTTGTTTTCGAAAATTAAAATATTAACATATTACATATTGACGAAAAAAAATTATTAATTTATTATTTACCTACAAGCTAACATTGCCAACACAATCCATATTTTATTGCAATATCTGTCAAATAGCCAAATGAATTTGATTTTGACTCAGCTAAATCCAGTTAAACTGGAAGCCGACCCCAACATAGTTGGGAAAAGGCTAGGCAGATGATGAACTTTTTAGTTAATGGTTTTTTTTTAGAATTAACTACATTTATACATGTAAGTCTTACATATTTCTGAAATCACCTCTTAAAGACCTTTATTTTGATACCCCACGCGATGGGTTTTGAAGAAGAAAAATTGGGCCCCAACACTAAGGGACCCATTAGCCGCCATTTTTCTATTTTCAAATTTTATTGCAGCCAGTAACACTGGCAAGGTTAAGACGAATCGATTGCCGTAAGAATCATAAAAATCGGCCAACGCGTTTCGTCTCTAGAACGAGAACGCCACATAGGAACAAATATACATACAGATTAGACAAAAATAGACTGATAAACACATTACCCTCCTTCGACAATCGGGTGAAAACTATATAGCATTACGTGTACGTATTAAAACTGGGTTTAAGTATGTAATAAATTGCCGTAAAGTACAAAATGATCAATCTCACATTTTCTCTCTTTGGGAAATCCATAGGTAAAGTTCGACATTTATATTGCCGTGATGGATATTAAAAACTCGTGAAAGGTAATATCGCACTTGAAACGTCGCAACGTGACTACTTTATTAGATTTATGCATTTACCGGGCTTTACAAAGGTAATAGCGACTTCGACTATCGATCTACCTAACATTCCTTGATGTATCTATATTTGGCAATACTTATCAAGGTACTCGTAAATTCTGTCCGAATTTTTAGGATGAATTGTTCAACAAAATAAAAACAAAATTTCCATTGCGCTCCTAAGATTGCTGTTTTAAAATCAAAATATTGAGCGACTAAAAATACCGTTTAAAATCCAAATTAATTCAAGGATGAAGACGAGTCGCATTTCTATCAAAAGGTGATAACATTTTATCAAATGAATAGCTTCTAAATAATCTGGATTGTTTTCATAGCAATTTATTTTACAGCTTTATGAAAATGGGTAGCCAAATACTTTTTTTAAGAAGGTCTTCTATAGGCTTGTCAACACGGTCAAATACTCAGCTTATGGTAATGTTATGTAAAAATGTAGCTAAATGGTTTTCCTTACTCTTTTTATTGGAATTCTTTTTTCGCGAACTTTTTTATGATTTTGCATTTGCCCAACATGTCTCCAAGAGGTTTCATAATTTCATACTATCACTTGGTACTAAGTGACCCTGTATTTCAAATTCTTTTGCTTTTTTGGAGACACTTTATAAGTCGTTGACAGGCAAAGCTCTCTCAAGTTTTTCGATAAAGGCACCACACAAATTCAGAAATTACCTTTTGTGAGTCAAACAGCCATCCATTTGACACAGTTCACAAGTTTTGTCTACCTTGCGAGCCATGTTTGTCACAGAATACGTATTACAGTGAGCTATATCACATAACGGCTCACAAGTGACCCACTTATATCAGAAGATGGAGTGAAGGCGGCTTATGAAATAAGTACCTATGTACAATATGACACATAAAATGCACAAACATCCTGAGCTGGAAGGCATTATCTGCCTACCCATATAAACGAGATTACTCTCCCGACTCACTACGCAGGAAGCGAAACACATCCGTCGATTTGTGAGAAATACGTGCAATATCACTTGAGCGCGTGACAAATGGAATGTTTTTATGCCGAATATGTTACGCATCTGCTGCCATCTGTCAAAGTAATGCCGTGTTTAGTGAAGACATTACCTGAGGAATTTGTTATCCTACTACATTAAAGTTTAACACGGGTGAAAGTTGTGACAGGTAGGCATCGTTTGTGTAATAGATCGCTAAAGTTGATAGATATTACGTCTAGTATTTAAGTAAGAATATAAATGACGCGCTACCATTATATATTTCAGTGAAAACACTGTAATAAGGATTTATAAAAACTTATCATAATCACTGTAATAACAACAGCAGCTCAGTAATATTAAGTTTTGTGAACTTTATTGTGAAGGATTTCAGAAAAAAATATCCTTTTCTTACCCTTACGTATTGATTTTTGAGTCACAATAAATCCTAGTGCCTCCTAATACCTTTAGAAGATGTTCAGAACACTACATAAATACGAGATTCGTAAATAATGATAAGTGTAGCAGAGATTGTAATATATCTACACGAGTGTTAGTATCAGTATGGAATAGTTTACGATAGCAAATAAAGATAACAATCTATCGCAAGGAATCCGTCTATTTGTTTCCGTAAGAAGAATCGCTTGTTAATTCTTCTCCTGCTATTTATTTAACTTGTAACCTTAGAAAATTACCTTTAAGTAGACCAACGTTGCGTTAATCCACCGACGGTAACGAATGTAGTGGTGGACAAGGCAGGTTCAAAATACTTCTTACCATACAAAATACTTATTGACAATCTCAACAAGTAACTTACAATATTATCCGCATCAAGAACACAATTACTGTGGACAATATCGAAAATCGTCAAGTGACAGTTGAAGATAAGCTCTCCTCGCGAAAATCCAGTGTAAATAACTTTTCTAACTACACTTTCCACTCGATTAGCTCATGTATAGTTACTTTAGAGTAGTAGATGAAACCTCGCCTAACCGATTTCTAGAACTTACGAGATATGTAAGAGAACTTGATGCGAGTCCAAGTACCCTAGAGATATTTCATAAATATTTGATAAGGTGACTCTTGAAGGAACTTCTGTATTTGGACGCAAACTTACGGAAGTAGAGCTAGATTGCGAAGTTTAAAGATGTAGTTTTAGGATTAATTTGATAACATACCTAACTTATTATTCCACTTGTGACTAACTTTTTTCGGATCATTTGGTTTAAACAGAGCAATGTTTAAACAAATCCTATGAAATAAGTATTAATAGGTAATATTTTCTTTCAAACTACACGAATTAATTTGTATTAACTGCCACCAACCATTAGCATAGTCTTATTAATTGGGAAACTTCATGTAAAAATATTCGTGCTCACGAATACATTAGTATATTTTTACAACAGACAGATCTCGTTTGTGAAAACTTCTCTATGGTAGAGCTTCATCATTATGTTAATGCAGAGGTTTTATTCGTGAGCACAGATTGATATGTTAAGCATGCAATAAACATATTGGTACCAAACATTAAATTTAACCGATTTATTAATTTACATGTCGTATATAAGAAATCTAAATAAAACATTATTGTATTACAATTAACAAAGAAGCACTGGAAAATATGAATCCTTTACAAATATTTATGGTTTAGTAGTTCTTACCAAAATATAAGTTTTGGCTGTGAGTCTTAACTGTTATCAAAGTTGTAGGTCTCCTGATTACAGTCACAATAATTATTTAACAATACAAACAGCAATCTCGAGGTGATTGTTGACAGACAGTCTCCCTGAAGTGGTTTAATTTTCCAGAGGTTCTTCGACAACATCTGGCTCTGAATTATAAGCTGGCTACGTGAACTACTCATTTAATAGTTCACTGTAGAGTGATTCCCTTTTGTGAGTGCTGAAGGAGGGAGACAATTCCTACCTTTGTCTAACTCTTTCAATATTGAAGAACCATACAGTCTACAAGAATTACTACACTCCATTTCACTTTTCAAAAAGTTTCCTTGTTACCAACATGCAGGCTTTTGATGACCACTACTGTTAAAAAAAAATATGGGAGGAAGTCTTTCACAAATTATAATGAAATCCTTAAATGTTTACTGTTTATTAAATGGAAAGTTACATAAACTCGTTACAAATGAAACAGATTGTTCCATTTATTTAATAAATTGTCTTTCACCGACTTTCTCTTTGCTGTGACTGCATTAGTTTTTACATTGTGTGTTCACTCATTAATATATTCCATTACACAAGTGATAAAATATTAATGCCTTTGGCCAATAAGTTATTTAATGTTGTTTTCATATTTTGCTTTTGTAATATTATATATACAATGCTTTCTTATAGTTACAACTTCCAAAAATCAGAATGTACTTAGCATGCATTACGTAAATGTGTATGAGTTTAGTATTTGTAGCCCAACACTCTTTATTGTCTCACTCTTCATTTTCTCTATATTTGAACGCTTTGATAGAGTTTTGGGATCGTCCCTTATTTTAATAATTTTTATACACCGCGGTATAATTTAAGGTCTATGTAATTCACAAGCAGTGTGTTGTTTATGATTGAAAAAAAAACCAGGATATAAAATAATTCTGTTACACAATTTTTAAAGCTCAATGTGCTGTTAAAGAGCTAATTAAATGATGCTATTAGTTTGTTGGTAAAATTTAACAATAATTTATCAAAGCATGAGCTTGTATAAGTTTTTAATGTTAATTAAACCTATTTAGGTATCGCACATTTAGAAAATACAATATATCTTAAGATTTGACGACATGTTCACTCAATTCTAAATATAAACAAATTATATTCAATCGTTTCAAAATATAAAGCAAGCTCAAGTGTTAAATTATCTAGATGTTAATATACTTTGATTAGCCACAAACAGGAGCAGATCCATTATAATGTGTATTAATGCTATCGCTGTTTACTATTCTCTGTAACACTACAGTCTACAGAATTATGCACAGATTGTCTTTTGCAACATTGATCACATAATCGTTAGAATTATGTACATAATGAAACTAAAGGGTCTTTCAACAAGGACGGGTCGATGTTAAAATTGAATAAAACAAGATGTGTATGTGGCCCATTTATGCCATTATGGATGGAATATGACATCGTTCAAATGTCCGCCGCGGCTTCGTATGGTGGCACGAATCCGAGAGTTCCAATTTTTTATGACTCTGCTGCATAGATCCGACTGAATCCGAGCGATGGCCTGCGTTATGTTGGCTTTCAGGACAACGGTCGAATGTGGTTTATTGGCATAGACCTGCGACTTCAGAAAACCCCACAAGAAAAAGAGAACTCAAGAGATAACTCTACCCTCAAACCGTTCATGCAGAATGTCGATTGTGTCGTTCACTGTGTGGCAAGTAGCGCCATCTTGCTGGAACCACATGTCGTTCACGTCCATATTGTTCAATTCAAGACAAAAGAAATTGTTTATCATTGATCTGTAGCGCTCGCTCGATCTATCCAGCAGAGTCATTAAAAATTGGACCTCTCGGATTCGTGCCACCATACGAAGCCGCGGCGGACATATGAACGATGTCATATTCCATCCATAATGGCATAAATGGGCCTTTTAAATAAAAAATAAATTTAGTTAATATCTCACACACATCTTGTTTTATTCAATTTTAACATCGACCCGTCCTTGTTGAAAGACCCTTTAGTAGATCTGTTTTTGTAGGCAAACAAGGCAAGTGTATACAGTGAGCTTGAACTAAGAACCTCTTGAGAACTTACGAGTAACAGCAGCTGGCACAGCCTGTACAGAGCTTGGTAAAAACAGGTTGGTCAGGTCTAACAATAGAACCTATAAATTAAACAACTTTTACCCCCTTTGAATAAGTTATGAAAGACTCCGCTGAAATATTAATTTCTTTGTCTCGAATACAATAAGAATAACAATCAAGAATATTCCTGAAACGTTCATCAGGGAAAGATCTAATTCATTCAAGATTCATCACTTGGCATGTTTCTCTATAGACACCCGAAGCCCGGGATATAAACTCTTCCTCTGTGCTGTCAAGCGTAGATTTAATCTCGCGTTGGCTAATTGTCTAAAATTGGTGGGTTGTAGTAAAATGCGCGTCATGATTCATGGTCGATGAGATTCTGGCTTGGGTCACAAGTTTAGTTTCAAGCTTTTGGGGGTATGCGGAACAGGGTGTAAAGTCCCACAAACCTCCATAGAAAAGGGAGGATCCTCCGACCAGACGGGTGTTGTGTCTGGTCCGGGCAACTGCCCAACGGTTATCGTCGGACTGTTGTATACGTTCAAATCGCGCTGCAAACTTTGCTTGCGCGATGTAGGATTTGTGTGACGTCATGTCATTACTTTGTAAGTGGCGGTGTCGGTGCCGCTACATCACTCCCCTCCGGAGACCGGAGGTCGATAGCAGGTTGAGTCGTCCGTACATCTTGTGATGCGTGCCTGGCCAGTGGAAGATTGGTTCCCGTGAGTCGGAACCGGAAGTCGCAGAGTTCGCGGTGAGTCGGAACTGTATGCGGTTGTGCCCCAGTGAGTCGGGGTGATGATATCCCTGTGAGTCGGGATAGTTTTGCTGGCTCCAGTAGTTCGGAGCGGTGATGATGTGTCCCAGTGAGTCGGGACAGTGCTGCTGGCTCCAGTGGGTCGGAGCGGTGATGAAAGAAGCTGAGGGTGATGACCAGGTATGCGCGTCCGCTGCATGCTGGTGGTCAGGATACCCCCGTAGATGCCGTGGGTACTGGCTAGCTGTGTGACTCGCTGCTCGAAAGCTTGAGGAAGTGATGATGACGTCACGATGAAGTAGCTCTGCACGAAGGCTGCGCTGATGTTCATGTTCGAGGGTCACCAGTTTGGAGGTATGTGGAACAGGGTGTAAAGTCCCACAAACCTCCATAGAAAAGGGAGGATCCTCCGAGCAGACGGGTGTTGTGTCTGGTCCGGGCAACTGCCCAACGGTTATCGTCGGACTGTTGTATACGTTCAAATCGCGCTGCAAACTTTGCTTGCGCGATGTAGGATTTGTGTGACGTCATATCATTACTTTGTAAGTGGCGGTGTCGGTGCCGCTACAAGCTTTTTAATATTCATTAATTGATTGACGGTAGAAAATTTTTTTTTTGTATAAATAATTGTAAAAGCCATATCAATACCTATACAAATGAATTCACCTACTAAAATTGGATAAGGTATCGTATGTTTTTATGAAAAACCAGCTGTTGCCCGCGACTTCATCCGCGTCAAACTCGTAAAATACATATTTTTATTTTTTTAGTTTCCCACCGGAACTATGAATTTTCTCGTGATCAAGCGTAGCCTATGTTACTCGTTATTACATCAGCTATCTACCAGTGAAAGTCCCGCCAAAATCGGTCCAGTCGTTTCGGAGATTACCCGGAACAAACAGGCAGACAGACAAAAATCTTAAAAATTGCTTATTTGTTGTGAGTACCGTATATACTTTCACGTGCATTCAATAAAACGTTGTTATTTTGATATTACATTCAGACACTTCAATTTTATTTATTTGTATGCAATATATCCGATTTTTCAGATGAATTCAAAAAGGCTGTGAAAATAATTTAAGTAACCAATTCATCCAGTCGCGCTGACTTCAGTTCATATGCAAAACCAAATTGAACATACCACTCTGAATATTTGGCGACTGATGTTGATGAGATTTTTTTTAAATTCAGGTCACGATGCGGTGATACGTATAACACTCACGTTAGAGTAAATCACACAACACTGCCACAAAGTAGCATCCCCTTGAATTTGCTATGATACATAAATGTTATTTATCTTCATCACACGACGAATACTAATGTTTTTAAAGCAAAATTTAAACATTAAACATATATATGCATACATTACTTTGAACACAATTCCCTCATGTGTATGATACCTGCCTGCATCACTTTACATTTGGTATCTCTATAGAAATAAGATTTCATACTGAGATTGAGACTCGATATTAACGTTCCAAGTATCTGTATCACAATGTAACGGGATATTTTCTTGGGAACAATAAAGCACCATATACTGAGAACGATGTTTATTATATTTAACCCTTGAACACGTTACCAAAGTAAATAAATTTAAAAAGGGTCGCTGGTTGCAGTTGGCTGGTCAACTTTTCTTCGTACCAAAATATTTCCCAACTAATTTATAGTGGTGGGTGGAAGAACAAAAATAAAAAAAATAATAATAAAACGGAAGGGTCAGAAAAACCCGTCTCCTGAACCGTCGCGTAGCCAGCCAACTCCACACTGCGACAGCCTGCCTCGAGCAGATAGCCTCCGCCAGGCAATCAGCCCCAACCAGACAGTCAGCCCCAACCAGACACCTCCTGAAGTTACAGAATAAAAACTTCTTAGCACAAAAACTCAAATTAAACACAAAGGGCTCCGAGTATATAGAACAGACAGGTCGCTAAAACACGGTAAGTAACATCCTATACACCGGGCTTTACATAGGCGAACACAATGGGTGAGCCGTCCGGCACTCTTCATGATTAAACACACAGAATTTAGGGTTAGACGGAGCAGACAATTCGCTACACATGGAAGGTATTATCTTACACACAGGCTTTACATAAGTGAACACAATGGATGAGCTGTCCCGCACTCTTCATGATTAAACACACAGATTTTATTGTTATACAGATCAGACAAATCGTTGGGATACGGGGAATATTATCTTAAATACCGGGCTTTACATAGGCTAACATAATGGATGGCCCTCCTGAGTATATGGAAATCATGCCTAAGGTGTATGTAAGTAGGTATAATTGTATGGAGCTTGTCAACAAACACCCACAAAGGATAGGCCAGCCCAAATAATATAAATGTATCGGCCGCCCTAAGAAACCGAATACCAACTGACAGAGCCTTTAGGAAGTCAAACACGTACCTTTCGGAGGAAGAAAACCCGTAGGGTAGATAGGTCGGCCCAATTTCGACCCCACGCCACGTTGTTCTGAAAGAAACCAGCAAGTCAGCACACAGAACTCACAACGAAATACGATGGGGTCAATCCCCTGAGCAAAGCGACTTACCGTGAGGGATTATGAGCCCGACGTGGGAACACGTGGACAACGGGGCCAGTACCTGACCGAATCCCCGCTGCCACAGGAAGAAGCCCACGTTAAGATAACTCAGCAACACTATCAGTCAGGTCGCGGTCGCACGGACCTCACGGTTCCACGTGGACCAAAGCGACCTGATCAAAGCACAGCCAGGAGCAGCTTTTTCGGTCGCCGGGACGCACTCACGCGTCCCAATGCGGATCAGGCTACTCACACACACCAACTTCAGCACAACAGATTATTGGTTAGGGCTTCGGCCCAACCAGCACGTTAGCAGGCGGGTGACCGAAGATCCGGTCGCCACGCCGCCTCGCAGAAAAAGCAAAAAAGATCCACGCACCCACAAGTCAAAACGTCAAGTCACCCAGTGCCGTTCGGATATACATCGCACTAAAATCAAATCACTATGATTTCAACTAACCCATAAAAGAATTCCAATCCTTGAAGAAATCACACGGAACAATCACCCTTCCGCAAAATACACTATCCCAGGTCCAAATCACATCCGTCAAATCATTCAAATACAATTTACAATTAAATTCTATAAAAACACAATCACTGACTAATAAAAATTATTTTAAACATGCACTGCGTCTAACTAACGATTTGCGCGTTTCCAAACGCAAACGCGGCACTCACAAATGACAGCTGGCAGTCTGTCAAAACAAACAAATAGAATTAAGTAAATATAAATTTCGGAGGACGAATATCAAGTGATTTTAAGTTATTTTAGTGAAATGAGAGTGTTTATAGGGAACTCACCGTCCCAGGGTGCGGTTCCAAAGTGGTTCCACCACCCAGCGGCAGTTTTTAAAGCGAACGAGCGAAAACACGGCGGCAAGAGGTAATTAATTTTCTTTTGACAAAACTTTTATCTACCACAAAAAAAGGTGTTACAACAAGAAGTAACACAGAGTGAGCTTATAACACAATTTTCTATCAATACGCTAGAGAAACTAACGTTGTGTGAATATCACCACGCTGAATTGCGTATTTGAATATGTAAATATTTATTTGGTTGATCTTACACAAGTTTGAGTACCTAATACTTAGACTTGAATCGGTAAGTACAATTATTTTAAACAATATGGAACCTGTAGATATCCACAAGTAAATAAATTACACGACCCATAAAATTGTTGATCGCTTCGAAGCGAAGATCTACATTTGCATTTTATTGCAATTGTTGTCAGAGAATAATTGTGTGGCCGTAATCAGCGGTGAATTCCGTTTTGTTTTTTAAAGTATTGAATAGAATTCACGTTTTAATTTGAGAAAAATATAAGATTTAAAGTGGAAACTGACACAAACTTTATTTACTTTTAAAATAAGCAGAGAGACAATTTCCTAATCTAAATGATACAATATCCTGCTGCTCGCATATTGTAAAGTGTGCTAGCTACGAAGACATGATCGTAGCGGTGTGGCTACGACGTAGTGCGCTCTGAGTGGCGTAGCTGAGACTACGACTTTAACTTCTATAAACTAAAGCACACGTATCCAAACGAATACAGAACTAATTTATACAACACACGTAACAGTAGACTTTTATACCAAAGATTATCAAACTACCAAGATCCGATCAAAGTATGGGTCAGGTAACAGCTATTACAAAATGTACATAATACGTATTTTTTTTTTTGGGACAATCCCACCGCACTATTCCAAACCACTGCAACTCCTGCCACATATATATCATACGTATGCCACTAATCCAGCGCACGTGGATAAAGAAGCTTGATAGTCTTTTTCTTACGGCTTACTTTACAAATATCAATATTTAAGGCTAACCGAAAACTTTATTACAAACTGACTTCACCGACAAAACACTGCAAAGCGTAAAATAACTTTCTGTTCGGAAGTCGGTGTCCTTGGTACCAATTTTTTTTCGTTTTTGATACCGACTTCCGAAAAGAAACTTTTTTCCGCTTTATAGTGTTTTGTTTTGGAAATTGGTTTGATTTATTTATTAAAAAGTTTTTAATCAAAAAAAATATATAGGTATATAGCCTATGATACGCCAGAATAATGTAGCTTTCCATAGGTGAAATAAATTTTAAAATCTGTAAAGTAGTTTCTTTTTTAACCTTTACAAGCCAATATTTCCTCTTTATAATATTTTTTATGTAGATAAATATTAGGTGGGTTCTTGCTTTTTTAACCGACTTCAAAAATGGGGGTGGGTTCTCAAATCACCTGTATTTTTTGTATGTGCGTCGCCTCAAAACTTTTTACTAGGTAAACCGATTTTGATAATTATTTTTATTTGAAAACTGGTGCTTCTCATGTGGTCCCATTAAAATTTTGTGAAGATCTGATGAAGAACTTCGGAGATATAAACAGAACTCTTCAATAAACAACGGCAAATATCTCGGGGTTGCTGCAGTCGCATGTATGTTTATTGTTCATGCCATTTCATAATATAACATCACGCCAGTACGCTCTAAAGCGGTTCGCAGATGTGTACAGTTCATGCTGGTACACTCTTATTTCACCGGTTATGTTTATGTTTTAAGTTTTTCGAGTAATCTATTTTGCCATAACGTTGGGCATTATAAGTACAGTTATAAGTACCTTACTTATTATGAACCAAAACAAAAAAAATACAACCAACTTCCCAATATAAACACGGAAGTTGGTGTCAAAAAACGGAGAAACAAAAACTAGAACACCAACTTCCGAATTTTTTCACATTTTAGTGTTTTTATTTGGAAGTCAGTTGTATTTTTTTTTAAAAGTTTTTTTTGAATTCATTGCAGTTGTCACGTTGATATCTTATCTCTCTGATCGTTTCCATTAAATGACATTTTTAGGGAACGAGGATTTCAATACTATATCAACTATAATAGCTACCACTAAAATGAGATCAACAGTTTATAAAGCGAAGCTATGGTTTTTCTGAAACTAAGCATTAATAAAGAGATATCATTGCCAAGCAACATTAGCATATCAAAAGTCGCATTGCCCGGTCTTAAGACAAAGTAAAAGAGGGCGGGAAAACGGTGACGTAACACTGTGACGTCATAGTTTATGGCTCAAGTACTCCTTGTGAAGAAAGGGGCAAGGCACTAACTGCGACTGCCGACACAATAAACAGAGATTTAAATCTCTTAAAACATTTACATTCAAGTGGTTTTCTCTCTTGCTGAGATACATTTTCTTACTAACATTTTTTTAGTAATGTGACTTGAGATGCTTTTCAAGGTTTTCACTTAATTAGTTGTTTAGGAATTATAAGAATAAAAAAGGTTTTCTTCTAACTTCTGCAATTAATAAAGCTTATGCCTGCGAGTGCTAATTCTAAATTTAGCAGCTCTCTACCATTTTATCTTGAAGCCCTTTTAAGAAGTCTTCTATTAACCACGTGATGTGCTTTTGCCACTTTTTAAGCCCCCCTCCCCCTGGTGATATGACTCCCCGTGGTGATGTTTTAGACTACCCATTCCCCCTACCCAAAATTGTTTGTATTTTTATTGTTTGAAAGTATCTTAAAAAATCAGAATATTATCTTTTAACACAGGTATAATATAATTTAATACTGGAAAATTATAAGCACCGTGATAAAAAGTCTAGGTAGACTTTTTGGTTTAGAAAACGACCATTCAACGAAAAAATAAATACACATGATATATCACTACACCCCCTTGTGATATTTCGTGATTTTTTTCTGTAATTTTACGCTTTTACTTTATCTCGTTCCTTATATAGTCCAGTAGGGATATAATTATTTAAACCTGCCTTTTTTTACCTTTGATAATTCAAAAGTTAGTTAATTTTCGCTGGGTGGATAATGTATGTGAATTCATTGCTATGTACAAAAATGCTAACAGTTTAGAGTTATGCAATAGGTATGAAATAGGTATTTCCTATTATTTCGTGTTATAACAAAAATATAATATTTAAATTTAAATAATTTATTGTCTCTTATATAACATTATATTAGCGAAAATGCTAACAGATAGGTACTGTGGAACAATGGAAATCTGAAAATGGCTCGTAACTCCTTTAAGATTTAAGTTTTCAAATCATTTAATATATGACAACCTTACAACGAAAGTTCTAGTTCTGTATTATGCTGCACAGCTAATTGTATTTTTACTTTGCGATACGCGAAATACTGAATTTAAGTTTCTAATTTTGCGCTTACATATTCGTACTCAGCCACCATACAAAAGCGACATACTGGCGGGCATAGCTCCACTGGCATGGGCATGGGCATGGGTATGGGTATGGGCATGGGCATTGGCATGGGCTTGGGCATGGGCTTGGGCATGGGCTTGAGCATGGGCTTGGGCATGGGCTTGGGCATGGGCTTGGGCTTGGGCATGGGCTTGGGCATGGGCATGGGCATGGGCATGGGCATGGGCATGGGCATGGGCATGGGCATGGGCATGGGCATGGGCATGGGCATGGGCATGGGCATGGGCATGGGCATGGGCATGGGCATGGGCATGGGCATGGGCATGGGCATGGGCATGGGCATGGGCATGGGCATGGGCATGGGCATGGGCATGGGCATGGGCATGGGCATGGGCATGGGCTTAGGCGTAGGCGTAGGCATTGGCATGGGCATGGGCAAGGGCATGGGCTTGGGCATGGGTATTGGCATGGGCCTGGGCATGGGCATGTGCATGGGCATGGGCATGGGCACGGGCATGGGCATGGCCATGGGCATGGGCATGGGCATGGACATGAGCATGGGCATGGTATTTAGATTTATTTTGCGTAGTAGGGTTGTAGTCAACTGCCCCCGCGGTGACCAGCCGTTGTGGGGGAGATGGTTGTGAGAAGGGTGGAGCTGATTGATAGAATTGATCTGTGTCGCAGGATTCAGTAGTCTTCCTTGTTATTATTGTTTTTATTTAGGTAGGTGAGAATCGTTTTCTGCGAGTACTAAGACTTTTCAGGTTCAGTTACAGGCATCGAATACGTAGTTTTGGTTTTCTTTGACTTGCAATTTTTGTTTCTTGTTAGCTGTTCTTTTTTGTTTGGTTCTGTGAATTTAGGTGAGAGCGACAAGTTTCGTTTGTTGACAAACATGTCAACAAACGAAACTTGTCGCTCTCACCTCTCTCGTCGCCGGTTCTGGAGAGTATCATTAAGTATTATCAAGCGGTCGTATCTAAGTATTGTTTTGTTTCCTTTCCGCTTTTCCTGTTTCAGCTGTTCCACCAATTGTTTTCTTTTTTCAGTAACATCTCGTGGAAAATCTTCTTTATTAAAGAAGATTTTAAGAGGAGTAGAGAAGTAGGGAGTATTTTCCAGATGTTTTTTATTTTTCAGCAGCTGTATCTTTTTGCCCAAAGTCGTAAATGTTAATAAAATCGGTCTAATCTTGGCGGCTTCCTTTCCTAGTCTTCTCACACATTCCATGTAATTTTGGACGAAAACATTTCCTGAATTATTATTTAGTATATCAAGATAATTTTTTTCCAGTTCATAGTAACCATTCTTCTTTTCTTCTACTCCAAATAACAACACATTTTTCGTTCTATTGTATCAATCTTGATTATTTAATTGTTTTTGCAGTGTACCCACTTCCGCTTCAATACTCAAAAACTCAATTCCGCTTCAATACTCAAAAATATTCAAGATCGCATGGCGATCTTGAATATTTTTGAGTATTTTGATAAACTCTTCCATCTTTGGTTCGGATTTTAGTTTTTTATATGACCGCTGCCAAATTTGTTTCTACTACTCCTCGCTAGATAGCGCTCGCAATAGCAAAAATTTTGCTTGATGACTGGTAAATAATTTATTTTTTAGGTTTTGGATCACTTTTTTGGTTATTGAGTCCACTTATCCACAGTTCAAATCCAGATTCGATTGTATTTCACTTCGCTTGAAATTACTCTTGACTGTCTTTATTTTGTTGGAACACCCTCACAAAATATGTCGATTTAGTTCAAAACAAAACACTGACTTTACCCTTTGGTATTTGTTGATGATTTGATGTTGTCGGACAATCTTTAAGTTACTTTTCACTTTTAAACTATGTGGACAGTTCAAAACTTGATTATATTATTTTAAATCAATAATTCTTTGCGGATCCGATGTTGACAGCGTAACAATCTGTCTACCCTCTCCATCTCATTGTTCAAGTTACCAATTATAATGCAGTATCAGTGAGTCATACTGCTATTTAATTAGCATATAGTTATTTTTCAGCTTTAAAACAATACCGACTATAACGCAGTAAATAATGAACTTACTGCAATTTACTTGGTTTTCACTAAATAAAACTATTTGACTAACACTAAATAAAGTATTCAAGCATTTTTCTGCATTTTAATCTGTAATTCATATTAAATAAATCAATGATCAACCTTGCAGTATTAACATTTTTGGTACAAAAACTGCTTACTGCGTTTTAGTTTATATGCCTAAATATTTTTTTTAAGTGTAGTTTACAGATTGTATGTGGTAATAAAGATATTTATTTACTGCTTTTAACTTGGTGAAGTGACGGGTCGTATTTGACGTAACTGCTCCAACTGTATTTTAGCTAGTTTTACATTATATTGTGAAATGCGATGTTGAGTTACTACTTTCACAAATTTGGTTTTATTATCGTGTAAATCATCGAATCAAACTAGGTTAGTCCAATGTGTTCCTTATAGCATGCCCGTTAAATTCAATATTTAAATAAAAAACGTAGAAAACCTCTTATCGTGTTTTAGGGCCTGCACGGAAGTATTGTGGTGGCCCAATTATTTTTTTTCATCCAAACCCATCGTGTGGAGTATCAAAATTAAGGGTTTTAAGAGGTGATCCGTCTGTCTGTCTGTCTGTCTGTCCGTCTGTCTCCAGGCTGTATCTCATGAACCGTGATAGCTAGACAGTTGAAATTTTCACAGATGATGTATTTCTGTTGCCAACAAATACTAAAAACAGTATAAAGTAAATATTAAAGGGGGGATCCCATACAACAAACGTGACATTTTTGCCGTTTTTTGCTCGATATTAATAACGGCAACAGGTAGACGTCTGAAATATTCACAGAATGTTTAGTGTAATATTTACTTCAAAAAATAATTATTAATAAATTAAAATAAAATAAATTAAGGGGGGCTCCCATACAACAATCGTGATTTTTATGCAGTGTTTTGCGATAATGGTACGGAACCCTTCGTGTGCGAGTCCGACTCGCACTTGGCCGGTTTTTACATAATACATAACATGCTGTCACTGCTAAACCCATTAGTAAGTTTTGGTAGGTTCTTTTGGTGGGAACGATATCCTACGAGGCAGCAATACTCCTGGCCCCCTATCCCTGGGATCTGGACGCGAAAAAATCTCTCGCTTCTCTACATTCGCTGGCGGAAGGAGGAGATCAGCGGCTGGTTGCGTTAAAGTACCTAATTATTTTCACCGTGGATAATTATTACCTTTCATTCACCAGACACAAACTCTCGTGCTCATCATGTAGTAGAAATACTTGCAAAATGTAAGTTGATTTAGGTATCAACGTATTATAAATAACACAAAACTTTTTTGTACCATCACGCTCTTTATTAAGCAACACAAAAGTATCCGTGCATTTTCGTTATGATTTTTAAAAGCATTCATATTAAAGTTCTCCGACGAAGTAAAATTCACTTTGACGATGGTATGACACAATTAACACGATACCTTTTTAATGTTATTGCATTGTTCGTTCTGTAAAAAAAAAAATACATTGAAACAATACATAATTATAATTACCCGACAGCCAAAGGAGGGTAATGTGTTTATCAGTCTATGTATGTATGTATGTTTGTTCCTATGTGGCGTACTAGAGTCCAAACCCATCGTGTGGAGTATCAAAATAAAGGATTTTAAGAGGCAATTTCAAAAATATATACCACAATATATGTTTAAATGTACCTAATTCTAAAAAAAATTACTAAAAAGTTGTAAATAAAAAAAGTTAATTAAAAAAATCAAAAAAACTCGACTGCTTAAAAAGCAAACTAAAAAGACGTAAACTAGAAGAAAATCATGCTGTGCAGTCAGAGGATACATCTGGTTTTGGTCCGCCAGCTCGCGAATATGTATCCTCCGACTAATCCTCCGACTACTTATTAATAGTAAAAGCAACAACACAGTTTAACAAGCATTTAATAATGAACTGTATTATCTAGAAGTTTATTATGTATGGAACTATTTACCTTCATTATTCATGCAAATCTTACAGTTTGACAATGTATTAAAACTTGAGAGACTCCATATGAATTCTAACTTACATCAGGAGGTTGAGGAAATTCTTGTTAAACTTCCACCAAGAGCTAAAGGCGTAATTCGTTGTTTTAAAATGTAAACTTATTTATACGTTGTGAGCGTGTATAAAAGTAATACGCGAGTGCTCACTATTGAAACAACCACGAACTTCTGTTTAACTATTGCAGTAACACATAAATGCTTGATTAATATGAAAGTTAATTGGTTAACTCTCTGTACGTACGTCATGTCGACGTAAGTTCTCAATAAAATGTAGAATAAAATTACAGCACCTGTAGCCAAGTCGACAACGTTCAATCACAACGCTAGTAGAAAACGAATCAATGTATGGGAATGACATATCTGAACGTTAAGTCACGTGGTCAGACCATACAAATAGAAGGCGTTAACGATTGTAAAAAGAGACTCGATACGAAACGTTTGTAACTTGGCTAGGGGGGCAAGTCTTATGTAGCTTAAATATAGTTTCATTAAAGTACAAATTCACGTAGATAGAATGTAGTTAGGTACACACTGACCTTAGCGTGTATCAGCACCACACATTCCTACACAAGACACTACACTTACCGGAGCTACTATCTCAGACAGAACACTTACATATTCAATGTACTCGTATAACTAAACCAAACCGCTCAGTGTCCTCTTATACACATTAGGTGTTCGTCGAAATACACTCAGAGGAGGAGCACGCGAGATTAGCTGCTCCGACCACAATGTTAATAATCCACCACTAGTCGTTATCCACAAGGATAACTTAGATCAAGAGAACTACTGTTTGTATAGCAGAATATTCAGATTATACAATACAATTTGGAACTTAGGTAATTCACATATTATGACGATTGTGTTTTTGATTAGAAGAAAGTACACCTATGGATGGGTTATTCTATTTTAGCTTTTAGGCAATTATAGTTACATATATAGAATGTTTTCTTAATTAATTAAATTACTGTAACTAAAGTTAATTTATTAATAGTTAAAATTATTAATGATGGAGGCAGTCGTGGCGGTTTATAAATTAATCTCCTGGTCAGGCTGTTTGCCGAATAGGTAATTACAACACGAATATTGGAAGTGCTCGGGCTTCGTGTTTAATTAGGGAAAGTCTTCTTATAATCTAAAAGCTGTGTGGCAGGTTCACTCAAAACTACGTGATTTCACTCTAATGCTAAAACATTTTCAAACCAGTTAAGACGTAAACATCTTATCATGTCCCACGATAACATCGGTGACAAGCTAGTGCAACGGCTATTGAAAGTCTCTTCAGACATTAATATGCAGCAGCAATCACGGTTAATTATTGTATTAATTTAGATCTTGACGACCAGATCATCGTTTACCATCTATCTCACCCGTCAACAATAAACAATAGTTAAAAATAATTAAAACCGGCCAAGTGCGTGTCGGGCCACGCGCAGTAATAGGGTTCCGAAGTTGCATAATAATGCGGACTAAAAAGAGGGTTTTGTTGTTGTTACATGAACATTAGAACGGTTTCAGCGGCTCACAAAGTCTAAAAACGGGCCGTTCGTTTCGTTTAATTTAAAAATAAAACGTCCTAACGCTTATTAATTGTAAAGCAGACGCTTCTAAGTAAAGCAAGGTGGCTTTCGCTTGCGGACATCAAACAATCGATGTAGTCGCTTCCACGAAATCGGAACAAATACGTTTTTCCTTTCAGTTAAACTTTATACCTCATTCTACCTTTAAACACCTTTCTTTATTTATACAAAAAAAAAACAATAATATTATTAACACTTTCTTTTTGAGTTGTGAAAAGTTATTTCTAGCGGAAAATTAAAGAAAGCTACATTTTGTGATAAAACTATACTTATAACATAGTTACTTACTTTGTCTTTTGAAAATAGAGGAAATGAGGTGTATTTTCTAAAACAAAATGAGTGTATTCATTTCATTTGAGTACGAAGAGGACGGAACAAGAAATTTCGGATATGTATCCACGGTGTATAGAGTGATTTATGTAAAGCAATTCCATTTTCCATACGTAGAACTGATATCGTCATAAAAAGGCAAATATAACATTGCCTAGCTAAATAGTCAGCATAAATTTAGCTTTAAGGGGGCGTCCTTATATCACATGAGGCGTTTAGGAGGGTAGGGGTTGCGCCAAATATCACGTAATTTTTCTGCACGGTGCAAAATATCGAGAAATTCTTCACTAAAAGTGTCCGCGGTCCACTGTACACCAGCGCATAATGTGCGACCCTCACGGATTGACACACGTCGAGCTACAGAGATTATGTGTACAAGCAGATGATTTTACTGAAATCACTTGAACATGTTGGTACGAGTAGTCATTCTAGAGACCAAGCATGAGCCTATACTATAAACTACATTCTTAATAGTCTAAGCAAATTATGTTTTTTTTATTAAATCCAACGCAGTCAAGCACAATCACCTTTGGATTTATACAACACAAAGGAAACATATATATCACATACCTTTTTGTAAGATTTTGTGGTATTTGCGGATATTCGGAAAGAACAAGGTCACAATGCTGTAAATTTGGTTTTGATCACAACTATATTCAACATGAATGGTAACCTCACACTGAGAAAAATCTGGCTAATCATGTATGACATTTTGCTTGATAGAAATAAAAATGAATGAAGCAATCAAAAGCTTATAAAAATTGATTAATCACTGTTTGTTGTTACAATAAAGACAAAATGATCAACTCTTCTCTATTATTCACTTCATATAAGGAATCAAGATACATTTTTAAAATACTGTAAACATGGCACATCAGAGATTTAATGAGAGAAAAGGGATATGTTTATTTGCTAAAACACGCGTGTACTAAATAAATAAATAATACGTGCATGCAGGATAACATTGAAAAAAACAAATAGTTCGGACATGTTTGCCAGGTAATATGGCATGCAAATATTTTAAAAGTTAATCATGAAGTTTGAAAATGAAAACACAAAATGAATTTAAACACAATAATTAAAAAATATTAACCATAAAAAATTAAAACATAAGTTATAATAATGTCAAAATATCAATCAAATGTCAAAAAAAAATATGTCAAATCTTTGAAAAATATCAATCAAATGTCTTGAGCAATTACAAAAATAAATTTAAACAATAATTACTAAATCTCAATTAAAAATAATACAAAACTATGTAAAATATCAAATAAATGTCAAATAAGAATGTAAGTTAAATCTATGTAAAATATCAAACAAATATCAAATAAAATTTTAAGCCTGTCTGTGTAAAATATCAAATAAATGGAAAATAACAATGTACCTATATACCCATTTCAAATCTATGTAACATTCATCAAATGTCAAAATCAATAAAAATCTATGTTCAAAAAAAAGATTCTGCCAGAAATACGCTAACAGTATAGTAAGCCTTTTTACTTAGAAAGGTTTTTAATTGTTTCTTTAATTGAACGTTATTAAGCTCCCTCCAACTTTTGGGTAACTTATTATAAATAGTAGGAGCCATGCAGAAAACACTTTTGCGCATAAGTGCCGTCCTACTTCTAAGTAGACAGACCTGACTTGGATCACGCCTGTTTCTAGGAAATTTATCCGCCATTTGCGGAAATAAGTGACTATTATGCCTAACAAACATTATTGTTTCCAGTATATACATGGATGCCAATGTTAATATTTCATATCGTATGAAGTAGGGCTTGCAACTATCGCTGGTTTTTAAATTAAACATGGCTCTGAGGCATCTCTTTTGCGCTTTAAAGGCAGCTTCTTTATTCGTTGAATTACCCCAAAAGATAACTCCATACCTGAGAATTGAATCTGTTAGCCCATAGTAAGCGGTTAATCGCGCATCTATGTTAACCGTCCGTGAAAGAATGTACAAGGCGTACGCACTACTGCTAATTCTTTTAGTCAGGGCCTCTATGTGTGCCTTCCAGTTTAAATTCCTATCTATAGTCAATACTAGAAACTTAGTTGTATTTACTGCGTCAATTGTTATATTATTGTAAGTTATGTCAAGATTGGGAAAAGTCAATGCGCGCTGGCTAAAATGCATAATCATAGTCTTATTTAAATTAATTTTTAAATTATTATTATCTTACCATTTTATAGTTTATTTCAGTGTATGGTTTATGTCCTCTTTATATGAATCTCTTTGATGACAGGGGATTGTTATCGTACTGTCATCCGCAAACAGTGTCATCGGATTTTTGATTGCCATAGGGATGTCATTTATATAAAGTGTAAGTGGTGGTCCTAGTATGCTTCCTTGTGGAACTCCTTAGATAACATTACGTTCCTCCGATTGAAACATTTCTTCTCTTTTTGTGCCTATATTTATTTTGCTTATTTCTGTTACTTGTTTTCTATCGTTTAGGTAAGATTTTAAAAGTTCAAGGACATTTCCTCTTAAACCATAAGCATCAAGCTTTTTCAGTAAAATATCCGGTTGCACGTAATCAAACGCTTGGGTCATGTCGCAAAATATCGCACACACTGATGTATTTGTATCCATGTTTGACATTACAGTATATAAAAAGTCATAAATGGCCATGTTAATTGTTTTTTTTTCTAAATCCTTTTTGTTCTTTACAAAGAATATTATTTTTGTCCAAATATAAATTTAGTTCTTTATAAATATAGTTTTCAATATTTTTTGAAAATATTGGTATCAATGAAAGTATTCCATTAATTCTCTATCTATTTTTTTGAACAATGGCTTTATTATAGACTTTTTAAGGGCATCTGAAAAAGTACCTTCGCTAATACACAAATTTATGATATAAGATAAAGGGCAACAAATTTCCTCGGCGACTGCTTTGATTATTTTTGTACAGATGCCATCGTAACCGACACTGTTTGTATTTTTTAAGGCTAACGTGATTCTCAATACGTCGTCGTATCAAGTTGTATGATTAGTTCTATAATAACAGTTTATTGATTTTTATAACGTTAGTTGATCAATGATCATTGATTGATAAACACGCGCTGTATTGTTGGTCGAAGTCTTTCGGTAATAGTTAATTTCGTTCATTCGTGAGCCAGTGAAGTGAATCTTAGTACAGTAGCCGTTGGTTCTCCCTATAGGGTGTTTATGTTCTGTGCGTCGGGCGTTGTAGTTGTTATTTTATACTTGTGTTTTTATTGTGAAAGTGATGGAAGAAGTGTGAGACCTTCTCCAGACTTAGGAGCTGCACGAATTACGTGCCACTTTTATCAGTAAGTATCTAAACTACCCTTTTAGCAAAGATGATAATGTTGTTCACGTCAATTCATCGACTATTATTTGCAATTACAATTGAAAATAACCGACCAAACCGAAACTAACGAGACAGAGTGACATGCGTAAATCAGTGCGTTCTAAAGTGATGTAATATGACATTACGTTTCGTACCGAGGAATATTACATTACAGCATGACTCCAAACATTAGGCGAAATGAAGCGCTACACGATGATTATTGTAATTAAATGCTCACGTACATACATCATTACAGAGAAAGTGTGAAATGTTATGATGTGATATTTTGATGTGACAGACAATCGTCAAACGTACACTTGCTATTTTTTTTTGTTATCCTGTACTTAGAGTCGATTTTCTTTCATAACCCCAATCTAGGCATACTTTAACTGTCATAATGTTAAACTAAAGTGCAAGAGTCATGATTTTAAATATTACGTACTAGACAGTCCGCGGTATCAGTAAAACATAAACCTTATTACATGAAAAGTACGGTTCTAGATAACAGTTTACTTATTTCGCAGCCAGCCAACCGACCGGCGCATGCTCTTTCTCGCTTGAACACACGGTGAAGGCGCGCCGCCGCGCGTCATGTTTGAATGTCATGTGCCATGCTTAATTTGATCGAGTAATGTGTAATGCTACAGTACGCGGTCGGGATATATGACGTAAAATGCATCAGTCGCATTACACAAGTCTAACATGGACAGACTTCACATTTATGCAATTAGTTGTCATGAGTTGTGGGTGTGCTGGTAATATAGAAGTCAACTGCTCTGTTCGAAAACCCTAATATTTAATCTTTTGTTTCAGCTTGAAGAAGGTTTCAATGTTTGTTACCCTGAAGTAAAAAAACAACTTTTAAAACGACGAAAGCCTAAAGAAGTTTACAGCATTGATGTTATCTGTGTGGCAGATGGTTTTGTGCGGGAAAGGAAGGAGAATTAACTATCAATAGTGTGTCTGTCTGCTGTTTAAGATTGCTGCCTGTAGCGTTACGTAGTGCGCTCAGAAGAGCTATACGTAAGCCACGTTAATAAAATTAAAAGTAATTTTAAATTAAAACTAAGAAAAAGGATATATATAACAAATTAAAGTCCGGCTTCGCACGACGTGGGCAGCTATCTCACATAACAAATTAAGGTCCGGCTTCGCACGACGTGGGCAGCTATCTCACAGCAGATCGGGCAGGAAGTCGTAGAATGCCCGAGGTACTCAGATGAGCAGTTACCACAACGGTGAACCAGGCAATCGGGCTAGGCTGTAGATTAGGCAGCAGGACGGATAGGCAGGCATACAAATAGATGGTCAAGGCTGCTGATCTAATAGTCAGGCAGTCAGTTAGGCAGTAGAGTAGGCTGGTACTGGTAGATAGAAGTGTGGCGGTCGGGCTGTGGCTTAATATGCCGATCAATTAAGCCCTTTACTGTGAAGCGGAGACCGACGTAGTTTATGAACCAGTAAAATGCACACATTTAAGTTGAGATGTATGAATGTGAGTGAAGCAAAAGAAGTATGTAAGGATCGTAGCACTTCTAAAATTTTATTACATTCACAGGCCGTATTTGCTATTTATAGTTTTCAAGAGTTTTTTAGATACAATCGTAAACTTCATAGTATTAAACAGAAAAACGGACTTCCAGCGTTCCGTCCAGATTCAAGACCAAAATAGTGACGCCCGTTTTTCTTCGTTCTGACATGTCTTCTAAATTTTAAATTCAAATATCAATTAAGAAATCATGAACGAATAAAAACGGTTTACAGAGGCGCAGTCTGCCGCTGCCCTTATTATGAAAATGATAATGTACTACGAGCTTAAGAGTATCTTATGTCTATGGTTTAAGAAAATAAAATACACATATGTCATGTCAATAAAAATGACAGGGTTTAAAATATTCTATGATTTTTACAAATTAGTAGTAAAAATAAGTTTCTTAATTCTTTTCAGGTGTTTACTAATGTAAAGAATACATAAAAAATGGGAAACATGAGATGATACAATTTCAAAAGTTATAAAGATGAAATTTATAAAATATCGCAAAATATCGCACACACTGATGTATTTGTATCCATGTTTGACATTACAGTATATAAAAAGTCATAAATGGCCATGTTAATTGTTTTTTTTTCTAAATCCTTTTTGTTCTTTACAAAGAATATTATTTTTGTCCAAATATAAATTTAGTTCTTTATAAATATAGTTTTCAATATTTTTTGAAAATATTGGTATCAATGAAAGTATTCCATTAATTCTCTATCTATTTTTTTGAACAATGGCTTTATTATAGACTTTTTAAGGGCATCTGAAAAAGTACCTTCGCTAATACACAAATTTATGATATAAGATAAAGGGCAACAAATTTCCTCGGCGACTGCTTTGATTATTTTTGTACAGATGCCATCGTAACCGACACTGTTTGTATTTTTTAAGGCTAACGTGATTCTCAATACGTCGTCGTATCAAGTTGTATGATTAGTTCTATAATAACAGTTTATTGATTTTTATAACGTTAGTTGATCAATGATCATTGATTGATAAACACGCGCTGTATTGTTGGTCGAAGTCTTTCGGTAATAGTTAATTTCGTTCATTCGTGAGCCAGTGAAGTGAATCTTAGTACAGTAGCCGTTGGTTCTCCCTATAGGGTGTTTATGTTCTGTGCGTCGGGCGTTGTAGTTGTTATTTTATACTTGTGTTTTTATTGTGAAAGTGATGGAAGAAGTGTGAGACCTTCTCCAGACTTAGGAGCTGCACGAATTACGTGCCACTTTTATCAGTAAGTATCTAAACTACCCTTTTAGCAAAGATGATAATGTTGTTCACGTCAATTCATCGACTATTATTTGCAATTACAATTGAAAATAACCGACCAAACCGAAACTAACGAGACAGAGTGACATGCGTAAATCAGTGCGTTCTAAAGTGATGTAATATGACATTACGTTTCGTACCGAGGAATATTACATTACAGCATGACTCCAAACATTAGGCGAAATGAAGCGCTACACGATGATTATTGTAATTAAATGCTCACGTACATACATCATTACAGAGAAAGTGTGAAATGTTATGATGTGATATTTTGATGTGACAGACAATCGTCAAACGTACACTTGCTATTTTTTTTTGTTATCCTGTACTTAGAGTCGATTTTCTTTCATAACCCCAATCTAGGCATACTTTAACTGTCATAATGTTAAACTAAAGTGCAAGAGTCATGATTTTAAATATTACGTACTAGACAGTCCGCGGTATCAGTAAAACATAAACCTTATTACATGAAAAGTACGGTTCTAGATAACAGTTTACTTATTTCGCAGCCAGCCAACCGACCGGCGCATGCTCTTTCTCGCTTGAACACACGGTGAAGGCGCGCCGCCGCGCGTCATGTTTGAATGTCATGTGCCATGCTTAATTTGATCGAGTAATGTGTAATGCTACAGTACGCGGTCGGGATATATGACGTAAAATGCATCAGTCGCATTACACAAGTCTAACATGGACAGACTTCACATTTATGCAATTAGTTGTCATGAGTTGTGGGTGTGCTGGTAATATAGAAGTCAACTGCTCTGTTCGAAAACCCTAATATTTAATCTTTTGTTTCAGCTTGAAGAAGGTTTCAATGTTTGTTACCCTGAAGTAAAAAAACAACTTTTAAAACGACGAAAGCCTAAAGAAGTTTACAGCATTGATGTTATCTGTGTGGCAGATGGTTTTGTGCGGGAAAGGAAGGAGAATTAACTATCAATAGTGTGTCTGTCTGCTGTTTAAGATTGCTGCCTGTAGCGTTACGTAGTGCGCTCAGAAGAGCTATACGTAAGCCACGTTAATAAAATTAAAAGTAATTTTAAATTAAAACTAAGAAAAAGGATATATATAACAAATTAAAGTCCGGCTTCGCACGACGTGGGCAGCTATCTCACATAACAAATTAAGGTCCGGCTTCGCACGACGTGGGCAGCTATCTCACAGCAGATCGGGCAGGAAGTCGTAGAATGCCCGAGGTAGTCAGATGAGCAGTTACCACAACGGTGAACCAGGCAATCGGGCTAGGCTGTAGATTAGGCAGCAGGACGGATAGGCAGGCATACAGATAGATGGTCAAGGCTGCTGATCTAATAGTCAGGCAGTCAGTTAGGCAGTAGAGTAGGCTGGTACTGGTAGATAGAAGTGTGGCGGTCGGGCTGTGGCTTAATATGCCGATCAATTAAGCCCTTTACTGTGAAGCGGAGACCGACGTAGTTTATGAACCAGTAAAATGCACACATTTAAGTTGAGATGTATGAATGTGAGTGAAGCAAAAGAAGTATGTAAGGATCGTAGCACTTCTAAAATTTTATTACATTCACAGGCCGTATTTGCTATTTATAGTTTTCAAGAGTTTTTTAGATACAATCGTAAACTTCATAGTATTAAACAGAAAAACGGACTTCCAGCGTTCCGTCCAGATTCAAGACCAAAATAGTGACGCCCGTTTTTCTTCGTTCTGACATGTCTTCTAAATTTTAAATTCAAATATCAATTAAGAAATCATGAACGAATAAAAACGGTTTACAGAGGCGCAGTCTGCCGCTGCCCTTATTATGAAAATGATAATGTACTACGAGCTTAAGAGTATCTTATGTCTATGGTTTAAGAAAATAAAATACACATATGTCATGTCAATAAAAATGACAGGGTTTAAAATATTCTATGATTTTTACAAATTAGTAGTAAAAATAAGTTTCTTAATTCTTTTCAGGTGTTTACTAATGTAAAGAATACATAAAAAATGGGAAACATGAGATGATACAATTTCAAAAGTTATAAAGATGAAATTTATAAAATATCTTATAAAACGTAAGTAAACTAAGGCATGTGGAATGAACACCACATGCCAACCAAACAACTAGTCATATGGTGATAGCCAATTTTTATTAAGTTAATTTCTTATTTCAGATTCGAGTTAAGAGAAAAGTAACTTTGCGGCAGTATTGAGTTTGCCAGAGCATATTAATCAAGCATCAATGTTTTACCGGTCGCTGCTGTGACTACACGTCATTTATCTCTATATTATAATATTTAAAACTGCGCATTGCAAGCCAGATGTGGCGAATACTTAGAGACAAGGACCTTCGGGTTTAAATTATGGTCTGAGAGGCAACCTCATAAACTATGAAATTCAATTCATTTTAAAAATCGTGAAGCGATAATGGACCTTTAACAAAAACAAAGTGGCCAAAAGCACAGGAATAGGGACTTAAGATCCGGGATTCTCTACAAAAACTAAGGACCATGTGTTAACAATAAAAGTAGATACACGGACCCGGCCCGGCCGGCAAGCTGGAAACCCTTAGGCGAGGCGATGAAGGCAAAAAAAGGGCTCGAAGCGTGGTTGACGGTAACGTGGTGGTATGGGAACAAGGAAAAGGTTGGGGAAGAATGGGCAGACGAGGTTTAGAGGCGGACGAGGACTGGGGACTTGACGGAAGGCAGGCAGAGAGGAAGGACGAAAGATGAGAGAGTGGCTATGGAACCAATAATCAGAAGTCGTGTCGTGGTAGATATCGTGGTAACGAGTTTAAATATAATTAGTCTAACCCCGTATTAATATTGTGAGTGAGTGAGTGCCGGTATGTTTGGTAAGTTTTAATCATTATATTACGTAGGTAGGAACAAATCACTAATGTACATTGTATTTATTTCCTAATCCACACCTTGGCAGATATTTGTCACTAGCATTTGGTCTAGGGAAGCGGTGAAGTCTTCTTTCACACTTTCATACCCTAAATCATCATTTATACACTAAACAATTACTCATTTGATTAAGGGCCTTTATTGAGCATTAACTGACATTACATACATGGAAGGCGGAACCGCTAATATTCATTTCTATAAAATAGGCTAAATATGGCCGCTCTTAATTGGGCACGTAGGACAACCAAATGATAGTTGTTAAATATACTGATTCCTATAGAAGGTCTAGCTCGGAACACTTCGCGTAATACTTGCTGTCGCTCAGATCCAGGGAGATGGGGTAGGCTTCATACGGAAGGATTCACTAAAAACCCCAAATTACATCGTCTAATGACGTCTAGGGAACGTGTCTCGTTAAAACCACTCCAAGCCAATTTGTAAAGGCAATACTAAATCGTCACTATTTAGCGAGACACGATATCGGATGGCTGCCGCTCCTAGCGGCCCCGAAAATCCACGCAATGGGCAGATTAAGGAAATGAGAAGCGACGAATAAATCCGCTCCGACGTACAGCAAGTATCTATCGCAATAAGTTCTGCTACAGACTGAGTCTACGATACGCTTGCATTATTTTTGTATTGTCTTTGTAAAGGGTGTTATGTCGAGGGAGAGCTATTTACAATAGCGCGCGTCCAATAATTCTGGTAGCATGACTCGCTCAAATGGCAGAGGCAATTAGGCACAAAACTGACCACTGTCTTAGGACTGGGCAAGGCATGCTAGAGCATAGGGAGCTTGTACTCTTGGCGCCGCAGCAGATTCTCTCTAGAACCAGCAGTCTAGGCCCGGCAGTACACGTTACGACGTGCCTGCAGCTGAAAGGCGCTCGCACGTCACTTGAATGGGAATCTAGACTATTGTCGAGGAACTCATTAACGTAATTCAAAGTATTGTATTACTCAAAGCAATCAATAGTCCTGTCAGTGATGATAGACCGATCCCAATACAACGTGACATTGCCATTTTCGAGAACTGGGTCGGGCACATACTTATAGTAAGGCACTTCCGATTCCACAAGATTGTATTTAAGAGCAAGTTGCTGATGGATAATCCTGGCTACAAGGTTGTGTCTATGCAAATAGTCTCCGTTAGCCAGACTAGAACAACCGGAGATAATGTGACGGATAGATTCACCCGGCCGGTGACATGCCCGACAGATGTCAACTGTGCCATCCTTCACAATGTATTTCCGGTAGTTGTTCGTCATCATAACTTCGTCCATAATCGCAAAGACAAAACCTTCGGTTTCCCCGAAAAGGTCACCAAATCGCAGCCAGGCCACGGACGCTAAAAGATCTACATCGGACCCATGTAGGACCCGGTAGAAGCGTCCGTGAAGCTCCTTGCTCTGCCATACCTCCCTGCGGTCATTAGTATCTAATACTATAGGTTTGCGCCAGTTCTCGTTAGCCAAGGAGAGCGGGGTAAGGCCCTTGTCCACCGCTACCACATCTCGATGCATACCCACGTCGGCGGCCTGGAAGTATTCCCTAAGACTGCATACCTAGCGGTTGTGCAGGGTCTTAGCATTTAAAAATCCTCGACCCCCACACTTCCGCGGGATATACAGTCTCATGACCGATGACCGTGGGTGATGCATACGATTTGCGGTAAGCAGCGTGCGGACTCTCCTATCCAGGGCGTCAAGTTCTGTCTGAGTCCATTTGAGTATGCCGAAGGAATACATCAAGACCGGCATGACCCAGCCGTTGAAGGCGCGCACCTTGTTTCCGCCTGATAAAAGACTATTAGTATTTTATTCAGGCGGCCAAAGAAGCGTTCCTTCAACGACTGTTTCACGTCACTAGCATTGATGCCTAATGCTTCCGACATACCCAAATACTTGTAAGTTTCAGTTGAGGAAAGGGATCGAAGGTGTATGGAATCCGAGAGTTGTATTCCCACGGATTCCATAATCTCCCCTCGCTTTACATGCATGACTGCACATTTGTCCACACCAAATTCCATCCTGATGGCGTCACTGAAGGTTTCTGTCACCTTCAGTAGCTTCATCAGTTGAAAGTTGTTGGGGGCAAAGAGCTTCAGATCATCCATGTAAAGGAGGTGTGATATGACCTGACCACCTCTTCTCAACCGATAGCCCAGGCCCGAACCCTCCAGCAGTGTACTGAGAGGGTTCAGGGCTAAACAAAACCACAGAGGACTCAGACTGTCGCCCTGAAATATTCCGCGCTCAATCCTTATAAGCGTAGCGTTCCTTCCCCTGATCTTCCGTTAGGTATTTAATGCACTTTGCAACCCCTTTGTCTAATTAACTTCATACATCACTATTGTTTTACTAATATAGTCCTTATGGCTAACAGACAGAAAAGTGTGCTGGGAAGTTTGTTTCATTATTTCTTCTTACCAGCTATTACACCTAGGAAATAATGGCGGGATGGGCGCTTTTGGGGCTGTCTGTAGGAGAGTTGATCTAATCAACTCCAGTCACTTCTAGAGTTAAAACTCTCTGCCAATTTAGTTACTTGTATTTGTATTAATGCTTGAATGTATAATTACTATCAGCGACCACTATTCGGTCTTTGGTTTAATACTCTATACATTAGTGTAAAGAGTTTCTCACACAAACTTTAGTTAATTATAATAATTTAGTTTATATCCCTTTAGTTACATTTTATCCTTCTAAACCACTTCCAAGTTATAATCTTATAACTGTGAATTCCAAAACAAAACAAAACTATAATTTGGAATTCACGTGTACTCGGTGGAAAGGTGTCCAGGTCAGGAAGTCGAACCTTACAAATTTGTGCGGCTGGATGGGGCACAGATTCTACTTCTTCAGAAGTAGCCGACCTTTTACTCTAAATCTAGGGCAGTTTAGGAAAAACGAAATTTTTATCAGCCTAGGGTCTTTTAGGAACAGTCACACTGCTATCTCTTCGAGCTCTAAACGAAAATCCTCCCTTCCAGCCAAAAAGAAGAAGGTAAATGTAAAAAAATGGAAACCTTCAAGAACTGAAAGTCGCGAAGCCAGAGAAGACATCTTAATTGCTAATTTGTATCTAATGCTGATTATTCAGTTCCATAAGGTGGATTTTTTATCTATCTTTTATTATAACTATGAACAATCAATAAATGCACTTTATAAGAATAAATATCTCTCCTGATAGTATCAATAAAATTACTTTATAGTTTTAAACAAGATAACTGAATAAATTTACAATATTTATTTTACAAACAATCAACAAACTTCTTAGATTTTAATAATTATCTATAAAACTTACTTCATAAAACGAAATAAGTTTTATTGTAAAAGGAAACATATAAATATTTGATTCTAGTATCGAACAGAATAAAATGAATCAATTTACCGATTCGCAGTAATCAGGTCCTTTGATTGCAGAATACAAATGACCTTATAAAATTAAGCGTAGACATTATTGAAACTACTAAAATACTTGATAACCATTACCAAGTTCGATATAACTTCAATCAAATATATCATTGGCATAATAACCAAATTTGATTGTATTGACAATTATGTTGTTTGATTTTATCAAGACAACTTATTTGTTGCTTAATCAAGATTACTTAATTGCCATATTCAAAAATACTTTATGCGCTCGTATATAAACAAGTTCCTTGATAGCTGCAAACATATTATTTTTGATCAATGTTCTCAGGTTTTCAGGCCACGAAATGATACAAAATATGCAACCAAATTCCTGAAACCCGATTATTCTGTACTTGAAGCGATATCTTTATTTTATCTCAAACAAGGACCCTTAAGATCAGACTGTTACAATGTCTTACAAATTAAATTGACCCTGAAATACAAGAACCATTTTCCCCCGAATCGGTGTTTCCAAACCAGATGTTTTTTTATTAGTTAGCTATCCATTTCAGTTTTTCTATTGTTGTGTGTGACAGGGGTCATGCTGCTTTTTGTGAGACCTTCGTCAGTTGACTGCGCAAGGAACCGGCCGAGAGGGAAACAATTGGCAAATAAAAGTGAGGCCAGACTTAAATGTTTGAACTTTCATGGTTGCATTTGCAATCATATGAAACGGAGCTGTTAGGTTTAACGCACTACAGGTGGTTGTATTGTATAAAACGGTAAGACTTAATAATCTTAAAATAATAAATGTGACTACACATAACTGTTCTTAGTTTTATTATTTCTTAAGGCTATTTTAATCCAACTCAGTTGCGAGAAATTTTAACAAACAATGCGCAAGTGTCTATTGTATTGAATGCATTATAGATAATAATGCAATTTGAATCTGATGCTGTCATGTTTTCCTGATCAATAAAGAATAAGAGACTGGGCTTTATCACAGTATCGTACAGGATGTGAACCTTATCGAAACGAAGCTCATAGATTCGTTTAACTTTTCCAAGACATAACTCCGCCCTCAATTGTTACTTACATCAAAAAAATTAACTTAGTTAAAAGATGTTGGCATGTTGTTGTGTAACACATTCTGTGACCCCTTTTCGATTAAAGTTTTAGTTAAAAAGATTGCCCGGCTAATCCGAGAGCGTCCTTTGACCGCTCACCCTATGTACCCCTAGATCTTTTTTTAAGTACAAAGTTTTCTAAAAACAGTTTCATGTAATAAGATGGTACGTATATTTGTTAGGTATCTTTTTCTCAGCGTGGGCTTTGTTTTTTGCTCTATGTTGTAACAAAAAATTACCAACGGTTCTTTGTCTCGTATTATTTTTTAAACCATGAAAATCCTGGTACCGATGATGAAGATTTATATTTATCTAATGTAGTTTTTCCATTAGGTATGTTCAAAAATAAAATAATAAAATGAATATGGTTAAGTCATTTTCCATTCTTGAAAATCCTTTTATTCTAAAGCGAAATGTATATTCTGGCCTCCTGGTAGTTTGGGTATCATCATCATCATCATATCACGAAAGAAGGAAAAAAGAAAGACGTCCACTGCTGGACATAGGCCTTCCCCAAGCGTCACCACATTGACCAGTCCCGTGTATCCAGCGGATCCCCGCAACCTTCACAAGGTCACTGGTCCATCTGGTGGGAGACCTTCCAACGCAACGTCGTCCGGTTCTCGCCACTTCAGAACTTTTCTGCCCCATCGGGCATCCGTTCAGCGAGCAATGTGCACTGCCACTTAAGTTTGGCAATTCTTCGGGCTATGTTGGTCACCCTGATTCTTTTGCGGATCTCTACATTTCGGATACGATCACCCAAGGATACTCCGAGCATAGCCCTCTCTCCATTGCCCTTTGGGTGACTGTAAGCTTTCTGATGAGGCCCATTGTGAGCGACCACGTCTCAGAGCCACAGACATAGATAGAGGGTCATAGAGTTTCGTCTTGAGACACTGTGGAATTAACTCTGGGTTTCGGGGCCAACCTTACACAGTATAATTAGTTAAATACATGCGAGCTCATCATCTAAGTAAAATATTCAAGAACTTAATACATAAATAAGAAAGTAAAATACAAAAGATCAATTAGCCTGATTATATCAAAGCTATTTCGAATTTTATTACAATACTGAAATACTTTTATCTTCAGTTTACTGTTCTAATTTATTAAGGCGGGCTGAATAATATTCTCAGCCCGTTTATGGTCCCGTAACAAAATGTGAGCTTGTATTATAGCTCTGAACCAACTTTTATTACCAAGCCACGCTTTATTATCATGTAAAAGTGATACAATTAAAAAGGTCATGAAGTTTAAACCACCTCAGGCAATTCCTCCATACTAAATGCCACTTAATGAAGCAAAAGAAACCACTGTAGACACCGACCATTTACTTAACCGCACCCTTTCTGCCAAACTGTTAAAAGCGATGGAATAAGCAATAGAAAATATAACTAAATATAATATATTAACTTTCCGTGAGTTTGGTTCACCCGCACTGCACGGAGATTTTACCCTCGCTGAACTTCTTCATAACGTACGCAGTTGTTGCATATTGCATTTTTAGAGATTAGTAAGTATTAGGGCAATCATAATATCTAGATGAATGTATTATATGACTTACCACTACGGGAGTTGGTGTGGGGGGGAAAGGGCGTTCCTCGTAATGCACATTATACACAACATTAGAACTGTTGAATTAATGAGCAGTTTTCCAATTTTATTTATAAAAAACAATGTTTAGTAAATGTGCAATCATCAAACAATCACCACCTCAGGATTGGCAGCGGAATTTGCAACTTTCCAGGCATTTATTGTTCAAGCGCTCAATAATCTACAGCTGCAAGTTGCTTTGTTGGCGCAGAGCCAGGACAACATGGAGATGCGTGGGCGGCGTAAAATCCTGCTGTTGCATGGAGTGTCCGAGGAGCAAGACGAGGAGACTGCACAGGTGGTGGCTAAAGTTGTGAAACAGCGTCTAGATATTGACTTGGCAACAACTGGCATAAAGAGGTGTCACAGGATGGGGCGCAGCACAACCCACAAACCCCGGCCAATCCTCATCAAGCTGCATGATGTGGATCTCCGAGATAAGATCTGGTTCGGTAAGACCAAGCTGAAGGGGTCCGGCATCACTATGTCGGAATTCCTCACTAAAGCCAGGCACAATGTCTTCATGGCGGCTCGGGACAAATTTGGTGTGACCCAATGCTGGACCTCGGCAGGAACTGTGTTCGTCATCGATTCAAAGGGATCTCGGCATCGAATCACTTCCGCTGCCGATCTCAATAAGATCGCGCAGCGGTCGGATCTGATGGCCGCCCAGCCGGAGCAGACGTCTGGACAGCCGGAGCCGGGCGTTGTTCAACCGGTCGTAGTGGGAAGAGTAGCCGCAACAAAAACAAAGCGCACTGTAGCCAGAAGATGAGGTTCTTCCTTGTTTCATCCTTTTTGTTGTAGTCCACGTATTAGTAGTGTATTATGTTCAGTGTATTTCTATAAATAGTTATGTTTTTCAATAATTTAGCAGCTATTCTTATCTAATTTCTTGTGGAGGTATTAAGTTTGTAATTTATTTAATGTTTATCTTTGTTGTCAACTGTCACTGTCACTTTTTGACTTTGACACTTCATGTTGCGATGCGTTGACAAAAGGCACCCATAGACTCTTAATTTCGTTCTGTTATACGGTTCTATTATTATTTATTTTTTCTTTTGTTATATATTTTTTAAATTGTTTTTGCCTGGACTTTATTTTGTGTATTGTTTCTTTTCTCAACTTTTGTAACACTGGCGGGTGGACGGGACTTTTTGAACCGAGTAATCTTTACTGTTTTATATAAGTATATTTTAATAAGTATTTATTTATATTTTTATATTTATGCTCAGCCCTGACAGCAGTGATGCTGATTCATCTAATTCATTGGATAGTGTTCTTTCTTTAGCTGATACCCTTGGTTCACTATTTGCCGATGTCTCAAGGAACTTTAATGTAGTCCACATAAATGCCCAGAGTATTCCGGCCCACTTCCCCGATATGCTGGCAAGCTTTGACTGTAAGAATATCCATGCGATTCTTGTTTCAGAATCATGGTTAAAACCTTGTCTTCCCTCTTCCTCCTACTCTCTTCCCGGCTTTCAACTTATCAGAAATAATCGCGCGGTCGGTGGTGGTGGCGGTGTGGCTATTTATCTTCGTAATTATATTCCTTTTTCTATTGTTAACATGTCCGCGCAGCCACCTCCGCCGAACGCTGGTGAACATCTTTTCTTGGAAGTTGAATTGCATCATTCTAAGATTCTTCTTGGCGTTTAAGGATTAATTTCTTCTCTTCTTTCGAACGTATTTTGGAAGATTTAATACCCTCTTACAGTCATAGTATCATAATGGGCGACTTTAATACGTGTCTTCTTAAACAAGACTCCCGCTCTTCTTCTTTTCGTCATATTATTGAATCTGTCAATCTCTCTATTCTCGATCTTCGTGCCATTTTCCTAACTCTGTTCCCTCACTTCTCGATCTTATTGTTGTCTCATCTTTTGATCACGTCGCTAAACATGGTCAATGTTCTGCTGACGCCTTTTCCTACCATGACTTAATTTATACTTCATACAAAATTCGACCACCTAAGCATAAGTTCAGGACTCTTCTGCTTCGCACTTTTGATGGTATGGACATTGATCGACTTCGAGAGGATACCAGTAATATTGACTGGAAGCCACTAGTAACTTCCTCATCCATCGACGTACAAGTTGAAGTCTTGACTTCTGCCCTGGCTCATCTCTACGACACACATGCACCTATTCAAGCCGTGAGAGTCAAGCATCTTCCAGTGCCTTGGCTGACCGACGAAATTAAACTTTTACTAACTAAAAAAGCAGCGAAGTTTAAGTTTAAAATTCGGCCCAACGACGTCAACAGGGAAAAATACGTCACGATTAGAAATCACTGCAGTAAGGTGTGTAGAATCACAAATCGCCAATATATCCATAGTTCAGTTCAGAACGGTGATCCAGCTAAGGTCTGGCAATTTCTCAAATCATTAGGTATCGGAAAAAAGTCTCACAATATGATTCCTAAAGACTTCCATCATCTGCCTGCCCTTATCCCATGTTACTTGGGGTCGGTGCAACACGTTTGCTTCTTCCATTCCGTTCTATCCTCCGTCATGTTATTACTGACTCCCTTTTCTTTCATATCACTCCTCCTCGAGCTCGCTTCTTACGTTGCCCCCGCCCGGGGTGGTGCAACAACCCTAGTCCATTTCCCACCGGAGCCGGGTGCTGCCCCTGCGCGTCGCCTGTGGGGTACGCCCTAATCCTATCGCGCATTCCATTTATGTCAACCATGTTGCAGAGGATTTGGCAAAATATTTTACGGTCGGCCGCCAGCCTGACACCAACCCTCCTTGGGAATGCTATTGTTGGTGGTTTACCCGCCACACAGTGTCTGGCCGAACGATAACTATGTCTCCTACCGTCGCCCTTAAGGCCTTTCACAATGCCTAACTGCCTCGCCACCGAAGGAGGATTGCCATTGCGGCCGAGACAGATCCTGTGCACAATGCAGGAAGCAACTGCAAGACGTAAGTGCCGAAACACTTAAGCCCCTCTCTACCAGGTTTAGCCCACGAGTCGACGTGGTTACCGGGGTGTGGCCGCTGCGTGCAAAACAGCTACTTGGAGCCACTGGTGAGAGTTTGTATGCTGTCAACGATTTTAACTAGACCTTCCGCCGCCTAAAAAAAAGGCCGACTGGCTGGAATCGGACGACGCTAACAACCTACTACACCCCAATTCCTAAAGACTTGGATTTCAATTTACTTAATAGTCATTTTTCTACTTCGCCTGTATTGGATAGGGCCACTAAAGCTACTACGCTAAGTAATCTTTCAAACATTCCGGTACCTGATTTTGCCCCTTTTGTCATAAGTCAATTCACCGCTTGTGATGTTAAAAAGAGTATTCTATCGATTTCGTCCAACGCTGTTGGTAGTGACTGTGTTAGCCGTAAAATGATTGTCCCCATCCTTGATGAGATTCTTCCTGTTATCCTTCACATCCTCAACTTCTCTGTTTCCAGTGGTGTCTTTCCTCAAGCCTGGAAAGATGCCCATGTTATTCCTCTACCTAAAAAATCTCATCCTGCATCTTTCTCTGACTATCGTCCCATTTCTATTCTTCCTTTCCTATCCAAAGTCCTTGAAAAACTTGTCCACCATCAACTCAGCTTGTTCCTTTCCAAACACAAGCTGCTAAATCCCTTCCAATCTGGTTTTCGTCCGGGACACAGCACTACCTCAGCACTTGTGCATATTATGGATGACATAAGGTCTGGCATGGAAATGGGAAAGTTAACTGTACTTGCTCTACTTGGCTTCAGCAATGCTTTCAATACGGTTGATTTTGACATTTTGCTGGGCGTCCTGTGCTCTTTTGGCATATCTCCTTCGGTAATTGACTGGTTTCATAGTTACCTGTTTGGCCGCCGGCAGCGTATTTGCATTGAGGAATCTTTCTCTTCTTGGTGTCACACCTCTGCCGGTGTGCCGCAGGGTGGCGTATTATCTCCTCTACTTTTCGCACTCTTTATTAATGCTATCACTCAACTCATCTTCTTTCTACCACCTTTATGCAGATGATCTCCAAATTTATACTCAAGCCCCTCTCGGTGAGTTATCAGACGCTATTGAGTTTATTAATACGGACTTGGCTCGAATTGTTGACTGGAGCGCTGAGTTTGGGCTGAAAATCAATCCAACGAAAACTCAAGTGGCTGTTGTGGGAAGTTCCCGAACGGTATCTAGGATTGATTGGGCGACACTTCCCCAGGTTTCTTTCAGCAACACCGTTGTTCCTATAGCTCACACTGTGAAGAACCTGGGGATTTACATCGACAGCACCCTTTCCTGGACCAAACAACTGCAGGAGGTCAGTCGGAAACTGTTTGCGTCTGCGGGCTCCCTGAGACGCCTTCGTAACTTTCTTCCCATCACCACTAAAATTGCGATAGCACAATCTCTTCTTCTCCCTATCCTGGACTATGCCGATGCCAGTTATCTTGATCTCACCCAAGACCAGTTGGACAAGCTTGAGCGACTTCAAAATCTCTGTATCAGGTTCATATTTGGCTTGCGCAAGTATGACCATGTTTCTGAATTTCGAACCAAGCTCAAATGGCTTTTCGAAGGCCTATTCGCCTTCGCCGGAATGCCCACATACTTTCATTGCTTTATAATGTGCTCTTTAATCCTGCTAGTCCTTCTTATCTTAAAGAACGCTTTCAGTTCCTCTGTGACACACATTCTCGGTCCTTGAGATCATCGGAAAACCTAAAATTAAGCATTCCTATGCATTCCACATCCTTCTTCGACAAATCTTTCACGGTTATAGCAGCTCGTTTGTGGAATGCATTACCTATTGAGGTAAGACGTGCGCAAACATTACCTACCTTTAAAAAAATGGTGAAGGAGCATTTCCTTTCTCTGTAACTATTCTTCTCCTTTCTCTGTTCTATATTTTATATTTATTAGTATATTATTTTATTGGTATGTATGTATTTTATGTAATATCTAAGTAATATTATCAAGATAGTTTTTGTACACTGACAGCCCTATGTCTATCTCCTCTCGTTCAGTCCATCCAAAGGTTGTCTGTAAGAGATTGCCCTGTGCGATAAGACCGCCCATTGTACACTTATCTTTAAAAATATTGTCCTGTTATTATTTAAGTGGTGTACAATAAAGTATATAATAAATAATAAATAAATAAATCTTCAATCACATGCAAAAAAGTGAGGGACTGACTATTCCTTGACGTGATATGGCAGCCCAAATAGACCAGATTAAACGCTTGCTGATGTTCTCCTATGGGGCTACTTAAAAAGTAAAGTTTACAAACTAGTGCCACCCAACCCTAATGTTTAAAAGCAAGCAAAGACTCACAGACGAAATAAATAATGAAAATTTTAGTTCCAGGCCAAATGAGTGTCAGGAAGTGGAGGGTGCGAATTTACTTAATTTCGTTTTTTACAAATAAAATTGAAATACTGCTCATTTATTCAACAGTAAATAAACCGAGTTGTAACTAATTCTAGCACCTTTTTTTTAAGTATCAAAAACGAAAAACATTCTGAGACACCCTTTACTTCGATTACAGTTCGTTCGCCTATCACTAAACATAAAAGTACTCCTCAGTCAAAATATTATTTCATAGATGCTCCATACAAATAGCTTGTGTTTAGAATAACACACACTTCCCATAAAAATGACGATTCCTACATGGATGGGATGGTACTTAGCTGACTCACTCATATTGAAAAGTGGAATAAAATAAACGCCTATTTGTTTTGCCTCTATTGCAACCAATACTTAATCAGAAACCAATTCATTATGAGAATTTATATAAATAATTAGTAGCTAAAGCTCAAACAACATACTTGTAAAATAAGAGCTACGTAAAGGGTTACAGTTTACAACTGCAGCTATACATTTCTTTGCAGGTGTATTATCGATTAATAATCTCTACACCTCTTATAATATTTAATTCAAGACGATATTATTAAAATTCTTATAGAACTTCCATGTTTCATAATGTACAAAAATAAAAACGTAGTCATTCGTCCTACTTATCATAAAACGAACATAAAAAGTCATCACTTTGTCACATTTTTAACACCTCGCTATGAATAACTCTGCTCCCTTCAGGTACATAACTTGAACTTAGGAAGACATAACTCACCGGCAGGGCTCCCTGACTCCTCGCCTGTAACATTCAATGCCTCATGAAGTTACTTTGTTTTTTCAGTTTATTTATTTTTGCTGTACATTTTATGACATTTACGAAATTTGTGTCTAAATTATGTAAATATAGAAAAACGCTTTATTCAAAGTAGTTAAAGTTAGTAGGAAGTTATTAGCAACCTTAGAGACTCTTTTGATTATGATGATAGAATGGAAAAATGTTTGCAAGCTTTTCAAAAGCTGGTTGTTGTAAGATTATTTCGACTCGATTTAACATCGATTCGAATAACAAATTTTATAATAACTATACACAAATCCAATGCAAAACTATTGTTGAAATATTAAGTGGTCTTTGGCTACGACATAATTAAGATTAAGCTACGACAACGTAGTTCACGTAGCGACGCGTAGGCATGCTACGCCGTACTAACTATTCAGAACATAGGTGTTCTAATTAACAACATTAACACAGCATTAAGGCAACTCGTGGGGATATTAACTCGTAAGTTGAATCTATCAGCTCGTTACTAAATATTCCAAGTGTTCACTTAAATTTGAACCTACATAGTGTATGTGTACTCTACTTTCTCTACTCTACACTGAGGGTACCCCTGTTATTAAACTATGTTCCACCGTTTTAGTAGTGTGTATTGCAGGGAGGGTAAGGGGAAGAAAAGAGGTAAGGGAAGAATGGACATAACATCTTTCAAGCCCCATGTGTCATCCTCACCTGCACACGCTGAAAGGTGGCAGCTGCCATATGACAGGCGTGGTGCTCTCTGCTAGATAACTAATCAGGCTATGGCGATCGAGCTGTAGCGGGATAACTACTCGGGCAATCGGGCGATCGGGCGGAAGAGGCTACAGCGGCCTTGGGATCTAAATAATGTCTAAAATGTCTGATGCAAAAGGCAAGGGGCAACCACGTTCCCAAGAAAGTCACATTACAGCACAAAAAATAATGATATATGATCGCCCTGCGAACCGATTAGCGACCGGCGCTGCGCTGCGTCCAGCTCGCGTAGTGTGAAGTTGGCTACCGACTATGGCGGGGTAGGTTACCAGGCCCTCCATAGAAATTCTACTACTGGAAACTTCCTCAAAATACGGCGTCTCCAGATGATAGGAACTTCGAATGTACGCTGCCTAGATCAACTTGGAAAACTTACCGTATTGGAACGAGAAGTAATTAGAACCAGTGTGAACATCTGTCGTCTAACCGAAACACATTGGAAGGGCAGCGGACACTTATTGACAGATCATCACGTCGTTTTCTTTTCTGGCAACGACATCAGCAGCACCATCGTGCTGGCTTTTGTAATACCTATTCATATGATAAAATGCGTGATGAGATACGAGCCAATAAACGATTGAATTATCAGCATTAAGATAAAGGCCAATGAATCTTAAGGTAGTGTAAGTTTAAACCCCAATCTCTATTGCAAGTGACAAGGCAATCGAGAAGTTTTACTCCAAATTAGAATCTACAATAACGAAGGTGCCCAACAGGGAGTTACAAATCATCCTAGGAGACTTGAACGCTAAGATCGGAGAAAACGATCATCAGCTGAGCAGAAGCGCAGGGAAATTTGGACTCGGGAAGCGGAATGAACGAGGTGAGCGCTTAATGCAATTCACTTCAGAGAACGACCTGTTGATTGTAAATAGACTTTTCCAACACCATCCTCGAAGGTTGTACACTTTGGTATCGCCCGATGGAAAAACTAGTAACCAAATAGATTACATCATGATTTGGTGGCGATGGAGATCATCAAATGCCCGTACGCTCACTGGATCTGACAGCCAACTTTTGATCTATAAACTGAATCTCAAGCTTACAGCAGCCAGAATTAATAAAAAGCCGAGAAAGTATGAATTAATAGATGTTCTGAGATTTCGTTAGATTGCCGAACAGAACTGGCCACAGTAGTCTGAAGCGGATCTGTCTAATGAAACAACCGATGCACTATGGAACAGACCTAAGTCACTCATTACTACAACTGTTTCGAATACCGCAACACCAATTACAAATCACAAAAGACAGCATTAGATGACTGATGGCACCTTCAAGCTAGTCGAAAAACACGGCAGATGAAAGTAGGGGAAGCTGATATCAAAGCTCTCAATAAAATGTCGGCACAAATACAGCGCAAATGTAGACAAGAACATAAAACTTACCTACGCAATATGTGCAAAGAGATTGAGTGTCATACAGACAGATATGAGTCCAGAGATTTGTATCACAAAATTCGTCAAATTTGAAAAATCTGCCATCCAAAACCTGGGCCATTGAAGATCAGAATGGCCAAGTAGTCATTGAATTGGACAACATTTCGGCAGTTTGGAGGAATTACTGTCAGTCCTTGTACCAAGATCCTCAGTCACGAAATTTCGCACCCACGGAGCCTGCGATTGATATGGGTGAGAGCCACTATCCAATATCTCAAGAAAGGGAAACCCACAGGAAAAGATGAGATCCCAATTAAAACCATACGAGCATCGGGCGAGCATGGCGTTCATATCTTCCACATCATTTGCTGTTGCCATATTGTTCTAGTCAGCAAAGACAGATATGACTCACAAACAATTAGCCCTCTGAATAGGCTCACACATTCTGCACTCCACTTCATAAAAAAGGTTTCACGAAGAAGTGTACCTTTCAAATTATTGCAACTTTTGACTTATTGCCCTAATAACATACGCTAGCAAAATAATGTTACACATAATAAACGAGCGACTGACGGCATATTTGTCCACAAAAATTGCGCCAGAACATTGTAAAAGGAGAACAGGGGATCACGGGTCCCCCGTGAACAAATTCTCATCGTTCGTCAAATCGAGAAGGCTCGATAATTCAACAAGCCGACATACAAATGGTTAGGTGATGCTGATATGATGATTCTACAAAGCGTTCGACTCAGTGAAAAGGCCAATGTTGCGGAAAATACTACTGGACATGAATACACCTCAACACCTCGTGCACCTGTTCAGGGAGCTCTACGAAGGGGAAGGGTGACGTTAAAGTCCCTGCTTGAATGCGAAAAAATACAGTTTGATAAAAACGTAAACATTGTTGACCTGTCGAAATTTGGATATTTTTTTATCTATATTGTGAGGTTGATTGTCCCTCTCTTGTGGAGGACCAGGTCTTTAGCCCCGCCTACCCTCCCCCAAATCCGGCCCTAACTTGATATAATTTCAATTTGTTACAGGTAAGGCCTGTAACAAATTGAAATTAAAATAAATATAAATAATATATTAAATAAAATAATAATAAATTAAAATAACTACTTTTTATGTCCTAATTTATCAAGTCGTCCCGTGTTAACTGGTCTTGTCACAATGATGATATTCCTTTTAATCATTAACCACTTAACAAAGTTGGAAAATGGTGATAAGAAATATTTTCTGGATCTGGCGATTTGCCAAGTTATAGTTTATAGTTGGTAATTCTCGTTGTTAGTAAGACCCTAGCGTGGGGGTGGCTGACAAATGTCTTCATAAATAATTCGACGGGGCGTATATTTGACCTATGTTTTCTTTGTATTTGAATTGAGAATGAGGCTGCCAAATAAGTGAGAATCACAACCTTATATAAGTCGAGCAAACAAAGGCAAAGCCGTATCATCCTTTTCTCGAAGCCATTCAGGACATTTTGACCCCCTTGTAACTTCGTTGTGGATAAAATTAGAAGCCTGAACTTTCAGTGACTAAATGAATATATTTTATAACTAGGCCTAATGCTAAATTACATACAATTTGAACTTGTAGTTTAGTAATTATTGCAAGTCAAAATAAAAAAAAACAAAAATAAATAAAAAAAAAACATTGAAATAATTAGAAGAAAACAATAATGTCGACCCCTTGCGTAAAAGTAAAACCAGTACGGTAAATGTGTTTGCTTGTAACCTAGGTACCTACTGAATAAATTTTCCGACTTGGTGTTACATTCGATCTCACTACTTATTGCGTTACAAGAACTGCGCCGCGAGACTTGTGTTTTTACATGTTATGTTTTTGATGGGATTTAGGTACTTCCATGATCATGAATGGATGAATTAAATCTGTGATTTTAATTCCAGGTGCAAACTCCGGTGCTGGTGGTGGAGCTCACCTTGGATAGATTAGAGGGCACACAGCTCAAGGCGCTGGGGCTGCTGTACGTGTACGGGTTCAACGTGACGTATGTGGTGCGAGGAGCAGCGCAGTCACCGAAAGTCCCTCGATGCAGCGCCGTTGAGTGTAGGCTGCTGGGACACTGCTACGCCATAAGTGATTACCAGTGAGTCACAACTCAGAAACTTAATTAGAAATTCAAATACAATATTCTAGTCGATGACAAGCGTGCAGTGCACCCGACAATAATGAGGGTCACTCACTCATCATTATCATCAATCTTTTAATGTTCCCACGCAGGCCTCGTCTCTACGAGAGGGAATGGACCGTAATCCACCACACGGGCCCAGTGCGGTTTAGTGGATGTTGCAAGTCTTCGAATTTTTGATTCTGGGACATTTCAGTTTTTTCCCGATGTTTTCCTTTACCATTTTGAGAGCAGTGGTGATGCAAAAAATTACACAAAGTAAAGCACCTGTCGGAGTTCAAACTCACAACCTAATTTGTAATTCGTGTCCGTTAAAACTGGGCCACCACTGCTCTGCTCTCATAAAATATAACATGGCTTAATTCATAGGAATGTTCCGTTTCGCGAGCAGTTCTACTGTTCGTGTTCACCGGAGCGGACTGGGTAGAGGGTCCACTCCGCTCGGGAGGGCCCAAGGACCTCCAAGATGTTTAAAGTGTCACCTGCAGGTGAGCGGACTTATTGCCTTATGTTTGATATCGTCTACTGGTAAATTGTTTCTCAAAAACGAACACCGATATCAACAACATTCTTACAGTTTCCTTTTTTAACGACATGTGTCCTTAATGTCGTCGGTTTTTTGTTCTGGAACAAAACGGGGTCTTGTAAAGTAGCAAAAACTTAAGCTATGTTTGGATTGTAAGAATTTGGGTACGTTTTTATTGATTAGAGATGTTTTTATAGGCAAATTTACTTCTGAATATCAATCGTCGAATCCTACAAAAATGTTCATAAAAATAAACCTTTGGGCGTTATTCATTTACAAGGTGCATATTCCGACAGAAAGATGAGCCCGGCCACCGTCAGCTGTATCTGCGTGCGGGGCTACGTGGAGGACCTGTGCGAGGCGCAGTTAGCACCGCCCGGTGAGGAATTACTCAGTATTTTGCTTCTATAATTGCTAGAGGTGCTACTTTATATATTAACCGTTGAAATTCCAATTATATACACCATCAACACCCAGGCTTATCTAAATTTCAATACTTTTTGGTCATATTCACTAAATTGTCAGCAATTTGACAAATTAACAATTCTCTTGCAACCATATTCTCAACAAACAGTGAAATCAACGTTCAACCAATCATGATTGCTTCAAGAATTCTAGAATCAATCTCGGGTTGATTATTTCCTTAAGTATCCACCAGCAATTGATGAAATTAATGCTTGTTTCTCAAAACTCCAACCCAACTAGGTGCAGATACGGAATATAAATTTATTTTTCTAATCGTTTGGGAGGAAAGGGGACAATTTGTCAGACTGCTCACATCACACACACACATCACATCATCAGCCTATTAATGTTCCCACTGCTGGGACACAGGCCTCCTCTCTGTGAGAGGGAATGGGCCGTAATCCACCACGCGGGCCCAATGCGTGTTGGTTCAGACTGCTCTATTTGCCTATATTTACATGGCAACTGAAGTGAAATAAATTGTTCACCAAATTGCGTATGCCTTGACTGTCAGTGATTACTCAAAAGTAATCCACTGACAGTCAAGGCGTAAAGGAAGGAAGCGGAGTAGTGGAGCGAAGTAGCGGAGCGGAGTAGCGGAGCGGAGCAGGCAGAATTAATGTGATACAATAATGCGAGGAAGATCTATTTTGTTTCTATACCAAGTAGATAACAAAAATCCACTCATTTAGTAGTAATTTAATTTACTGCTCTTTAAATAAAATTGTGGTCAAAAGATGGCAAGTAATAACTTAGCAAAACGCTTTACACTCACGAATTTTAATATATAAATAAATGGAAATGTGGTACATGTTGAGGCACACCGAAGTTCTATACATTCTTGGAATAACGTGGTGAGCTTAATTTGGAGATGCCTACATTTTCGTCTTCTACGCAACTAAAATGTATCGTGGAAGCAGACTGATATTAAATCTATTGATATATTAAATTAACCTTCAGCTCTTTGGAAAAACAAATACTTAACATAAACAAGGAAATATCAAGATTTACATATTTTCAAGCCGTCTTTTCATCGTTCTTGTTATCCTAAGCTAAAGTTTTGTTAACTTTTAGCAAACCAGGGCGTTCTTCAAATTATTTCTCTCTACTCCAATATTGTTTAATAATATTTTAGAGTTGGTAAAATTATTTTACACTATTTGAATTGGTCTGTTATTGCTGGTTAAATTTAAATTGGATTTTATTCTAAAACAATGCTATTGTTTATTTAAAATTGCCTTTGTATTTTTGGATCAGATTTTTCTTAATTTTTATATTTAATAAAATACTGCAATTTATAAACATTTTTGAGTTAATATAGTATTGAAGAAATGGCACCATGAAGTTACAAAAGAACCCAGCAACGTTAACACCACCATGAATCAGCACCCAGATGTAACCATAGTACTATATTTCACCGGTTAACAGCAAGGGTAGCGATTTAGACGATTTAGATGCGGATCCATTCTTCAAACCACCTCCCAAAGAGAAAACGCATCGTCCTTAACTTACCGTGCCAAGAAAGAAGTCTCGTTCCTCCAGAACTACCTCCTCCTCAATTTCTAGTAGTTCCAGCAGCACTTCACCGCCAACTAACTCTGCAACTCTGTGCTATCTGCCATGCCGGATGTTGACAATCTGTAAAACGAGAATCCGGTTACGGCGTCCACCTCTCAACCGATCATAAACCAGTCAGCTGATCCTAGAAGCCTTCAAAGGGGTAGGAAAAGTATAAAAAGCCCTGCGGATTGGTACTCAAATGTTAAGAAATCTCGTTCGAAAGGCTTATGTAAGTTCAACTATTATGGGCGGTCTCAAAGAGCGTTCCAGCCATCGATCATCATCATGCCACGATAAGTGCAAATTGATATTCAAATCTCAAATAGGTGAAATATCACGCAAATCGTTGTTCGACGAATTTCGGGGACTAGGCAAACTTTAACAACAAGAGATTAATTAAACCACAATACAGATAGGTACAGCAGTGACCAAAAATTTAGGGCACTTAATTCTGCATTTTTCTTTGAAGTCTGTGGCATTCGTATCTGCAAGACTTTTTTACGTACGCGTTTTTGTAACAAAGACATTCCTTAAATATCTTTTTTATAAAAAATAACTGCTTTTCCGGTTGATTATAGTTACTTATGTTTCTAGTACAGAAAAAATTAAATGTTAGTTATAAGAAAAAAATCTACATTGTTCAATTTTATACTAACCTATTCAAAGTTGAATGGTTCTCAAATTAGATTAATGAAAGGTGTCTTTCCGTGGCATTTCCTAAACAAATTCTGTGTTTTTGATTATCATTTGTTTTTACCTAACTAACTACAAAATAAAGATATCTCCTAACTAAAAAAATGTTTTACTCCATTATTTAAATAATTATACAATATAATAATTCAAATTTCTTTCTGCGAATATTATAAAAATAAAATACAGATTAGGAGGCGATAAATTTAAAAAAAAAGTCACTAATAGGACTCAATTTGAGTTGATAAAAACATTAGACGTTGATTTAGTCACAATTATTCATAACAAGGAAAAAAAAAAAATGTGATACGTGTATTTGAGGGTAAGTAATTAAGTAAATTAATATATTAGTAAAATAATATACAACATCATACAACAATATTTTAAATAGGTCAAATAGAAAACGAATAAAACATTTATTGCAGTTCCTGAAAAAAAAAGGTATTTTGATATGTGCTACTCTTTAACGACGTATGCGACTGTAATTTAATTGAAAAAGGTTGCAGACTCTGGTAGTGAATCATTGTCCAGAAATATGGAAGGGATCTGAGTTCATACTGACATGTAATCTGCGCCTAAACTAGAAAAAAAATTAGAGTAAAAACTAAATTTAAAATGTACCAATACAGTTCGAATCCAACAATTCATCCGAGTTTCCTATCTTTTTCAAAGATAGGAAACTCGGATGAAACTCGAAGAAACCAAACCGCAATCAAATATTATAGATTTTAAGTGACCACAAATGACTTTAAGTGAAGAATAATCTCTTTTAGAATATGAAAAAAAAACCTTCTCTCATCAACTTTTTGGCTTGGTATTTTTTTTTAAAACTTACTTTATCGAGAGTGTTTTTACTTATATTTGATGAAAATCGTTACAGCAAAGAATGCCTGCATAACCTTTTCATATTAGTGAATTCAATTAGCAAGAGTTATCGGGAACACAACCATTTGGCAATTAGTTAGTCTTTCACTTAATTAATCGACCCGGAACATGGCGTATATTGGCGCAAACTTCATTTAGAGGATTTTCAAGGATCACTAGCGAGGAAAAGCGAGCGCAATCCATATCACTAAAGACTAGGTCAGTCGACCGTGAGCACACACACGCTAGGGTTGCTTCACGAATATCTGTCCATTTTCTGACCCGATAACATTTTCTCGGAGTAACAATTTCTAATACATGACTATGGTTGGTGGTTCTAATGCAACAACACGACAAAAATTAAGTGCAGTAACTTATTTTTGTGTATCAGTACCTATTCCTCGACACGTTCAGAGCCAGCCTTGCAGCATTGTATTGCAAAAACATGGGAGACAAACATATTTTTATGACAATTTTAAAGAACATACGTATACAGACCCACAGGAAACACTTGTAAAAACGTTTTTCACAATCATATTCTAAATAAAACTTTATAACCGCAAATGCGTCCAAAAATATGTATACGTGTATTCTTTAAAATTGACAGAAAATTAAGTTAGTCTCCCATTTTATTAAGTTAGTTGGTATCTGACCTGATTATTAAAAAAAAAAATTGGTGTTATTTTTTATAGACCTGTTGTAAATTATAAATGTGTACATGACGAGAAATTGTAGTTTTTACGCCACTGGTGGATAAAAATCTTACAACTTTGAATACCAACAACAACACACAAAACATTGCATACGTACCATTCATTAACATCGCTGTAGTGCAATTTTTTTTATTTTTTTATTTGCTACACCGTCGACCACATCATCGCTTACCATCAGGCGCGAACCTTGTAACATAGTGTACATAACGCTGTACATTACTACTACAACTATAAATTTTAAATAAAAAAAACAACCTAACTTAAAAAAAAATAAACAATTTAAAAATATAACTTACTAAGTAAATAACATAAATAAAACTACTAAAAATAATAAATCAACTATTTACATCTATTAGGTACTTAACTATACATACATAACTATAAAACTAAAATTGAACCGAGGTTGTAGTAGTGTAACAAACAAGTGATGCGGACAACCGCATTATTTTATATATACGGAGTAACGGGTTCCTCGTAGCGCCCGCCACCGGCCGCGAGCCGTGCCGGCGCGAGGGCGAGCGAGACGACACCACGGACAGTCCGCAGCCAAAGCTCTTGAGGCACGGACGCTGTCGCTCTGACTAATTTTTAAATCTTGCCTACCGTCATTAAAAAAACGGAATAAAATACATTTTTTATCTATCTAAAACTGGATTGCTTCTCCTTACTTTTAGATTAAAGTTTTAATTAATATAAGTGACTGTGATTCCCAAACTTGGGTAAGTTATGCACAATTTTGTATTAAGATGTCTAACGGCCGTTACCTACCTATTTTTATTGTATTATCTTGTATTAATTTTAAGGTACGCGCCCGTCTGAATATCGTAGTGTATTCCTATCCTGTGTGTAATGCTTTGCCTTTCTTTCACTATGTTCTTCTTAGTGTAATGCTTGTAACCGCCTCTGCTAGCGAACATGTACATAATCTATTTAGATTCACGCCTAGAATTCTTCCCGCCCTTATAAGCCCTAATTTGCCAATCTAGTTCTTGCCATGCATACCTAGCGTTTCCCGTGCACCCCTATACCAGCAGATTACTGATGTGACCCTTGTCCCTAGGAATTACGTCACGGTTTTACTGACCGACACCGTATACCGGATCTGTCGCCTACATCACCTGCGTGGAGTGGCCGAGCTACGGGGACTACGCCTGAAGGACGGGAGCTCGCCAGGGAAGTGTGGAAGGCTAGACAAGTGCGCAAGACCTAGGCAGAACCTTATTTTTTTTTTCAATATACCCACATATTTATTAATTCTAAACCTAGTTTTATTAATCTCTTGTACACGTCCTATATACGTGACAATGGCGCCCAAAAACGTGGTTTAAGGTCTTTCGTACTTGCTTTGGTCATTTTAGTGGTTCTATGCGGTGGTGGTTTTCCTAGAAGTGTTTGTCTTTCTCCTAAATTTTTCAAAACCTTAAGTAACTTTGGTAATTAAATGTAATTACATAAACTTTTATAGTTTAATAACCGTAACTTCTATTATCTCTCATTGTAGTTATAAAAATTTTAAAGTTGTTTGAATCAGAGTAACTTAGTGTGTTTCACCTGACTTCACCTGTTCATTGTTTTATGTTTTGCTCTTTGTGTCTGTGTTCTTTCAAAAAATTGTAACAGAGCGGATTTTGCTTGGCTTTTGTGTGTAAATAATTGTGCATAGCCTGCCCAGTTTTTTTATCACTACCTACATATAATTTTAAATATTTCAATATGGCAATACCAATTAAATATCTGCAGCTCCAAAAGTCTGAGCTGATGTATGAGGTGGCTATCCGGGGAGAACTTCCTTCTGACAGCGTTGCTGGATTAAGACGTCAAGTCACTAAATTAACACAATTATATTCGTCCGAAGACATAGTAGATTCGGTTTATCAGTTTTTAGAGGATAGCAAAGGCTCTCAAGAGACGCTAGAGAAAGTCAAGACTAATCTTGATGCCTTAAAACTTTATTTTGATGAACCTCTTTTTAACAGGACTAAATCAATGTTACACCATTTAAACTATAGGCTTCAACGTATTGAAACACCGCAGGCGGTAGATGATTTAGCCAAATTAAATAAATTAAAGAAAAGTTACGAAGGGTATTATGAAATACTTTTGAGCCTTGATAAGTCAAAGGTCAAGGACCAGGAACAGGTCGCGTCTCCAGTTACTTCTGAGGAGGAATTGCCTGATAAATCTAATTTAGCCGGGATGAATATCGCCGTTTCATGTGATCGCGGGCTAGTAGGAGAACTGAATAAATTAAAGTATGACGGCAAATCTTGTGTCAGATCTTTTATACAAAAGGTTGAAGAATTCCGTATGACCAAAAATATAAACGAAAATAAAATACTAAGTTCGGCCACTGATATTTTCACTGGTGACGCACTACACTGGTACCGTAACATCGGGGGCAGTGTCGGTAGTTGGAACGAAGTACTGACTGCGTTGAAGGATGATTTTGATGTTCCCGACTACGACTATATGCGATAGTCGTAGTCGGGCCTCAGAAATTCGTCAGCGTACACAGGGCGAGGAAGAGAACATTACGATTTATATATCTATAATGCAAGGCATGTTTTCTAGGCTAAGTAAACCCTTAAAGGAAGACGAAAAACTCGAAATTATATTACATAATATTCGTCCTTCCTACTCTAGTATTATAGCTGCTAGCCCTAATATTAAATCACTTGAAGATTTAAAATTAATTTGTAAAAATTACGAACGTATTAAGGTTCGTTCAGAATTCTTCAAGGAACCACCTTCAGTTTCAGTAAATACTTTAGCTCCAGAATTTGGCTACCAGTCTTCAAAGCGTAAGTCGACGACTAGTAGCCAAGGTAATTTTTACGCTCGTAGGTATGAAGGTGCTCACCAGCAGGGGTCGCACAGGGTCTCCGAAATTCAGGCTTCCGAGGCCGAAACTTCGCCTATATCTAAAGTTCCTTACTGTCACCGTTGCCGCGTTAACACGCATTCTTTGAGAGACTGCACGGTTGAGCGCAAAGTTTTTTGTTTTAAGTGTGGCATGAAGGAAGTTCGTACACCGGAGTGTCCAAACTGCAAACCAAAAAACTAAAAACTGAGAATTGTAGGACGCATGCGGTTACTCATACAGATAGCTCGGACTGGAATGATTGGCTCATGTTTGTTAAAAACTTCTTTTCTAGGAAAGATATTTCTACAATTTTCAATGTCAAACCGAGTAACGACCCTAGGCCTTATGCAAAGGTGGGAATCAATAAAGATTTATTTTTATATGGTTTGTTGGATTCTGGTTCCGCCGTCACTATCCTAGGTAAGAACTCTCATGAACTGTTGATAAACCTAGGTTTGATTTTATGCAACGATGAGAGGATAATTGTTACTGCAGCAGGAGGTCAGAGGATAACATCCCTTGGTTATATTCTTCTACCCTTGACCTTCGAAAACAGGTTTTCTATTATCAAGGCGCATGTTATACCAGCGATCGAAACCGTTTTAATCCTAGGAATCGATTTTTGGAACACTTTTAACCTGTGCCCTAAGTATTTATCAGAGGAAGAAAACTTATTCTTAACCGACCCCGGGCTCTTGGAAATTTCAACGTCATCTTCTCAGCACCTATGTGGCTATGACGTATTGAACCCTTCTCAAAAACTGTTAGCTGACAGCGTGGTAGATCTTTTCAAAGACATTTCGTACACAGAGAGAGGTTTAGGTCGTACTAACGTCATTAAACATCGTATAGATACTGGTAATGCTGAACCTATCCGTCAGCGATATTACCGCATGTCACCAGAAAAGCAACGTATTGTTGCTGAACAGGTTGATGAGATGTTGGCGCTAGATGTTATTGAACCATGTGAGAGTCCATGGTCTTCTCCAGTACTAGTCGTGGGCAAGAAGGATGGAAAGCCTCGCTTCTGCTTAGACAGCCGTAAATTGAACGCTGTAACAAAGAAAGACGCATATAAGCTGCCATATGTGTCTGAAATTTTAGATAATCTGAAGGATGCGCGTTATCTTTCCAGCATAGATTTGTCCAAAGCATTTTGGCAGATATTAATCGACGAAAAAGACAGAGAGAAGACGGCCTTTAATGTTCCTGGTCGAGGAACTTTTATGTTTAAGGTCACAGCTTTTGGACTTACCAATGCTCCTGCTACGCAGCAAAGACTTGTCGATCTTTTATTCGGGCCTGAATTTGAACTCAAAGTCTTTGCATACTTAGATGATGTAATTATCATAAGCAAAACTTTTGAGGAACACGTAGAACTGCTTCAGAAAGTTTACCAAAAACTACAATCGGCTAATCTCACTGTCAATCTAGACAAGTGTCACTTTTTCCGAAGTCAGCTACGGTATCTTGGCTACATAGTGGATGCTCATGGCTTAAGGACTGACCCAGATAAGGTCAAAGCCATATTAGACTTTCCCGCTCCTGTCAATAGAAAGGAGGTTAAGCGTTTTTTGGGTACCGCGTCGTGGTATAGGCGTTTTATTCCACAATTTAGTACTGTAGCAGGTCCTTTAAATAAGCTAACTTCTAATAAAAAGAACGCCCCTGCATTTCAGTGGACCCCTGAGGCTGACAAGGCTTTCCTAGAATTAAAGACTAAACTAGTTCAAGCACCTGTCCTTGCTTGCCCTGACTTTAACCTTCCTTTTGAAGTGCACACTGACGCTAGTAATTACGGTATCGGTGCGATGTTGGCTCAAACAATTGATGGTGTGGAACATCCAATTGCGTACATGAGCCGTTCTTTAAGTAAACCTGAGAGAAACTACAGCACAACAGAACGGGAGGCACTTGCAGTTCTTACTGCTCTAGAATACTGGCGCTGTTACCTTGAGACCGACAAAACCTTTTTAGTCTATACGGACCATTCTTCTCTTAAGTGGTTTATGTCTCTCACTAATCCGACCGGTCGGCTAGCAAGGTGGGGCGTTCGCCTTTCTTCTTTCAATTTTGAAATAAGACACCGCCGTGGTAAAGATAATGTTGTCCCAGACGCCCTATCTAGAAGTGTTCCTGTTGAGGCAATTTCAAACGCTGATGTTTCCACTGCTCCAGTACCTGATACTCAGGATTCTTGGTACCTGAAGATCTTCCAGGGTTGTCAGGCTAATCCTATAAATTTCCCAAACTACAAGGTGGAGAATAATGTATTATACAGGTACATGAAGACTAAGGTCGACCTTACGGTTGAGTTTGCTTGGAAGAGGGTTATTCCAAAAGAACAACAAGGACATATTTTAATTGAGTGCCACTCTCAATCTATTTCCGGTCATTTCGGCGTGTTTAAGACATATAAGCGCTTAACACTTCGTTTTTATTGGCCCGGTATGTATTCTAGCGTAGTTCAATTCATCGCAAATTGTGAAACATGTTTAGCTCATAAACATTCTACCCATGGTGTCTCCGGAAAAATGGGTAGGCCTAAAGACGTTTCTCGTCCCTTCCAAGTTCTATCAATTGACTTGGTTGGTCCGTTGCCTTCTTCCCGGAAACAAAATCAGTTTATTTTCGTTGTGACTTGCTGCTTTTCCAAATATTGCCTTCTTTTTCCACTTCGTCGAGCTACCTCGAATTTGATAGTTAAACATCTTGAGGACGATGTCTTTCTCGTTCACGGAATTCCACAAACTATTATTCTTGATAATGGAAGTCAGTTTATTAGCCGAGATTTAGATAAACTTTTCAAAAAATACAAAATTCCCAACATACATTTCACCCCGAAGTACACTCCACAAATTAATACAGTAGAAAGATACAACAAAACAATAATAACTGCTGTTTCTAGTTTCGTAGATGGGGATCATAGATCTTGGGACTTAAACCTTCCACAAATCCAATTCGCAATTAATAATTCAGTTAATGAAAGCACTGGGTATACTCCATCCTTCTTGGTACACGGAAGAGAGTTAGTCGTTTGTGGTTCTCATTACCTCGAATATCCAGATCCAACAGACCTAATATTTCTACCACGTGATGCTTATGCTGCAAACCTGGGCCAATTATCGCCAATATTCGACAAAGTGCAGGTTGCTTTGTGGGAAGCTCATGTAAAGAATACACAGCATTACAACTTGCGCCGAAAACATGCAGAGTTTAATGTGGGCGATATCGTTTGGAAGCGTTGCTACTTCCAGAGCGATAAAGATGCTCATTTTAGTAAAAAGTTGGCTCCTAAATTTCAAAAATGCCGCGTAAAAGTCAAACGATCACCATTAGTTTACGTCTTGGAAGACATGAATGGTCGCGATCTTGGCGTCTGGCATATCAAGGATCTCAAGCTTAGGATATACCCGTCGTAAGCTAAACTTACGTTCCTATCAAAATATCTCTTTGCGGATTTCAATAAGTTGAAATCCTTTTTCTGGGGAGAGGGGTAATGTAACATAGTGTACATAACGCTGTACATTACTACTACAACTATAAATTTTAAATAAAAAAAACAACCTAACTTAAAAAAAAATAAACAATTTAAAAATATAACTTACTAAGTAAATAACATAAATAAAACTACTAAAAATAATAAATCAACTATTTACATCTATTAGGTACTTAACTATACATACATAACTATAAAACTAAAATTGAACCGAGGTTGTAGTAGTGTAACAAACAAGTGATGCGGACAACCGCATTATTTTATATATACGGAGTAACGGGTTCCTCGTAGCGCCCGCCACCGGCCGCGAGCCGTGCCGGCGCGAGGGCGAGCGAGACGACACCACGGACAGTCCGCAGCCAAAGCTCTTGAGGCACGGACGCTGTCGCTCTGACTAATTTTTAAATCTTGCCTACCGTCATTAAAAAAACGGAATAAAATACATTTTTTATCTATCTAAAACTGGATTGCTTCTCCTTACTTTTAGATTAAAGTTTTAATTAATATAAGTGACTGTGATTCCCAAACTTGGGTAAGTTATGCACAATTTTGTATTAAGATGTCTAACGGCCGTTACCTACCTATTTTTATTGTATTATCTTGTATTAATTTTAAGGTACGCGCCCGTCTGAATATCGTAGTGTATTCCTATCCTGTGTGTAATGCTTTGCCTTTCTTTCACTATGTTCTTCTTAGTGTAATGCTTGTAACCGCCTCTGCTAGCGAACATGTACATAATCTATTTAGATTCACGCCTAGAATTCTTCCCGCCCTTATAAGCCCTAATTTGCCAATCTAGTTCTTGCCATGCATACCTAGCGTTTCCCGTGCACCCCTATACCAGCAGATTACTGATGTGACCCTTGTCCCTAGGAATTACGTCACGGTTTTACTGACCGACACCGTATACCGGATCTGTCGCCTACATCACCTGCGTGGAGTGGCCGAGCTACGGGGACTACGCCTGAAGGACGGGAGCTCGCCAGGGAAGTGTGGAAGGCTAGACAAGTGCGCAAGACCTAGGCAGAACCTTATTTTTTTTTTCAATATACCCACATATTTATTAATTCTAAACCTAGTTTTATTAATCTCTTGTACACGTCCTATATACGTGACAACCTATCGGATACAAAAAAAAAATAGTTAGGGAAATGTATGGTACATTAGATGGATGAAGTGGCATGAAATTCTGTGATATATTTCTATCGGAATAAAGCGTGACACTTCGTTAGTGAACATCAAATAGATAATTGGAAATCACTCATTTTCTGATAGAAAATAAAACTCCGACGGGTTTCATCTAAATCAGCGTGTCCAAAATTTAATTATTCAAATGTCGGAATGCAAAAGATTTCATCTCTAATTTCGCATTTTATCACTCGAAGCGTTCGAGTGGACGACGTCACTCTACAAAAGACTTTTAATTCAAATAATGATATCAGAATCAACGAATACTATTGTTCGGATCAGGCAATCTGTTAAATCATTCATCAGGTCTTGTCATACTTTGTCTGTTATGGAATCTCAAAAAGGGAATTTGATTCGTCACAATTACCACTTTAAGGGCGCGGGTTACGTACAACGTCCAATCCGTGTCCGGTGTGGGTGTGTGTGAAAGCCCGACGAAACGAAATTTCTTGGATTCGGATGCAGTGCGTAACCGCTCTAATGGTTTCTTGGAAAGCGATGTATGAGTACCTATTCTATGTGTTAGGTACCATCTAACTAACGTTTCTTTATTAGAATACTTTTATGAATACTACGAGGAATGAGAAATATTTTTCAAGGTTATACGTAACTCCGTTTTCCAAATTTCGCAAAGATCAATGAAATACTTGCAGTTTCTTGTGTCAAGTTAAATGATTGAAATATGTGTACTGAATTAAGAGTGCTTTTATCATAGGATAACAAATAAATTATTTTGTGAGTATATAATAGTTTTGTGTTGGCGCCGTTTACTTGGTATAAAACTGAAATAACGATAATTAAAGAATGAGTAATAAATCTTAACTTAACTGTCAAATACTTAACTATGAAAATCCAGTCATTCTATTTGTAAAAGCCACTCAAGACAATTGTTTTTCACAATACCACTGGCACAGTCTGTATTATTTCGCCACGACTTTGGACACTCGCCAAAGACAGAAACCGGTCTCTAAAACTGTCATTGCAGTATCTACTGCGACTCCTATAAAACTTATCGCCTAAAAGGTTCTTTGAGATAGACGATAACCTTTAACGATAGCTATTGAACTTTAAAAGTGATGACTGATCGAACTAATTAAAATTAAATAATGTTGTTAACAAACGACTCTCGTTAGAGGCTAGTTTGTTCAAGTTGCGATCACGGGCCTTACAAAAACAATTATAATCACACCAACAACTTGCTCTGCAAAACAAAATCATAAGGCATAAATAAATTAATAAGGTTTTCAGGAAACTACGTAAACATGTGTGTGGACCTGAACCAGTGAATCCTCATAATATTCCATAAAGCTTCTGTTACACATCGTTTATAAACATAAAATCTATATTAATAATTTCTGTTTGTGTGGGTCAGACCCCTCTAAGAACACATAAAGTTTCTTGGAGTGAGTCCAGCAGATTCCCGTCCGTTGCCAAAGCCTACATTTTCCGGCCTTCATAAAACTGTCGGGGTCCTATTAGACACACTCTCAGTGGAAAATATGGTAATAAAGCAATATACAGGTCCAATAACAACACGATCAAATAATATAATATTTTTATAATAATACTAGCTTCTGACAGCGGCTTCGCCCACGTTAATGTACAAAATTAACCCAAGGGCACATATTCTCGCAATAAAAAGTATCCTATGTGCTTTTCCAGACTATATTCTATCTCAGTGTCAAATTTCATCTAGATCGGTCCAGCCGTTTGAGCGTGAAGAAGTAAAAGACATACAAACACACACACACTCACAAACTTTCGTCTCCCTCGTGAATGTCGAAAATTATCCCAAAGCAATATATGCCCGGGATAAAATGTATTCCATGTGCTATTCCAGACTATAATCTATCTCTGTGCCAAATTTCATCCAGATTTGTCCAGCCGTTTGAGAGTGAAGAAGTAACAGACATACAAACACACACACAAACTTTCGTCTTTATAATATAATATATATATATATATATATATAATTAGTGTGATAAGTTACTTGTAAAAAACTTAAAACTGAATGTATTCGTTGTGTATATTTCTTTTGTAATAAGCCTAGTTTTTAAAAGTCCCTTCTATTAAAATAATAAACTGTGTTTCGTATTTGATACTGTGGCCCACAGTCTGTGGGCGATACAGTAAAAGACCCTGGTTTATAACTTTAATCTTCTTAAACAGTTTGTACAGAAATATAGGTAATATATCACGACAAAAATATGGCGGTTCGTTGTGAAGTTGCAGCGAATCTCACCGACGTAGGGTGTGTTCTTGAATAAAGTAAAAGAGCTGCGTTCCGGCGTAGACAGATACCTTACTGAACTCATTAAAAGGTTAACGCAAGAAGAATGCGAAATAAATATCAAATAAATTATAAATGTACGAGTTACACTCACGTATAGCCCATTTTGGGAATAGATAAATTGGTTCTATGGTTTTCTATAAAGATTAGTTTAAAATAAACTCTTAAACATCTAAAACCTTTAAATTCATAATAGACTGACATGCACTATACTAATATGTGATGTTCTTAATAAGGAAAAAAACATAATAAATTAACATTCAAGTTTCAACAGTATAGCAGGCGTAGCGATGACGTCATGTGTGCTACGCCGCAGCAACCGCGTGGTCCTCTAAACATTATTTCACAACCGTTCCGTTTTTCTTATCTTCAAATAACACCGCCAATTTCATTTATTTTATCGTTAAGAAAATAGCATTCACTTTCCGACTTAATTGTGACGTTTCACGAGATAGTATCAATTTAACCAAGCACAGAGTACAAAACCCTGCAGCCAAAAATTTATTGTGATAGTTCACGAGTTGAGAAAAATTCTGATACGTGAGTGATTTGAGCAGGTACTCTTTTATTCCACTATCAAATTACATTCTAACACAAATCTTTGAAGGAAAAGTAGATTTTTTTCTTCCGTCATCAGCAACTGTTTAAATTTTTTCCGAAAAGTATAATTACTTTACCTGAGTTTATCGAGGAGAGGATTGCCGATTCTTTCATCGCATTTCAAATATTTATCATCAGTTATATTTTCTGATTAGAGTTTCATACTTTCAGTCATTATTTAATTTGTGGCTGAGACTAATGATTACGGAAGAAAAAAGGACGCAATACTTGAACATCTGTGCAGTATACTTGCCTCCACCTGTACAACTACAAACACTGGACACGTTCCTGGATAAGGTTACCACTGTAATTGATTTAACGGGTAGCCATACACTCATAGCTGGAGACTTTAATCTGGGATTCATCAAGTGGGAGCTGGATAACACCAACCCTCAGTCTGCAAGGATGTCCGCAAGTAATTATAATAACTCGTTAGGCTACTCCCTTGTTTATCTCTTAACAGCTTGCAACAGCTAAATCATGTAAAAAATCACCAATGTAAATCTCTAGACCTAATATTGTCTAACTTTCATGGTGGACTTGTCCATGAATGTACTGAATCATTGTCAACAATTGACCCTTACCATCCCCCGTTGTGTATTGAGATTACCAGTGTATCACCAACATTTCTAAAATGCAAGCTCTCTGCAAAGTTTAACTTCCGCAAAGCAAACTACCAAATAATTAATGAGAGAATAAATCAGGTTAATTGGATCGAAAATTTTGCCCAATGTCATGATGCCAACGCTATGGTAGAAGAGCTTTACGAGATATTAGACAACATCATAAGTTCATTTGTGCCATAATCCAAAATAATATGCAGTAAATACCCCATATGGTTCTCTAAAAGTCTTATAAACATTCTGAACGAAAAGGAAAAACTTAGAAGGCGTTACAAAAAGCATTAAAATCCCCGTGACGACTATGAATTACTGAGCCAGAGAGCCAATCGTGTTATCAAAAATAGCTATGATAACTTCTCTAGGAGAATGGAGGAGGGCATAACCCATAATCCCAAGCTCTTCTGGTCCTTCGTCAAAGCAAAAAAATCAGGCTCAAGTGAAATCTGAGGCGGCCACTTCGGGTGACGGTATTTGCGATCTTTTTGCGCGTCACTTTTCGTCGACATTTACTCGATCGGCAGCCTTGCACTCTGAACATCAAAGACAAGACAAAGACAAAGATATTTTATTTCAACTAGGCCACCAAGCGGCACTTTTGAACGTACATAAAAATGATTCTACCGTGCATTCGGAAAGTAGCTTGTTATGGAGAAGAATGCACAAGAAACTCCATACTTACTCTTTTAAAAAAATATTGTTTTTTTTACAATATTTAGGAACATAGGTACATATATAGTTATTAGTTCACATATGTGAGGACAATGCACCCAGAATAGCACTACATACCACCATACCACCTACAGACATAAAGCATTAGAAGTACTCACACATGTACTGTGCAGTTATATAATAGATACTAGAAAAACATTAACATCCGAAGCAGTCAAGTTATGACCAATCCCAACTGACGGCGTCCGTTCACGAACATGACGCATGAATTGGCACCACCCAGCTCAACCATCATGAAGGGAACCGGATGATCCAACACACGCGCCACCATCAGAGAGACATTTGAGAGAGCATGACACACTCAACGGCCAGGGCACACACAAGTCAACGAACGCCGCATAGGTACAGTAAATGGTAGATTTACAGTTGGGTACATAGTACTCACACATGTGCTGTGCAGTTATACAATACTAAGGAAATTGAGTTTATACAATACAAATATATTCATACAGTCTTCAGCAGGTCCAACAATACCTCAAAACAATAATGTTCTGCATATCACTTTTTATTGCGCCCTAGTGGATGTGGATTGTGGAGCAGGACTAGCATTGAGCCAAGCATTTTTATCAGAGATGTAATCCCCCAACTTATAATATGCTAGCCTACATAGTGTGCGTTTTATACAGGTTTTAAACTTCGTCTCATTCAGTTCAAGAATTTGGGGAGGAATTTTATTGTAACATTTTGTACAGTACCCCATGAAAGATGAGGCTACTTTAGCCAGTCTGAAACCTGGTTGAACTAATTGGTCCCTATTTCTAGTAACGTAATTATGTCTGTCACCGTTTTTACTAAAAAGATGTAAATTCTTTCTCACGTACATGATGTTTTCATAAATATATTGACAAGGAACCGTCATGATGTTAATGTCCTTAAACAGTTCCCTTAGAGAATCGCGCCGGCGAAGATTATATATTGCTCTGATGGCTCGTTTTTGCAGAATAAAAATTGACTCAATGTCTGCAGCCCTTCCCCATAGTAGGATACCGTAAGACATTATACTATGAAAATAACTAAAATAGACTAGTCTCGCGGTATCCACATCGGCTAACCTACGAATCTTTGCAACAGCATACGCTGCCGAACTCAGCCGCCCCGCAAGGGATACCAAATGAGGTCCCCATTGCAGCCCCGAGTCCAGCGTGATCCCCAGGAAAACCGTTTTATCGACGAATTCTAGCTTCTCCTTGTTTAATATAATGTCACAATCAGTACTTTTGACATTCGGCAAGGAAAATTTTATGCACTTGGTTTTTTTACCATTTAAAACTAAATTATTGGCAGTGAACCAATCCTGAATCTGCCGTAGCGCGTTATTTACGTCGTCAACCCGACAAGTACGTCTATTTATTTTAAAAATTAAAGATGTGTCATCAGCAAATAACACCATGTTTAGTTTGTTTTCCAATAAACGGGGTAAATCGTTTATGTATATTAAAAATAAGAAAGGACCTAAAATTGAGCCCTGGGGTACCCCCATTTTTACGTTTAACCCCGACGAATTCACACCGTTTATTTGAACTAATTGCTTTATTAATGATAGACTCATTCAAATAAGATTTAACCAAACTTAACGCTGATTGACCTAGCCCGTAATGCTCAAGTTTCAGAAGTAATGTTTCATGATTAACGCAATCAAACGCCTTCGACAGGTCGCAGAAGATACCTATGGCATCCTGCGAATCTTCCCACGCATTAAAGATGTGTTTCAATAGGGTGACACCAGCGTCAGTTGTACAACGTCCTCTGGTGAAACCATACTGTTTATCATGCAAGATTTTATTCGTATTAAAATGAATGATTTAGCATTATCTTCTCAAATACCTTGCTGAAAACCGGCAACACGGATACTGGTCTATAATTATTTGTGTCTTTACTATCCCCAGATTTAAAAAGTGGTATAACTTTACTATATTTCATTAGATCCGGAAAGACTCCTTGATCCACACACAAATTGAAAATCAAAGCCAAGTATGGCGCTATAGTCTGAATAATGGAAGTACAAGCTTTGATGGACATTCCCCACAGATCTTCAGTCGGTTTGATCTTGATTTGCTTAAAAGCTTTTATTACAGTTATGGGATTTATATGTGAAAAGTTAAATACATTCGTGCAGGCTGAAACGTTCGCGTTTAATAATCCAAAAGCAATCGAGGGCGATGAATTTAAGGTTTCAGTTGTTTTAATTGGGATGTTGGTAAAGAAATTAACAAATTCTTGCGCAACTTTTTTGTTATCTTTAATAAGTCCGTGTGTGGTCGCAAGCGTGTAATCAGTATTATTTCTTTTATTCCTATTCGTTTCATTATTTATAATTTTCCAAACCGTCTTGATTTTATTTTCTGCTAATTTAACCTTATTGCTAATGTACAAGGCCTTAGCTGCCTTGCATGTATTTTTAAAAATTCTTGAGTAAGTAGCAACATACTTATTAAAAGTTTCAGTGTTAATACAAGGCTTAAGGCGTAAAGTCTTTCCCTACTTTTTCTAAGTCCTGTAGTCGCCCAGTCACTGAATAAAAACTTAGGGCATATAGTTTTAGTTTTCTTCTTAAAAGTGTTATTGAACTCTTTTTGAACCACTGAGAAAAATTCATCATACAAAATATTACCATCATTCACTGTGAGGTCCTGATCGCTTAACTTACAGATTAAAGTGCTGTTAAATTTATTTAATTTACCGGCTGTTATTGGTCTGGATTGAATTTGCACTTGTTTTATTCGCATAATGTACTCAAATGTCACCAGTAGCCCACTATGATCCGAAGGCAGATAATTTATAATGGCCTTGTCCAAGTAGTTGCAGCAACAAAAAACATTATCAATACATGTAGCAGAAGTCAGTGTAGTTCGGGTTGGTTCCATAAACACATGTGACAAATTAAATGATTTAAAGAGATTTAGTAACCTACTGCTATCTGAATTATCTTCTAAAATATTAATATTAAAGTCACCACAGACAATGACTAGTTTATTACCCATTGCAAGTTTTGCCAAAACATCTTCCATCACTGACTCGAATATAGAGTAGTTCTTATAATTAGGGGGTCTGTAGACGCACACTATGACATGCTTATCCAGCTCAACACAGGACAGTTCAACACTTTGTTCAACCGATAGGTCTACTATATCTTTACGAGGTTTTGATTTAATACCCTTTTTAATAAAATTAATATAAGTGAACCCCCACGCAACATAATCTTTCTATTAAAACAACTGCCCACAGTATAATTTTCATAATTTATTAGCATTGCATAATCTTTCAGCCAATGATCCGTGAAACAAATAATTTCGAACATTGATTTTTCTAAAAACAGTTCGATTTCCAATTCCTTCGAAGAAAAACCCTGAATATTCTGGTGGAATAATTTCAGAGAATTCTGCTCAGACATTTTTTTGAAATTATATTTTTGTGAGCAAGAAGGTACCTTTATGATGGTGGATATACTCGTATCTATTCCGTTATTGGTACCCTCCCTTGTCCTATCAACTAGTTTAAAGAATAAATATTAATAGCATTTTTGCTAACGTTACTCAAGGTATTGACCACCTTTAAATTAGTACTATTACTAATAATAATAATAACTGGATACTTCGACATACTACTTATGTCTGAGTTTATTGTATATGATAATAGCCGAGCTATTTGATGTCTTACCCTAAGAGGCAGATACAAAGTATCACCTGTCGACTTTAATTTACCAACAAAAATGTTGATGTCAAAAAAAACTAGTTTATCACTATAGTGACTCACAAGAAAGTGCAGATGCTTATTAAGCATGTGAATGTGATTATTTTGTCTATTTGACAATTTATCCAAGTAAGGGAAGGCACACAAAATAATTTTATTGCAATTTAACTTTAACATCTCTTTTACACACTCAGTGATGTCATTTTTTTTTTACTTTTATACTATTACCTACAAATGCAGTTATATTGGTATCTGGTTTATATATACTCTTTGTCACAGATTCCATTATTTGCTTGTATGATGACCCGGGCATGCAATAATTAAAAGTGGAATGACTCTGATTGCCATTTATTAATTTACCTAAACCTTTTCCAATACCATCTGAAAACATAACCGAATGAAAACCTTTATTACTATGACTAAATGCAAAGCCAGTACTTTCAGGCCGGTCTACTTGAGGCAAATCCTGTGCTACATTAGATCTGTCTTGTACGAAAACACTGTCTTGAGACACCCTCTCAGCTTGGACCGGGTCCTCCGTAGCATCAGGCTGGACTGCAATTAGATTTGAGACTGTCTGGCAGTTACACTGACACATCACTAACTCATTTGCAGCCAAAATGTGTTCTTTAATTTGTAATTTTGAATTTATATATTTATTGTAAAGAGAACTAAGTCTGTTCTCAAGAACCTGGATTTCTGTCTGCAAGCGGTGTGTGTCAATCTCATATATATTTTTGCTGTCTTCTAATCGCTCTGATGATACGCAACTCTACTTTTACAATACATTGGGCAGCGTTGCTTTCTCGGAAATAGACGTAATCAGAGCACTAAGAAAGCTTAATGTTTGCAAAGGTGCAGGTCCAGACGGTCTACCACCTATATTTATAAAAAAATGTGCAGTCAGTTTATCTCTTCCACTCAAAATAATATTCAATCACTCTATTAAAACTTCTGCATTTCCTGATAAGTGGAAGCTAGCACATGTAGTGCCAGTTTTTAAAAAGGGGGAGGCTGACGACGTAAGGAACTACCGACCTATCTCTATTTTGTCTGTTTTTTCAAAAGTTTTCGAGTCTCTCTTGTGTCCTATTTTAACTGCTCATGCCAGAATAGAGATGGCTCCGCAACAACATGGTTTTTGCGCTCAAAAATCCACTACGACCAACTTAGTTCTTTACGTTAATGACTTTTGCAAATTAGTGGACTCACGGAAGCAGGTCGACTCTATTTACCCCGATTTTAGCAGTGCATTCGATGAAGTTGACCACAAAATATTACTGAAAGCTGTCAAACCTCGGCATATTCGGTCAGCTTTTGCTGTGGTTTCAATCTTACTTGACTGACCGAAAACAGAGAGTTGTATTAAAGGGTCATTAGTCTCTGACTTACCCTTCAACCTCTGGAGTTCCACAAGGTTCCCATTTGGGTCCAATACTGTTTATTATATTCGTCAATGATATAGCAAACAGTATCAAACACAGTACCTGTTCCATTTTCGCAGATGACTTGAAACTATACCGGGCTATTGACGCTAGTACAGACATTGCCCTACTCCAGGAAGATCTCAACTCTGTTCATAGCTGTTGTACTAAAAATCACATGTTTCTTAATGTTGAAAGTGTTACCATATAACATTCACAAAAAAAACACCGTACGCTTACTTCTTCATATTCGCTCAACGGAAGAGCACTTCAAAAATCCGAGACTTAGGTGTTCTCCTTGACAGTAAGCTCTTAACCTTCATACCTCACGTTGACTCTATTGTTTCTAGGGCTGCAAAAACACTGGGATTCATAAAAAGAACCTGTTATGACTTCAAAACTGTCCAAACCTTAACAGTACTCTATAATTCACTTGTACGAACTGTTTTGGAATACGCGTCACCAGTTTGGAATCCAACTTATGGTACACATGTGAATCGCATAGAACGGGTTCAAAAAAGCTTTACACGCTATCTGCGGTACAAATCTGACAACTGTCCTCTGGACACTGATTATTCGCAAAGGCTAAGTCACTTCAAAATGATAGCTTTGATACAGCGAAGACATAATAACGATGTGATTTTGCTTCACAAAATCATTAATGGATCTATACAAATTCCGAAGCTTCTCGTCGAAATAAATATGTCTGTCCCTCAACATAGTTCACCCAGATCTGAACGCATCCTGGATGTATTCACTCCATCCCCAAACAGAACTAACCTCCGTCATTCGGCACCAATGAACAGGTTGATGAGGACGTACAATGAGCTCCATACACGTTCCAATAGCGTTGACATTTTCGCCAACAAGCTATCGCAATTTCGCAAGCAATTGTTACTGTCTTGTTGTTATTGTTACTCACAGTGACCGCAGTTGATATCTATATCTGTATCTTCATTATTATTAATAGTATCACTTACGTATATATTATTAATTACTTAATTACTATTTATTTTGACATAGAATGTGTTAATCTTTAGAGCAACAACAAAACACATTTAGTTATAACAATTTTTTTTAATTTTATGTTTTGTTGTCATGTTGTTTTTTTTTTTTTTTAGCCGGTATGTATGTTAGCCTATATGTAGGTATTATATGTAATTTTATAAAATTTTAAATATGTAAGTGCTGTGCACACCTGTAAGTGATAAGTTCACTCTCAGATTTAAGTTTAATTTGTTACAGTACCCCAAAGAATGTATTAGTGAATAAGTCGTTGGAGTGCCATAATTAAATAAATAAATAAATAATTATAGTTTTGATTGTATTAAAAAAGCATTTTTATAAACCTGCAGTGTGATTCTGTAAGAGTTCATTCTAAACTTCGAATCTGAATCCGCTGTGAGTTTCTTGATTGGCATTCTTAAAACTCGGTTGATAATTCGAATCTATACTAGCGCTACTCTTGCGAGCGTGTTTGTTAATTGAACTAAATTGAACTCGAGATTTTGACAGACAAAGTATGAGATGACGTAAAAAGTGGCATTCTATAAGGTAATTCCCCCTTCACTTCGACGCTCACTTCGCACTCAAACCCGATTCAAAGTGTCAAATTATAAGCATCTATTTTAGGAGTGAAAATAGAAGAAATCATAGTTAAATAGTGTTTATATAAAGTTTTTAAAGTGAATAAGTGCCTACCTACTTAAGCGATAACGATGGCAAATTTATTTTGGCTTGAATTGAACAATATGGACGTGAACGACATGTGGTTCCAGCAAGATGGCGCTACTTGCCACACAGCGAACGACACAATCGACATTCTGCATGAACGGTTTGAGGGTAGAGTTATCTCTTGAGTTCTCTTTTTCTTGTGGGGTTTTCTGAAGTCGCAGGTCTATGCCAATAAACCACATTCGACCGTTGCCCTGAAAGCCAACATAACGCAGGCCATCGCTCGGATTCAGCCGGATCTATGCAGCAGAGTCATTAAAAATTGGACCTCTGCAACAATTCTTTCTTCAAGCTCATAGCTCACTTCATCCTCCACCCCACCACCAGTCCTACGCCTAGCAGCAGAGCGTGCTGCAACTTTTTTTTATGGCGCTTTTTTTGTCAGACCAATACTACAATCAGACATTTAGTTAAAGAAATTATAAAAAATTGCTGTTATTAAATACACATGTATTTTTCAAACTACATTAAAATCTCCATTTTCTTATTATTAATAGTCAAGAAGTGAGTAAAATTAACGTAAAATTAAAATAAGATATTTATGAAATCAAGGAACACACTTTAAACCAAGATTCGTCGCACATTTTAAGTGGTTTGCTTTAAGGAATGTTAAGTGGTTCTAACATGTAAAAAAAAAGCACTGCTAACCAACATTAGTCCACTGTTTGTAGGTTTTGATAGTGCCACCTATACTATTTAGGCGCACGGCTAGTTCCTCCCACTGGCGTCGACTTCGCTCTCTGGCATTTTGAGTTCTCAAGAAACCCTTCGCCATGCCAGGGTTTCTTTCCATAAACTCTACCAGAGTTTCAACCTGAGCCGACGATGGGTGAGAGGAACGTGAATCATTTGGTCTGAAACATTATTGATGGATTAGAAAACAAAATAAACACTTCTTTAATTAAAATTAATTTTGAACTTTACAACAAGAAATATAAACTTACTTCATGATTATTTCACAATTATTATCGGCACTGTACGATCAAAAAACAAACAAAACGTACAAAGAAATGCAACGCACTAATGAAAATATTGTCCACAGATTAATAATGATATCGGCTGTCAGTCATTTTTTTTCGTACATTTACGGCATGAATTTAAGAGTTTTTTGTTTATTTTTTACTTACTAGCTGTCTCAAATTCCTTAAAATAAGAAATTTTAATTTAAACATCTTATTAGCTAAAATTCTGTGTCAAAAACTGGTAAAATAAAAAACCGATAAATCTCGACTTACATTTTGTTGAGTGTGGTAGTCACTAGTACAGTATTGGTCGCTTTGGAGCTCACTTCACTTCGCAAGTGTCTATGTGATGCTTACAGAATGCAAAATCAAGGTCATTTTGAACCTTATGCGAAGTGAGAGCGAATAGCGAAGTGAAATGCGAGTTGTTGTCTGAATTTTACAGAATCGACGTGCAGGTCAATATTTACGCCTGGCTGGTGGGCCTTAGATGTAGAGGCGTATCTCGTGCTATGCGCCGAGAATATGGATACGTCGATCCCGCTCGCATGGAGCGTACTCTTTATCCAGCTACTCAGCGTCTGTTCGGTCGCCGCTTTATGTGGCTTTTTGCATCCGATAAATAAAGTATCATCTTTACGTAACGATGAAGTTTTATCGATATAATCAACTAATGTCTGTGCAGGACATATTTTTTTTTTTCTGTAAAATGTAAGGCAATACAAAGAGAGTTTGATTGGTTCTTTTTTTTTTTTTGATGTTTTTATTAAGTAAGGTATTTTTATTATGATTTCGTTAGTTTTATTTCAATGTTCTTTATATTTATTTTCGAAAAGGTCTGGACCCTATGGGCCGTAACAAGAGCTAATAAGGTTAAACATTTTTTTGTCAGTTGATCTAGCACTAATGTTTAATTAGGATAACAAGTAGCTAAGTGAGATAGAACGCATGAGGTATCCCACGTTATATTGTATCTAGGCATAGGTGGACGTAAACGGAACACACCTTTAAAAAACCTTATTATTTTTTCATCTTTGGATACACTAGGTCCCAATATCAAGCATAGGGCTGCTTTAAAACTATTCAATCTACCGTATTTAGTACCGGCATCAAAAAACATTGTTAAAATTCTAAAACATTGGTAATCGAGGCAGCATAAAAATCAAGGGAATTCTGAACACAGAAATCAAACCATTTTTTATAACAAACATCATATTGTCTGATAGAACTGTCGGCCAAAGAGGCGAGCATTATATGTTCTGTCGACTCTGGGAAGCTTCTTCGCGATAAGGCTCCCCTGATAAAATCCCTGCAGCCAGGGTAAAATGGTTTTGAATGTTGCCGTTGCTGGAACGATCAAAAACTATATTGTAACTGTCTGATTTAAAAGTAATTTATTCTGATATTAATAAGTTTTTAAACAATAGGAACCAAGGCTGCGTAGGCCATAAAGGTACTATTACGATGCCTTTTGCATGATCATTCATGTTATTTTTTTTTAAGTTTTCAAAATTACTGGAAAGGCGGAAATGCATAGAAAAACATATAAGACCAGCTAATCGTGAAGGCGTTTATTGCGAAAGCGTCTGGATCTCTATGCCAAGCAATGTATTTTATACATTTTCTGTTAAAACGACTCGCGAATAAATCAATGCACGGTGTGCCAAACTTTTCAAGTATATAGGAAAACATATTTGCCGTTAAAGACCATTCTATATCTGGATGGTTGCGTCTTGATTCTTTATCTGATATGGTATTGTCTGCAGATTTAATGTAATATGCATACCCAAAAATTTTTCGGTTTGCGCACCATTGCCAAATATCCTTTGCTACCTTTTGGGTTAAGTGTGGATATTGAATTCCACCCATCCGATTGATATAACTAATAGCAGTTGAGTTATCAATGCGTAGAAGTATTTGGCAATCGTGAAAGTCCCTTGCAAAAACTTTAACTGCATAAAAGGCAGCCAAAAGTTCCAAGTAATTTATATGTTGTTTTTTCTCTGAATACGACCACCGGCCACACGCTGTCTCTGAGTCACACGCTGCACCCCACCCAGTAGTTGAGGCGTCAGAGAAAATTTCTACCGAGTAGGTAGAGGTCATCTTTGATACGGTTCTCGGGCTTTACTAAGGCTTGTAACCACCATCTCAGATCATCGTGCAGGTGATCGGGGATACTCATGATCATGTAACGATTGTAATCGTCGTGACCTTGTAAACTAAGGTAATTACAACGTTCTAATTCTTTGGTGTAAAGCCAGCTGTATTCTACGGCTGGACAAACAGAAATTAACAAACCGACTAATTTTGCATAATCTTTGATTGATACGCTTTAATCTCATAAACATGTAAATCTCGTTAATTAGGCGTTGTTTCTTTTGGTCTGGCAAAATAATTAAGACATTTTGGGAATCAAGAATAAATCCCAAAAATTTGCATCTCATGGAAGGTTGTAAGCAACTCTTTTCATAGTTGATGATAAATCCTAAGGCTGTTAGTAATTTAATTGAATTATTAATATTTTTTAAGCAATCGTTGTATGAATATCCAATTAAATACAGGTCATCGAGATATATAGTAGATATAAAGCCAGCCAATCTGAGCAATCTAACGACGGGTTTCATCAATTTAGTGTAAACCGAATGGCAAGACATTAAATTCAAATAACTTATCGTTAAATTGAAAACGGAGATATTTTTTGGAGTCTGGATGGATTTTTAATAAGAAATATGCATCTTTGAGATCACAGGTTGCCATATAAAAATTTTTTGTCATTAATATTATTGCTGTGCGTAAGTCCTCCAACTTGAAATGGTCAGTTTGTATATGATTATTTAGATTTTTTAGATTCAGGATAAACCTTTTTTTTACCATTCGGTTTAGGCACAAGAAAAATACTCGATATAAATTGATTGGCGCATGGAGAGCATTCGGATATAGCGCCAATCGTCATGAGTCTATCAATAATTTGGTAAAAATCATTAATCTCAGTTTGTGTCAAGACTGGAACAGAAGGTACATTTTCTTGTGAGATTCGCTTAGAAAATTTTATCCTATAGCCTTCAATCCAGGAAAGAACAGTTTTGTCTTGTGTAAGGTGAGGCCATTGTCTTGCAAAAGACGCTAAACGACCAGTAGGTATATTGTACCTCATTTATTGGCGGCGGGTCGACCGCGGCTGATAGCGCGATGTCCTCGACCAGCTCGCGTGCGGCGGCGGCGGTGAGGTGTTTATATCGGCGCCATATTTTGTCACAGTTTCGGTAGTCTTCAAGGTTTCAGCCAGGGCCTCTCCGAAAAGATACTTGTCTATCTTTGTCTGCATCAAATGGTCGTTAATGTCTTTCTTTAATGATGACAAGGCAAAGTAGCGCCTTTTGACTGAGTCTTAGTGTAACGTATCGCACATTAACTTTGCCGCATCCATAAGTTGTTTCAAAAGGGCCGGGTCTTTGTCTTTTTCTTGCATTTTTGTTGTTATGACGTCACTCAAAGAGGCCAAGGCAGTACCGAGCAGTTTTTGCCTGTTTTCTATCCCCTTGTCGCGTTTCACGCTTGCTTCGGTCAAGGCAGCTTTTATTTCTGGATTGAGGATTGGTAGAATTATTCTAGGGCAATTGGCTGGTGTCAATTGCTTTTTCCCTAATTCCTTCCGTACGTCGTTGTCCAGTCCATTGACAATTAAATGCTCTAGGCGGTTAGCTAGGCCAACGTGAATATCCTTGCCATACTCGGTGGATTGTGTGGGATCATCGCCTAAAATGTCGATCAAGTCATCATCGAGGGTAATAGTTACATCGCTGGCAGTAGCAGCGATTGCGCAGGGCTCAGCAACCGGGCAAGGCTCAGCAGCTTGCGGCGTCAGCAGCGGGAGGGGCGGATGCGACAGCGGGTTTGGCTGTGGCACCGGCGGCGGCGATGGCGCGCATGGTTGCGGCGCGGGGGACGGCACAGGGGGCGGCGCCCGCGACTCCGTTGTCTCATCTGACGAGACAGCCCGTACAACTGATGCCAGTATAGGTCTTGCCATATAGCAGTCATCGTCCGAGAAGATGTCCATTGAGTTTTCCGCTGCTGCTAGTCAAATAGAAAGGTTGCAATTCCAGTGAATTGAACGTCTTTCCGTAACTGAATGGTAGATGTTGCAATTCCAATGAATTGAACGCACCATAGTAGATAACGATATAAACAGCCCTTTGTACTGTTCGAGATCGAATAAGTAGTTAGGTATGTGTCAAATTCCAGTGAATTCAATGAACCTTTGTTGATGTATTTCACGGCCGGGAGATTTGTTTATGTTACGCCTGTAAATTATAGCAATAACAAGTGACATACCTTTGTAGCTATGCGCCGATAGCATAAAGTCCTCTCGGGATGAAGGCGATATTGAAGAATGTTTCCTCTTGGCGCGTTTTAATTTTTTCTCCAGTTTACGAAACTTCTTGCTTAATTTGTCGATGTCAATATCACACTTTCTCTTCGGCATCATTATTTTGTTAAAAAAAATAAACACTTGAATAAACACTTTAAGTCCGTACAAACGATAAAGAGGTGTGCAGTGGTGAAGCACTGTAACGTGAATGAGAAGCGGCGTTTTGGGGCACGGCTACCACGCAGGAAAGGGAATAAAAAAATTACCTCTTATCTCCCAAAATACAGTGCTATGTGGTGAATCCTGGGTGATACTACTGTGTAAATAAGTAATAGTTTTATTATTTCAGGTTACTAATCTCTTCGAACGAAGCACGAGTATAATCAAAAGTTTACATATGCTTTGAGCTATAAAACAATTTTGACTGCCGCTGTCAAGCAAAGCGCGAACTGTGTGATAATTGTTATCAACATCAGCAATCTCAACTAACGCCGTAGACAGCAGAACAGTCTGAAACGATGTAGCATTATCCTTCAACGTGTTACAACTCCGATTATCAATATTGTCAGCTGTTTTACTAACGCAGTGTAATACAGAAGACTGTGGGAACGTATTATTGATAACGGAACGCGTATTTGGAATAACGCTGTTATTGTCAACATGAATTAACGCATTATGTTTCTGTTGACATAATTTACAAGGACCATAAGTGCATTTCTCAAGTGTGTGAGTGTGTGTACGTAAACAGTTTTGACAAACGACTTTTGACTGAACAAAATGTAATCTTTCTTGAACCGACATATTTAGAAACTTAACACATGAATATAATGCATGAGAACCACTACACAACGGGCATGTCAAGTTTTGTTTATTTGTTTTATCTTTACGACCTGTTGAGACCTTATTGTTGTTATTACTTGCGCTCGCATAACTAAGTGTAGTTTGAGAATTATACTGTTTTTTATGATCACTTGACTGCTTACTCTCAAGTTTACTTTGTGAATGTGACTGATTATTTTTACCTTTACCCGAATTAATCATGTCTAACATGTCAGACCTATTATTTAAAAACGTTAATAAGTCTTCTAGTTTAATAGGTTGAGAGGATTTGTTAGAATCAGAGATAAGTGAGCTTCTATAATTCTCCCACTCGCGTTCAGTAGCAGAATCAAGTTTACTGACAACTAAATAAATGATAAGCATATCCTCGAGTGAAGATTCCGGTTCTTTAAGAGAATTCAGAGCTCTCAGATTACGCAAAACGCAATCGCCTATCGTTCTGATCTGTGCCGGACACTCTTTACCCAGTGAAGGTGCTGCAAACAAAGCCTTTACATGGTTGTGGATCAATAACCTATTATTTTGATACCTAGCTTCAAGAAGCTCCCAAGCGTGGGAATAGTTAACTGCAGTAAACTCTAACGAACTGATAACTTGTAACGCGGATCCACTGAGAGATGACTTTAGGTACTGAAATTTCTGAATAGGATCCAAGTCGACCCGATCGTGTATCATTGACACATATGAATTCCTAAATTCTAACCACTTATCGAAGGAACCGTCAAAGGCGGGTAACTTTATTTGCGGTAATTTAATAGACACAGAATTACCGGAAATGGACTGAGAATTATTTAATTCATTTTGCTCACCGTCGCCTATCATGTGCTTTGCTATAGCTACTATTGAATAATATTGGCACTCAAACGAATCTCTGTAATCTAAATGTGTCAGTAATTCTTTTTCATCCACAATTGTTTCTAGTTTAGATTGCACGTCATTAAACTCGGTAAAAAAAGTTGCTGCCGTTTGAATACGCATTTGCACTTGAGTTTTAATCACGGCATCCAAACACGATTTATCTAACTTATTCATATAATTTGCAAACAATGTTAATCTACCTTTAATTACACCACGTTGTTTTTTAAGATCAGATATCTGACTCTCTAAACGAGAAATAGTTTCATCCTCACTCATTTTGGTAATTTACAAAAGTAGGTACTCACAGTTTTGCGTGTTCAGTCGTGTTTTCTCACCTGAAGACGGCTTCAGCACTGCCAGTAGAACCGATTTCGATCAGTTCTGAAAAACGTTTAGGTACGATATTAACACAAGGCGAAGACACAGAGAAAGGAGGGAATAAGGGAACTGGATAACCTGACCGTTGCTGGCTGCTGCATCAATGGCTTCTGCTCAGTAAACTGTGGCTTCCAGATCTCCGCAACGTACTTCTACATCGAAGTTCCACTCGCTTCCATCATTCTTCAACCCGGCTCGTCTCGCGGCTGATTATTATGAACGATGCCAAAGGGTTATGACAATTATTGAGACTAGCGTTGAAATGGACAATGTGAACCAGCATTTGTATATTTTTTGTTATTGTTAGTGCTTTCACTGGATGCATTGTAAGACAATTTGTTTTATAATGCATTTGGTGAAAAAACTTATACTTACTTTACCTTATTGTTTGTAGTGTGTGTTTTATTTTAAATTGGTGGTTTCCTGACAAAATTTTGTTTTAAACATGATCTCTAACATGTCAAAAGGTTCCTAAGGTATCTCAAGTAAGGTATTATAGAGGGGAGGGGCGGTCAAGATGTTAACACTACGTGTAAGTGTCATACTACTTTGTAACGGAACTACAACCTATATTCTACCAAATAGGTACCAAAGCCATTGAAAAAGCGTCGAAATAATCTTAGGGAGTGAAAATAGACACAAACAATATGTGTATGTATTACAACATTTTCGTGTTTTACTGAGGCATAAATCTAATACAACATCTTGAATTTTAGGGCAGCAAGCAATACACATATTGGTCTCCTTGGGGTACGATTTGTCAAGTAATACATAGATTTATTGTAAAGTAACACATTTACTTAAACCATAAACTCATTTAGGTCAATCAAGTTAAACTATTAATTTATCTAAATAGTTTATCAAATATTAATGACCGCAGCAGCTGACTTAGTGTATGCAACAACAGGCAAAAACAGACGGAATTCGGCACTCATGAAAACACTTTATTGATACGTGCGGCGCACAGAAATCTATTTTACTTATGTGCATATTGAGGAATAAATGCTTTAAATGCCTAGGTACTAGTATTTTTGAGGTCAATAATTATTTGTTTTATATACAGGGTTGCCAAAAAGTCGTGGATCAAACGCAACTAATTAGATGGGGTCATCAGCTGCAAAAAATTGTTCTACGGGAGGTCCTTAAGGTGAACCCTTGCAGAGTTATAATTTATTTTGTTTTTTATGAGAAAATTGACTTTTTATACTAATTCTTATTAAAATTCGAAAAAATCTACATTCTGTATCTTTTTTATATTTTTTACTAGATCACTGATGAGTCCTTGCGTTAAACATGTTGTTTATGGTTGTTTATTGGGTATGTTGAAGATATTATTAAGTTTTACGAATTTTTTTTTCTCAATCATAACTTTTTATTTACTTCGGACCCCACTGTGAAAATAAAACACTCTATCGAAAAGTGACTCTGTATTACAAGTTTTGGCGCATTAAATAGGAATTCTGAAAAAGTATAACACATGGCCATGAGTGGCTCTAATATCTTTCTAGGACGAAAAAACAAAATAACGATTGTGAACAATACAAAATAAATTATAACTCTGCAGGGATTGACCTTAAGGACCTCCCGTAGAACAATGGCCCCATCTAACCCCTAGTTGCATTTGATCCACGACTTTTTGGCCATCCTTTATTTAAAATCTATATCACATGATAATTTACTTGTCAGCATGCAATTTAATTATCGGCATGTATATATGCATATGTAAAATAGGGCATACTAAGCAAAAACGATGTGTTTACCCAAGCTTACACTTCCAAGTAAAAAACTCTGTATGTGAAACATAATCTTCCTTGTAAACTGTTAATAAAAGTCAATGCTATGAGTAGGTATAGTCAGTTTATCTGCCGGCGTAGGTGCGCATCATATCTCAAAATTGAAATTATTAGTTTTAACACTGTTATGGCTAGGAGAGCTAACTTAGCGGAAACTCATTTATAGGAAACTAATTTACGGTGAGAGAAGTTAGTCCACTCCAGGACTATTTGAGCGACCTGACGGTACTTTCTTGCAGCCATCACATGAAACTTTATATTGTAGGGAAATCCTCATGGATACTTTACGTCTGGGAAACGGAGGTTTATATCGGACATAAACCGACTAAAACTGAGTCGTAAATAAATTTATGCACTAAAGTCTGCTTTTCTTTTATATTTCGCAACTCTCTCACTTACGATGAGGCGCGCGGCGGCGTCGTGGTAAGTTCCGAGTAGTTAATTTTATAATTACTTTTTTGTAGAGTGAAGAGTTGCCGAAATGCATTCCTTTTCGCAGCAGAAAACTTTTGTATAAATTTTGTACATCGGGCAAAGAAGCCATTCACAAAGATTAAGTGACAATTATTCCAGAACTGGCGTTTATTCCAGAATATCTCAGATATTCTCATCACAAATGCAAACTTACATCGTCATGGCACCAACATTTTGCAGTAGTCGACGATGCTGATAAAGTGGTTTAGAATCGAGATTTCCGTGACAAGTGACAATATAATATATATGGCCAAGTTTCAATGATAAGATTTATCGGGAAGTTCACTTGGACATAACTGATTCTATTGCAATGCGTGCATTTATGAAATTAACTTTGGTTTGGCCTACATGGAACAACGACCAGTATAACTAAAAACTCAGTCATCCTACATTTTGCTTTAGGAGTAGGGCCTTGATAGAATGTTAATAAAGATTATCTAATCGTAAAACTATCGCAATCAGAGGTCAGTAGTTTAAATCAAAATTGGATCACCAAAATGTTGTATTTAATTCTACAGAATTACCGAAATAGGAGAAATACGCACCTATCAAAAGAAAAAAAACCGGCCAAGTGCGAGTCGGACTCGCGCACGAAGGGTTCCGTACCATTATCGCAAAAAACGGGGAAAAAAAACACATTGGTTGTATGGGAGCCCTAGTTAAATATTTATTTTATTCTGTTTTTAGTATTTGTTGTTATAGCGGCAACAGAAATACATAATCTGTGAAAATTTCAACTGTGTAGCTATCACAGTTAATGAGATACAGCCTGGTGACAGACAGACAGACAGACAGACAGACAGACGGACAGCGAAGTCTCAGTAATAGGGTCCCGTTTTTACCTTTTGGGTACGGAACCCTAAAAAAAGGAAAAAAAATCATTGTTCTATCAAACTTTCTTAATTTGTAGCATTGAAACATAGGTAAATTGAAACTTTTTAAACTATCCTTTATTATAACGGTTGTTTGATAACATTCATCACCAGTGCGGCAGTGTAAAGCCTACGCTTTCAACAGATGACATCAGAGCAATCTATTGTTCAGCTGTACCAATATACTTCACTAGTATTTCCATCGTAAAATGAACTTTATCCTCCACACATAGTGCATACATTTTACTGAATCACGCTGCAGTAGGCTATTGGCTTTTTTTCTCAAAGATCTTTTCACTGCAAAGCATTCTTCAGTTTCAAGTATCTGTGTGCTTAGCACAACATTAGCAGCATAATTATATATTCATTTCTACTAACTTGTTAGATACGATTCAAAAGTTAAATGTTTATTTTGCTTCGAAAATGAAATTCTGTTCTTGACGGCTTTGTGAATATCAGAGCAGTTTTTTATTAGTTTGCAGTACAAAGAAAAAACTTTTCCTCGTACCAACTTAGCTGATACCGCAACTGGCTGACATCCCCTCGTGTGGGCACACTCACAAGCCGCAGAATTTTTGAAGCGAGATAATAACCAACTTTGTTTGAACAGCTGTATAATCTTCGCATTACAGGCATATGCCTGATTCACTAGTGTAATGCTAATTGGCTGGTTGTGCAAACATTATGCTTGTTGTTAATGTTTACAAAACCAGCCAACTTTAGTATCAGTCTCTGATATTGACGAACATTAGAGCCAGAGTTACATTATCACATCAACAACCTTACAGATTCCTTCAGATTATCAACTCACACTTACATACTCGTATTTCCGAAATTCTTAAACATAATTTATTTTAAAAGGTTTTCCATTGAATTCTCACCAGTAAGCAAAAACAAAGAATATATTTTATTTTACATGCCATGCTCAAAAATATAATTAAAGAAAGCTGGTAACCAAGTTATTTCATTCATTTACATAATTGTGAATCCAGACATCCGCAATTCTGCATATCTAAGGATCAGCATTCGTCGTCACACAAGCTTATTTGATGAGATGAAATAGTTAACATGATGAGAACTTCATATTTTAGTATTATTAGGGGTTAAAGTATGAAATTGCCAATTTGTACTGAAAAACTGTTTTTTTTTTTTTAAATTTAACATATTTAAATAGTCAAAATAATTACCATTATTATCTATACATTGCTGCCATCTAATAGGAAGCTCATTTATGCCTTTGCGATAGAACTCTGGTGATCTAGATTCGACAGACAAACTGTGTCAAAGCATTTGAACTGCCTCCTGAGAAGAAAACTTTTTATCACGTAGAAAATTTGGACAAATCACGTAAAAAATGGTAGTCCGTTGGAGCAAGGTCTGGCGAATATGGAGGGTGACGAATAGTTTTTAATTGCAGTTCCTGTAGAGTTAAAACGGTTTCTCGTGCGGTATGAGGTCTCGCGTTATCATGAAGCAATAATGGTGAAGATCGATTCATGAGTCGGGGCTGTTTCACTGCTAGTTTTGCTATCATTGTTTGGAGTTCGGCACAGTAGATATTTGCCGGTATTGCTTGACCAGATCGGAGAAAGCTATAGTGAATAACACCTTTTTTCAATTCCTTTTTATTGGTAAGCTTTGCTTTTTTTTTACAGTGTCCACAGTGTTTTTAGGGTTCTGTACCCGAAGGGTCCAAACAGAGCCCTATAGCTGCCACTCACGTGTCTGTCCGTCGTCTGTCACACAATTTTGTTCCAAAGAATTTTTTAACTTTCTATTGGCCTATTAACTTGGAATTTGGTGATAATGTTTATCAAGATGTATATTTTACTAACAAATATATTGATAATTGAGATTATTTCTTTGGTGGGGAACCCTAAATGTGCGAAGTTCGACACGCACTTGGCCGGTATTTTAATAAAAGCCTTCTTTTCGTTGGCTATTTCAAATTCTTAACTCTAAGTACCTACTTACAAAATAGTTTTTTTCGAGAAATACTTCTTAATTATAATTAAAAAGTGTTCTCTCAAGAAAACTTCACTATTAAAACTAGCGGGAATCTGAAAACAAATGTTACTCCAATTTCTAGATATATTTCAGATTGCAGATTATTTTGTTTTCCCAAATCATTGTGTTATCAAAATTAAATGAAACTTACTATCAAGGAAATCGAAGACAGTATTCAACCTCTGCGAATTTAATCGAACCAACAATTTATGGCTACATTTTTTCAATTACTAGTCACTTGTTTATATTTTTTTTTATTTTTATTATTGATAGGCTCGCGCTTGACCACTATCTCACCTGATGGTAAGCGATGATGTGGTCGACGGTGTAACACGCTTGCCTAGAAGTAACCTATTCACTCTTGACTTAAAGACTCTATTATTTCATTTGCTTTTTAATAAATCCGTCGCGAGGCGTTTAAATGAATAATGTCTTTATTATTTGACACCTCGAAGTCTCCCTTTGTTATTCTGATTGTAATATTTTATTTTATAATTCATGGTTTATCTTTTCCTTGTCAGAATTATGTCCAGTTTCAAGTTTATGCTTTGCATAATTTCATATTAAAATATCTGCTTCGCCTTTTTTAAGGTTTGTTTTTTTTTTGTGTTATGAAAGACAAACTTACACATTTCATGTTTTACTTACAACTATGGGTACCGTAACTTAAAAAAGGTTTTCGTTTAGTGAAAAACACATTAATTCTGCTTCAATTTACATACTTTTACCTTTTTAAGGTACCAACCTTTTTATTACAACAATGATACTTATATTCGAATATGATAGTTCCCCCACATTGATATCACATGCCCAACATCAAAGTAGGTACAACTCAGAGACAATTTCTCAAACAATATATATTTATCATATACACACATGAGACGCGATATGCAATCAATCAGAACGTATAAAACGCTCATACATACAAATACATTGTGTTCAAAGTAACACGCATTTGGTCATAAATAGAAGATTGTCATTCGGACATACTCTGCTGAACACGCACTCTTTTTGAAAAGTTGTACAAACAACTATTTGTTTTGTCTCTATTGTTACCGCTACGGACTACAAGTATCAGTAAAAAACAATTGATTTATTATTTTTGGTGTACTTCTTATTAGTATTATTGTGGTAAAAGATGCAAATCTTTTACCACAATAATACTAATTACCATAATAATACTAATTATTTTATTTTTTTACTCCACGGTACGTTATTCTGCAACAAGATAAATTTCATACGGTTTGGAAGCCCGTAGTCAGCATTTGGTTTTAGCATTTACCAAACTTTTTCATAACATTCTGTCATTTTAATAGAATGATAGACCCGACGTTGCACGCTGTGGACTACTTTATCTGTGACTACCTGTTCCCCACGGCTTCGCTCCCGTGGGCCACCCCACAGGACCCGTTTTCAGGATTAAAAAATAGCCTATGTTACTCAGGAATTACGTAGCTTTCTATTGGTGAAAGAATTTTTCAAATCGGTCCAGTAGTTACGGAGCCTATTCGGTACAAACAAACAAACAAACAAAAAAATCTTTCCTCTTTATAATATTATTAGTATAGATAGTATAGATAAACACCCACCACGTTAACCGGCACTATGTTTTAGAATTAATTTGTATCCTAAAAACGTGAAAAAACTCTACCCAACCTCGAACAAAACTTTTTGCTGTTGGTACAGGAAAAATCCAATCAGTATTTATATTGTTCTGTCTAACAAAAAGGAAAAATCTTATTCTAGTTCAAAACGAGGGCATAAATATTAGTGTAGGTCTCATGAATACAAATTTTAAGAACGTACATGATAGGTATAAACAGTCTCTTAGCTCTGTAAGTTAAAATTCACATTTATTTCCTAAAGCAAATATAAAATGCTGTTAAAGACCTCATGTTAGCCAGCATTTATTCGTGTAAGTTTTGAATAATCTGAACTGGTAATTAAGAGAAAAATAGCATTTACTACTTTATTCGCGTTGAGCATATTTTGGCATTCTTCCGTAAAAAGTGGACTTATTAGTTTTTGTGGATCCTTTTTCTTAAGCTTGTGAGGAATGAACGACACTAAAAAGATCAACAATTACCGGTCTAAACTCTATTGGCAACTACTTTTTTAGGGCTCCGTACCCAAAGGGTAAAAACGGGACCCTATTACTAAGACTTCGCGATCCGTCTGTCTGTCTGTCTGTCTGTCTGCCTGCCTGTCTGTCTGTCTGTCTGTCCGTCTGTCACCAGGCTGTATCTCATAAACCGTGATAGCTAGACAGTTGAAATTTTCACAGATGATGTATTTCTGTTGCCGCTATAACTAAAAATACTAAAAATACTAAAATACTAAAAACAGTATACAATAAATATTTAGGGGGGCACCCATACAACAAACGTGATATTTTTGCCGTTTTTTGCTCGATATTAATAACAGCAACAGGTAGACGCTTGAAATATTCACAGAATGTTTAGTTGTATATTTAATTAAAAAAATAATAATTATTAAATTAAAATAAAATAAATTAATGTGGGCTCCCATACAACAAACGTGATTTTTGGACGTTTTTTGATTGATATTAATAACGGCAACAGGTAGACGCTTGAAATATTCACAGAATGTTTAGTTGTATATTTAATTTAAAAAATAATAATTATTAAATTAAAATAAAATAAATTAATGTGGGCTCCCATACAACAAACGTGATTTTTGGACGTTTTTTGATTGATATTATTAACGGCAACAGGTAGACGCTGGAAATATTCACAGAATGTTTAGTTGTATTTTCACTTCAAAAAATAATAATCATTAAATTATTATAAAATAAATTAAGTGGGGCTGACATACAACAAACGTAATTTTTTTGCAGTGTTTTGCGATAATGGTAGGGAACCCTTCGCGAGTCCGACTCGCACTTGGCCGGTTTTTTTTTTATTATTTATAGGCTAGCGCTTGACCACTATCTCACCTGATGGTAAGTGATGATGTGGTCGACGGTGAAACACGCCTGCCTTGAAAAAACCTATACACTCTTGACTTAAAGGCCCCTAGATTGTAGCTATCGGGAAACACAGACTCTGGCAGGGAATTCCACTCCTTATCTGTATGCATAATAAAGGTGTCCCCAAAACGTTTTGTGCGTATGGGTGGGATGTACACCAACCAATAAAAGCCAGTCTTATTGAAAGCGTTATAAGTTCATTATAGCTCATTTTGGTATTTGAAAATGTTTGAATGTATTCACTATTTCGTTATCGAAAGTTGTTAATTAAGTAATTTTGAATGGTATTTTTACTGTTCTAAGTACATTTTTTAAGTTGGTCAACTATTATTTGTAAACTTCTAAAGCCTTCTTAGCTGTGATAGTTTTTTTTTTAATTTATTTTAATTATATATGTAATATTTTTGAATGGCCTAACCAACGATACCCCACACCATGGGATAGACGAGAAAAAAATATCCCCATTTTACGTCTATAGGAGGTAACCGAAAAAAAAAAATCATGATTTTATTTTACGACTTTGTTGGAATTAGATAATATGTATACTCGTATCTATGCCAAATTATAGCTTTCTTGTACTTAAAGTCTCTGAGCTAAACTGCAGGTGGACAGACGGACATAGCAAAACTATAAGGGTTCCTTGTTGACTTTGGAACCCTAAAAAGGAGTTTTAATAAAAACAATACATAGGGCAGCCGGTGAAGAACGACATTTTTACGCAAGATTGACTTGGATTACACATCGCACGCATCGAGGCCACGTGTTTTATTCTTACCAATGACAACTAATAACATAACATGGAAACCAACTACATGGATCCAATAACCAATAACATGGATTGTGATGCAAGTTAAGGATCAGCGGGTGCAGCGGCGGCTTCTGGAATAATCCCACCGCACTATTCCCAAACCTCTGCAACTCCTGAAAGCCAGAATCAACAGTGGCAACCACCATAAAATCGCCGAGGCAATGAAACTCGGCAAAGTCCCGGAGAATGAATTTAACTGTCAAGGATTCCTAAACGAAATTAATCAGAAAAGAATAAAGGAGGAGTTGGAAAACAAAAACATAATTTCCACTTCCCTCCATATCAAGCAGGAGATAGAACAAACAAGGCCAATGGGCAATGGGTCGTTTACAACTGGGTTAAGCCCAGTTAGTTGCCTAGCACCACGGAAACTTAATAATAATGGGTCCTAACATTGTGTGTTTTTATATTTGATTCCAATAATAGGTATGCCAAATACGCTTGAACGCACGGAAATTTGTTCTAGTTTCCACAAGCCTGTACATTATCCAACATAATATTGCGTTCATTCTGCCAAAAAATACACTCTCATAAGATATGATGTGCAGATTGTGCATATTCGCAGTCAGATGTAGAACATTGACATAAATAAGGCGATGCAACAAGCTTGAAGAAATATATTTAATTTTTAAGTAATGCGCGCCATATCTTTTCTACATATTTTATCAAAATTCTCGCAGGTCTCACTAATAACTCTTCAACACTTACTACGCATCCGTTAACCACTTGACGACAGTTAACAAAAAAATAGGATAAGAAAATCCTTGTGTAACTTATAGGACCAAGATAATGTTAACTAAACATCAACCGGAAATATTACAATCCGGAAATATTTTTCAGTATTCCGGGTTCCCAATGGAATACTGTAGCCGAAGCAAAAAAGAATAGCTTGCAATACTTCCATCGATCACTGGGACTTTGAAAGAGGCCCCTTTGCCTTTAACTTCGGATCCATGGAAAATAAATAGCCATCCCATGTGTGAGATTTTTTATAGGTATATCTGAGAATAAAATGTCAACCCTATTGCTCCCTATTTCGGTATATTAACTTTACGGAATTTTAGTGTTTCTCACTCTTTGTGACCAATATCTATGGACCTCAGTTCCTTTTATTTAAGCGTTACTATTTTTTCAACCGACTTACCAAAAAAGAGGAGGTTCTATGTTCGACATTATGTTTGATAAAATGTCAACCCTGTGCTCCCTATTTCGGTATATTAACTTTACGGAATTTTAGTGTTTCTCACTCTTTGTGACCAATATCTATAGACCTCGGTTCCTTTTATTTAAGCGATACAATTTTTTTAACCGACTTATCAAAAAAGAGGAGGTTCTATGTTCGACATTATGTTTGATAAAATGTCAACCCTGTGCTCCCTATTTCAGTATGTTATCTTTACGGAATTTTAATGTTTCTCACTCTTTGTGACCAATATCTATAGACCTCGGTTCGTTTTATTTAGGCGTTACTATTTTTTTAACCGACTTACCAAAAAAGAGGAGGTTTTATGTTCGACATTATGTTTGATAAAATGTCAACCCTATGTTCCCTATTTCGGTATGTTAACTTTACGGAATTTTAGTGTTTCTCACTCTTTGTGACCAATATCTATAGACCTCGGTTCCTTTTATTAAAGCGTTACTAGGTTTTCAAAGCCGGGCTTTAAATAGTGTCGGTGTAAAGATGTTTTATATATCGGGAATACACTAGTTATATTTATATGTACCAATCATTTTCATGTAACTCATGTCAACAATGTTCATCTATCGGTCCGTTGAAAATAAGTTCACCAATTCGTACCTAATTTGGTTAATTATGTTATATATTCCCCTGATGAGAAGTGAAATACAAAACTTTTGATGAACTTCATATTATATCTTGACAATAATAGCAGAGATAAATACAATTTAAAATAGTTATGATTAGTGCGTATCAAGGTTTGAATTCTTTAAAATGGTAATAAATAACAACATTTCCTAATCTTTGTAAACTTACACACAAAATAAATAAAAAAGTGTTAGTTACATTTCAAAAAAGGTGTAATTAAAAAACAACCTTTGTTACGTAGAATTTTCTTTTTAATTATCTGAAAAGAAAGTAGTCACTTTGTAAATATTACTCCAGGGAAGGTACGAGCTAACCAGTTTCAAAGATTTAGTAAAGATTTTTTGAAAACCAAAGAAAGTATGCACGCAGTAGAAACTAGACTTGTGAAGATTTCTCAGACTCGCAGGGTCGCTTAGGTGTTCCTAAGCGACCCTGCGTTTCTAACCAGTTCAAGTGCAGCTTTGACTAGAGCAATAATAATATATATATTATAATTTTTTCTTTTCTATATGCTCGCGCTTGATCTCTATCTTACCTGTTGGTAATTGAAGTCGTGGTCGACGGTAAAACACGCTTGCCTAGAAATAACCTATTGACTTCTGACTTAAAGACCCCTAGATTGTAGCTATCGGGAAACACAGACAATCTAAAAGTGCACGATGATAATTCCATCTACCTACCAATAATATATACAATTTAGACATTGAACAGACTGCCGGGAAAAAAGATGACTCCTACAAACAAAGGATACATATCGTCATTCTTTTGTAGCGAGGTAATCCTGAATGAAGGCATTAACAATATTCTTGCCATCATCCATAATAGTTCAGTACGTTTCTGCTCCATTAATAACAGACAAGAGACCGCTATCAACTGCGCGACAGACGATGGTGAACACTTCATTATTATCAATGAAGACGGGCATTTCAGACTTTTTATTTTTTTCTTTAATAAATTTAAGCAATAAGCGGTTTGTGCTTAAATTAGTTAGTTTACTACCAGCAAATTTCTAACCTTAAAACTATTGTATGTGTGTCTTTGTCTCCCGATAACTAATGAGACCCGTAATATTTTATAGCAACATAATATGATAAATTTGTTATGCTCCGATACCAGTTTTATTTGATGATGTGGTAGATTTAAAAAACAATACGCCAAGTATATGATCTAGCGGGTTTTGCCATTTGGACCCAAGTAAATAAACTAAACAAAAAGTAATATGGATACAAAAAACAATAGCTAATGCCTTAATAGGCCTTGTGCTTTGTATGTTTGCCTTAATAGGCAAACATTCAAAAAAAGGAAAGAAGTCATTCACAATCATCAACAAAGCTCCAATAAGCTGGTTTTAGATCTAATCAACACACAGAGCAATAAATAGTGTGACTGGCTATAAATATAAACCTAATCTAGGCTATAAAGTAGGTCGTCCTGAATGATGGTCCGCGCGTGCGTAGCGCTACACCGACGGCCATTAGCCACAATCGCAAACCCTTTTGTTGTAGGTATTCCTTTTTATAGACCCTTTTCTATTTCTCGTTTGTGTTTTATGGTTGTGTTTAATTGAAATGTCTTTTTAATTAGACGTGATGCTTCTGATTATTTTGTTGACTTCCTGGTATGGAAAAGTGAAAATACGTAAAATCTACATAATCTAATAATTTGCCGATGATAGGATACAAACAGTCTACCTAGATCATCTTCAAAGATCTTAGAACATAACAGAAAGTATAAGTTTTTAAACTGTCATGGTCACTAACATTAACATTAGAAACGGGATGTTTACACAATTTTTTTTTTTTTTTTTTTTTTTTTCATTTTTTTTTTACGGCATGTTTACTGTTTGTTGCGAGTTTCCGATATTTCGGTGCTGTTGCAAGCACCATGATCACGGATAAACTGAAAAGATCCCGTTTCTAATGTTATTGTTAGTATAACAGAAAGTTTCTATAGTCGTGAACTATATTGGTTTAACTTTTGGCTTCAAAGTTTTTATGGAGATACCGTTTGTGCTTGAACAAATTGATACGTTTCCATCTTCCAGCTTTAAGTTAGGTACGTGAAAGTCCCTTTTATATCAATAAATTAAATAACCATCGTAAAGCATAGATACGCTACGAACAATTGCAATAATAGTACTGTAAAATAATGTTAAAGTACTACGCGGTTATTACGACGTAGTAGAGGTGACGTCATCGCTACGCCTGCTATGTTGATGAGACTTGAATTTTAAATCATTCGTTTTGTCCGTAGTATAAAATTTTATAGCCGTCTGTGATTCAGTTTCAATTAAAATTTGAAGAGTTTTGATGTCGAGGAATTTGCTTGAACCTATTTGTATTTAGGTACGCTAAACTCATTGGAGAAATTCCCATGATGGGAATGGGCTGTAGTTAAGTATACATAGCTCACGTGTATTTATTAATCCATTTTGATATTTTACATTATTTTTACGTGAACGTTTTCATATTCTTTGAGAAGGGTATCATATACGTTATATATTATATAATATAATTTTATTGACTAAGCAAGTTGACGGTAATAAATAATATGCAAATATTACAGAAAAAACGAAACCCAAAAATACAAAAAGTAACAAATTTTTAAAGATGAATAATTACATGCATTCAATATAAAGTACGTATAACTTACTTATAATTTCAAATAAAACCGAAGTTATCGCAATTCAAAGGGACCTGATTCATAAAACTCCAATTTTATAGACAAAGGCCTAATATTTTTTATAATAAAAGTAAAGTGCTCTTTGAGTGTGTTGTTATTGGACCTGTGTATTGCTTTTCGAACGTGTTTTCCTGCGAGAGTGGCCCTAATAGGACCTCCCTATTACACTTGATAGAGATATAACGTATTTATTTATGGACAGTAAAGTTTACTTTCAGGGATAGGGGTTTTCCTCTGATTCTCACAAACTATTGTCTATATTTCTTTTTAATTTTTCTTTTTCGCGGGTCTGCTGGTAGAATTTTCTTAAAAAATAAGCTGTGCCTTTGTACTCTATTGTCTTATGTATTGTCTCTATGCATTACAATGTGTGTACATTAATTATTAAAGAAATAATTTGATTATGTTTTTCTTTTAAGTACAAACGCATAACTACATAGGCACAGCCCAAAGCTACATGTAGAAAAAAGGAGCGTTAGTCAAAGTTAAAAGTTTTTTTTTTTGATGAATGTCTATGACCAGTGTGTGTTGCCAGCTATGACATATGGCTCTGAGACGTGGTAGCTTAATTAAAATGGGCCTCATTAGAAAGGTTACAGTCACCCAAAGGGCAATGGAGAGGGCTATGCTCGGAGTTTCCTTGCGTGATCAAATCGGAAATGTAGAGATCCGCAAGAGAACCAGGGTTACCGACTTAGCCCTAAGAATTGCCAAACTTAAGTGGCAGTGGGCAGGGCACTTTGCTCGCAGAACGGATGGCCGATGGGGCAGAAAAGTTCTGGTTTGGCGACGGCAAACCGGAAGACGTTGCGTTGGAAGGCCTCCCACCAGGTGGACCGATGACCTGGTGAATGTTGCGGGGATCCGCTGGATGTGAGACATTCGGCTGATATGAAGATGATGAATAAAAAATTACAAGTAATAAGAATCGATTCGACCGTCCATTCGAAAAAGAAGATCGTTATGGAGAAAAACGGACAAGAAAATTCACACTTACTCTAACAGTTATATTCATGAACCGTTTTTTTTTTCATGTTAGATACTACACACAACATCCACTTTAGCAAGTTCAATAGACCGTTCATTATAACCACTACCACTAACTTTACTTAAGTCTCGTTACTTGAATAAAGATAATTATTTTCTATTATTTAAGAAGACAAATCGTTATTTGCTTAAAAATAAATGAAATAAAAGTTCCGACATATTTCGCATTGTTTCGGCTCTCCATGCTATTAACGGACAATTAATATGTTAATGATGTGCTCTCACCGCGCGTAAAATAGCGTGCATATAAAAATGACACTGTACTGTATGTCTATCACTCTGATACTCAAATAGCTTTGCATAGCGCCGACAGTTTTATGAAGAGTGGAATATGTAGGCTTTGGCAACGGTGGGACTTTGCTAGAGCCTCTCCAAGAATCATAATAGTAGTTTATGCAATGGCCATATAATAGGGGTTATTAAAACACGAGCGTAGGTTTATCAAATGAGGCGAAGCCGAATTTGATAATAATATTACGCGAGTGTTTTAATACCTAATTATATGCCGTTGCATACACTACTTTATCTTCACTCATACAGTTGAAATAAAACAAAAGTGGAAAGGGAAAAATCTTTGGCATGGCGGGCAATTTAGATTCTCATTGCGCAGCGCGCGCATCCACAGAGAATGAAACTTCTTTACTACAGCCCATACGCGCCAGAAAATTAAAAAGTAAAAGTGTGCTATAAAAATTAAAAAGTTATTTTATGATGCAGTTGTTTGAAAATCGAAGGAAAATGTTGAACTGTAATGGTTTTTTTTTAATTTTACCTATCCACAAATATAAAGTATGTGTTTATGCAATATTTTTTGAATTCGTATTTGGAACATTACATTGTGAGTGTAGATAAACTTTATTTTGTTTTCTGAGGGTACCATCTGACCCACATAAAACGAATTATATAGATTCGATATTTATACGCGATGTTTAACAGAAGGCTTAATTATTGTGAGGGTCCTCGGGTACCAGTTTCCTGAATCACCTTATTGGATCAGTGCACGAGTTTTCTTATACCAAATATGATTTTACCTACTGAAAAAAAAAAAGTTAGATTTATGATTGCTGCCTACTGCAAACAACCGCCACTTTCGATTGTCTTTTGTTTTCAACAATCTTTTATTTTAATTAGTTCGATCACTCAACGCTTTTAAAGTGTAATCAGTCTTGTTAAGATGCTAAAGATTATCCTGCCGCTCAAAGAACCTTTAAGGCGATTAGTTTTATAGAAGCCGCAGTAAAAATTGTAATGGCACGCTTTGAGACGGATTTCCGTCGTTGGCATGTCTCCAAAGTCGTGGCGAAGTAATACGGAGACTTTATATTGGCAGCGGTATGTAGGTATAGTTATCAAAAGTGATTGGCTAAAGTGACCTTTCCAAATAAAATTACTTGATTTAATTAATTACAATTTTTACATTTAGGTCACATCATCGCTTATCATTAGGACGGTTCTGGCAACGTATATAATTTCGCAGGAAATATTAAAAGTTTAAATAACAAAAAAATACGTGATTGGAATCATGCTTGAACTGTCTAACGCATACGATAAAGTGCTGTATAAAATATTATTAGACAAAACCGAGATCAATTCGTGGATATAGAACACTGGGATCAGAACTCCGGGGAATTTAGCCTAGTAAGTTCTAATTATTTATTCTAGGTGAATCCCCTGATCTCATGCCCTGCTGGTTATAATTTTTACCTATTATATGTTAACCGATGGTCTATAAGGTTCTTGCATCCATTTTGAGAGTTTAATTTAATGAACACATGAACTCCATCATGTCTGTCTCACAGAATGGATGTAGGAATGGTTCCCGCGGTACTAAGGAAATACTACCTTATAGATATGGACATTAGCTAACAGGTTCAGCGTCCCCGAAAGGATCTGTTGACATGTTAGACCTAAGAAGACCTATGACTCGGTACTTCATACATGGCTCATGAGGGTGCTAGAATTATATAAAATGTATCCAACTCTACGCACCTTCTTGATCTAGGATATATCGGTTGAAGAGAGGTGGTCAGGTTAGATCTCACCTCTTTTACATGGATGACCTGAAGCTCTTTGCAATCTTCAGCTGATAGAGTTAGTGAAGTTAACTGAAACTTTTAGTAGCGCTATCAGGATAGAGCTTTGTGTGGACAAATGTGCGGTATGCATGTAAAGCGATTTTGGAATCCGTGGGATAACATCGCGGATTCCATAAACCTGAGATCCCTCTCTCTCTCTCTGAACCCTCTCTCCAAATGAAACCTATAAGTATTTGGGTTTGTCGAATACGTTAGTTATCAACGCTACTGACATTACGTTGAAGGAATGCTTCTTTGGTCACCTGAAGAAGGTATTCAATAGCCTTCTTTCAGGCGAAAAAAGGTGCACGCCGGTATTGATGTACTCTTTCGGTATTCTCAAATGGTCTCAAACGGAACTTGACGCCTTGGATAGGCGGGTTCGTGCACTGATGACAGCATACCGATTGCGTTGGTCATGTATTTCACATATTTCCTACACACCGACGTGGGTATGCATCGAGATGTAGTAGCAGTGGACAAGGGACTCACCTCGTTCTCCTTGGCGAATGAGAACGGGCGCAAGCCTGTAGTGCTTGACACTAAAAATCGCAGGGAGATATGGTAAGAAACTTCACGGACGCTTTTCCCGGGCCCTACATGGGTCCGATGTAGACCAATCAGCGTCCGTAGCCTGGCTGCGTTTTGGTGACTCCTTTGGGGAAACCTAAAATTTTGTCTGTACAATTATGGACGAAGTTATCATGACGAATAACTACCGGAGATTTATTGTAGAGGATAGCATTGTTGACATCTTTCGGGCATGTCACCGTCCGGGTGAATCAATTCGCCACATTATCTCTGGTTGTTCTCGTCTAGCTAACGAAGAGTACTTGCATAGCCACAACCTTGTAGCCAGGATTATCCATCAGCAATTTGCTCGGAAATACACTCTTGTGGCATCGGAGGTGCCGTACTACAGGTACGTGCCCGACCCAATTTTCGAGAATGGCAATATCACATTGAATTTGGGTCGGTCCATCATCACAGTGACAGGACTATTGTGGCTAATAAGCCTGATATTGTGGTGGTGGACTGAATCGAGAGGCGTGCAAGTATTGTTGACAGAACCTTCTCGCATGACGGGAACCTCGTGAAAGCCAAGACAGATAAGCAAATCAAGTAGTCTTGACTTGGCTTCCAAGGTTGCTGACATGTGGGATGTGATTTCAGCGATCATTGTACCGATATTCGTGTCAGCCAATAGCTTAATAGCCTCGAGCCTCGACCATTACCTTTAGAGGCTCTCGTTAGATACATGGCTGGATTAAGGGCTTGATTCAGAAAGCAGTACTTCTGGACACAACTCGTATTGTTTGGAGGTTCCTCTCTCTGGAGCCCTGACCACCAGTAGCTTGGACTCTGTTCCCGATACCGGTGGGCCTCTATTTTTATATTTTTAAATGTTTTTTTAAATATATATTTTATAAAAATATTTAAAAATTTAGATAATAAGAAAGACAATGAATAAAGGAAATTATCATAAAATAATAAACTTTGTTGGATAGAGCGAGAAATTACAACTTTTTACATGTTATTAGCGAACTTTAACGTCTTATGAATTATTAATATCGATTTAAGACAGCAAATAGCAAGCAAATAAATACTACGGTCTTTTCTTGTTTTTTTTTAAGTTAAATATTTATAGACTGCCGTTAAAATAGGAGAACTAAGTTACGCCCATGTTACGCCTGTCAGTATCAATTAGTAACTAATTGCTCTAATGCAGTGCTGATTGATGCGGCACGTGAAAATAGTTCGAGAATTATTTGCACTGTGTTTTAGATGTCAACACACCACTAAGTCTGCTAACGACATTAACTAAGTGCATGCAATTACCAAAATAACTACCTACATTCTAATTACAGCGTCAGATCCGCACTTAGCAACGTGAACTGCTGCCAAGTTCAATGAGTACCGCGACCGCTTCCTACTTCGTTTGCAAACATTTTGAGAGCTTTTTAATTAATAATTCAACAGTTTGTATGCATCATAATTGCATACAATCTTTTGTATCGTCGCTCTCTCTAGTCTCATTGAGCGTATCTCACATGATATTCATAAAATATGCGGATCCACGGGAGAGGTTGCGCTGTAGAAATGCTTTACTAATTAAAATACTGGCAGTAAGAATAAGGAACGAGACAAGTGAGGTCGGGTGTGTCAAGTTTTTCGGCTGGTTATGTTTGATTATTTTAATGATAACTTCATTCAAATTCAGCCGGCTTTTATCTTTAAAAACTGGAAACGAAGTAAAATAAAAAAAACATGAAAATAATATTATGTCATACCTACAGCACTCTTAATAGAAGCAAACCAATTGCAGTACCTCTGATTACGTCCTCATTCAATGTATGTTACTGTACAGTAAAATTACAGCTTGAAGTCACCGCAAGTTTTCAATTTCCATCCATTTCCCTCAACACGGCGTCCCAGAGTACTCTGTGCTGGAGGTTTGAACTCGACTAACGAGAACCGCGTGCATTTGCATTCTTAGTCAATATTTTACAGTATTTTATAAAAATTAAATATGTTATAAAGTAATATTTCATCTGTTTTCGGAAACCTAAAGGAATTTGAAAAACCCTTTAATGATTTTATAAAGTACTACATTAACATTGGATGGTTTAGCTACTGATCTGCTAGGAATAAATCAATTTAAAATCCGAAATGATGGTTGGACACTTTTTGAAAATAATTTGTATTTCGCAAAGACTAAAATAATGTCTTTTTTTCGTGCTTCTCGAATTACGAGTAGAAAACTATTTTAGTTTGGTAAGGGAATGTTAGAAGCTATTTTTACGCTTTTTATGACCTGATTCGGTATATGTCCGTTCTTTTTATTTAAGCTTAAAACAGATTTACGAAACCAGCGTTAAAATATTAGTTAGGTTAGTGTCAGGAATTTTTATTTTGGGAATAGTTATATAATATTACGTGTTAACTCCAAGAAGAGTATATCAAATACGAAATACAATTTAATGGCATGGAATTGTTTAAACAACAGGAAATAAAAGAAAAACATAAACCCAATACAAATATACTCTTTAACCTGTCGAAATATTACCACATTTAGTTTTTCGAAGTAGATAGAACTTACAATAAAAGTAAAGTGCTCTTTAAGCGTGTTGTTATTGGTCCTGTATATTACTTTTCTAACTTGTTTTCCCCTGAGAGCGGGCCTAATAGGACTTCCCACTTACATGATAGACACATTATATATTTATTTATGGACAGTAACGTTTACTTTTAGGGATAGTAACGAATAATTCGATTTTATTTTTCTTGTAAGTTCAAACACATATAACTTACATTATGTAGAACAAAGGTCCGCTATTTTATTTATTGTACTTTTAACATTATATTTTTTTATGGTTTCAGGTAAGAGATAACACACAACATTTACCTTAATAATACAACAAGTTAAATAGCCACATTAATCCGAAAAAGAAAACGTCAATATTCGAGATAAGAAATCTTGTTTATTTGTAAATACATGTACCTAAGAAAAGTTGTGACACCAACCACGAGTTCATAAAAGTGTTCTAATCTTTATTTTGCATTGTTGCTTAACTGCTCTCTGTGCTATTAATGCTCAATTGTATTGGTAAGTACTCTACTTACACAGCATTTGAAACAGCGTGAATATAAGAATTACTTTATTAGTACTGTAAATTGCTCTCACATGAACATTTTTTGCATCTCTCCGACGGTTATAAAAACAGCAGAACATCAAGGCCACAAAATATAAAGCTTACAGAAGGGCCACTCCCGCCGTTTCGAAAATTGACAGCTAAACTTGACAGATTCACTAGGGTTGCTACTATAATGATTCCGAATTAAAAAAAGAGTAGGTTTTATAAGTTACAAGCATAAATACATCAATTCGTCTAAACATAAGTTTCCTTTTTTTCTTATTTTTATATCATGCTTACATGCCTTAGAGGGTAGACAGAACTTCAAATATCCATTAAATATCACGACTATGTAATAATGATCTCACTAAAAACATTAAATTGTGAAAAGAACCAAGCTTAACAAAAATAAAAATGTGTAAAAAAGGTAATAACAACAAAAAACTCGACTGCTTAAGAAGCGAACTAAAAAGATGTACAAAAACTAGAAGAAAATTATGCTGTGCAATCGGTGGAAACATATTTGTGAGCTGGATGACTTAAAACCATATTATTATTACAAATTTCATAGCCTTTCCAATTTCGTCTATGGACTAAAAATAACTTATTAGTTTCCTAGATATTAAATTTCTAACTTGTCATCACAGACTACTTAGAGATACTACCGTATCTTGTCATCTTGAAAAATATAATGACCTTCAAACCTTCAAAATTAGTGAATTAAAAAGAAAAAAGAGTATATTCGGTCTGTAACAATTAAGAAAGGTAACCCAGCCAATGCAACCTCATTACAGTACTTTATGTATGAATGACGTGACAATGCCCGCACAAAGCATTTATGACAACCGCGACTGAGCTCGGTCCAATATTGTCCATTATTCCCTGTAAAATCACAACGTCAATGTGTGTGTGCAAAATGACTGTTTGTTCAGAGTGGCCTCTCTGTCTGCGGCGCGCCGCCGCTTACGTACTTTGTGTCTAGGCTCTGGCAACGGACGGGGGCTGCTGGACTCCCACTCCAAGTATCGTAAACTTTATGAGTTCTTAAAGAAGTGCAAGTGATCCACATAAACAAAAACGAATAATATGGATTAAAGTATTTTGTACACGATGGGAAACACAAGTATTTCGAATTATTGTGAAGGTACCTACGGTTTGGGTACAAATATATGTATAAGGTGGGTGGACCATTAAAGTCCATGCTCCTTCGAAAGCCAATTATTAAAAAGTCTTAGTTATTCTCATGTGATAACAAATTCCTTCTACTGACACTAACACCCATTACACTCAAGGACACAGACGCGGCGTCGAGTCGCTCGCACCGCTATTTTGTCGATGCGGTCCCTCATTTCTTTGACTTCGGACGTCGACGTTGAAATTATAATTCGCGCTCAGAGAAATACGAAGGTTTTTAAGTAAATAACGTATTATTGTCGTCGTATTAAGTTATATATAAGGTTTAGCTCTGTGTGTATTAAAGAAATAAAAAATCTTTATTTCAACTAGTAGCAGAGTTACCCTCAATTCCAAAATAACACTCAGGCTATACTTTTAACTATTTCTTTATTTAGCCGTTACCATGAAATAGGTACAATATTTCTTCTTAATTAAGTAAGTACAACTGTCTTTCTCGGTCCACCTGACCAGACTGCCTCCCCGACCTTTCCAACCGACCCAACACACCTCCCCCGGAAACTATCCCCTCCAACCGTCAACTATCGTTCGATGTCACCTGATTTTTAGATTCGAATATTTTCTAGAGTAATCAATTTGACAACTTTTAAATACTATTTCATGTTAAAAATAAATAATTAATTCATAACAAATATAAGATGTATTTATCAAAGAAAACCTAACAAACTTCAGTTAAAATATCAGTAGTGTTCCTAGAAAAGCCAAAATTCCTTGTAAGGCCGATCCATACATTCATACATATATTACAATTACATTCTTAGTTATACGATTATGTTCAAGTAATGTGAATATATTATTATTAAAGTTTTCTCAAGATGCTTAAGATGATCTGGCTGCTCAAAGATCCTTTCTGGCGATTAGTTTAATAGAAGCCGCAGTAAAAATTGTAATGGCGCTCTTAGATACCGGTTTCCGTCTTTGGCAAGTGTCCAAAGTTGTGGGGGCAATAATACGGACAGAGACAAGCGGTACGCAGGTTTTGCAGGTGTCGTTATCAAAAGCATTTGTCTTGAGTGGCTTAGGTATCAACTTATTGGTTCAAATTAAATGACTAGATTACATTCATTAAGAGCTAATATATGAGATGAAGATGTTAGTGCGCGAATTAATTAACTGTAGATTTATTCTGGAGTTTGAACTGTTTCATATCCTTATACTTTAACTCAAGAAGTTTTGAGAACCCCGTAAGAAAATTTGGAAAAAGGAGGTTTGCAAAAACCTTGAATAATAATCTTTGTCTAAGTTAATATTGTGAAGTGAGGTCCTATAAAACTGTTATACTGAAGAACACATGTTATTCGTTTGTTACACAAGAGGTAAGTATGCCGTAAGCAGAGTCTTTGTATACTTCTAGACTTAATGTATTTAAGCCGAAAAATAAACTGTCAGGTCTTTCGTTCCTGCTTATAGAAAAAAAAAAAAGAGAAAATTTACCCTTTTGTGAATCACAAAGCAGAACTAAATAATTTAGCAGCAACTAAATAATTTAACAGGTTGTTTGATTTCGACGAATCTGGTATTTACTTAAGACTGTACAGGATCACTGATTAAATAAAAAAGCTTATGTGGAGTAACGTTGCGGAAACACTTACATACATGTATGTATGTTTTTCCACGCATTTGTCCGAAACTGCTTATTTACGATGTGATCCCATGGAAATTGAGGGAACTCCTTGAATATTATAGGCGTACATATAGCATTACAAAGCGATTACTTCGAAAACAAGATTTCAATTATATAATTTGTGTTTGAGCTTAATTAAATTAAAAGAACGCCTTCGAGGCGCAAGCATTTTCCTTAGGTTTTAATGCCGACTCAAACTTGGAATATAGATCTATTTTAAAAGATGCTTATCTTAAAGAAGAATATAAAAACGTTCTGACGAATGTCTGTAAAACTGGGTTTAAATTTATATTCAAAATTGCCGTAGAGTACAAAATTATCAATTTCACATTTTCTCACTTTTGTAAATCCGTGGGTAAATATTTCCGGGATGGATATTAAAATCTCTTAATAAGGTAATCACACTTGAGCCGACAAAACGTGAGTACTTTACGAGATTTATGCATTAACCGGGATTTACGCAGGTTATAGCGAATTCGCCGGTGGAGACTGCGACCGTCCGATTTAAATATTATCCATACTAATATAATAAATGCGAAATTAACTTTGTATGTCTGTCTGTATGTTACCTTTTCAAGCTTTAACCAGTGAACCGATTCAGATGAAATTTAAATGGAGATAGTTTTAGACCCTGGGAAGGACAAAGGATAGTTTTTATCCCGGCAATCATACTTTAGGGGGTAGAACTTTGTATGGTGAACTAATAATTACTCAAGTAAGGCGATAGAAAAAAAATGGCTATTCAAAGTACTAATGCCACGCAGACAAAGTCGCAGGCAACAGCTAGCGTTCTATAATATGTCTATATTTTGATGTTTCTATATTTGTATTAGGTCTGAAATTGGCGTTTTGTCTTACTGGCCACTTTGATCTCAAATATCTCCTCTTGGGTTTGGAATTCCAATTTTAAATTTATATAGCTATTTACTCATGCTTTTGCGTATGGAAAACCGTAATTCATTTGCTTTTTCCTCTTTTTGGTTTTTTCTTTGCGCCGGTCAGTTTACAAAATGGATAACTTGAAATATCGCGTTATTTACGAGTACGAGTTCCATCGTGGCACCAGTGCTGCAGAAACGGCTCAAAGGATTAATGATGTGTATGACTACGGTGTTGCAAACGAAACACAGTGCGTTTTTGGTTCCAACGTTTTCGTTCTGGAAATTTCAACCTGCAGAACAAGCCCCGTGGACGGCCGGAGATCAAAGTTGATAATGAAGAATTGAAGGCTATTGTGGAAGCCGATTCATCGCAAACCACGTCCGAGTTAGCTGCAGGCTGCGGTGTTAGTGATAAAACTGTTTTAATACACTTGAAGCAAATTGGGAAGGTGAAAAAGCTTGAAAGGTGGGTATCTCATGAATTGAGTGCAGCAAACCGACAAACGCGCTTCGACTGCTGCGTTACATTACTCAACCAGCACAATAATGAAGGGATTTTAAATCGACTTTTTTTTTATGAAAAGTGGATCCAGGACAATAATCGGAAACGCTCATCGCATAACGGAACCCTGGCGAACCAGCCAAATCCTGCCCCAAGCAAATATTGACTCAAAAAAAAATACTTGTGAGCGTTTAGTGGACTAGTGCAGGTGTCGTTCACTACAGCTTTCTTAGATCTGGCCAGACAATTACGGTGGATGTCTATTGTCAGCAACTGCAAACCATGATGGAAAAGCTAGCTGTAAACAGCCGAGGCTGGTCAATCGCTCTAGGCAACTGCTGCTTCAGGACAACGCTAGACCATACACTGCACAACAGACGCCTCCAAATTAGAGGAGCTTCAATTGGAATGTCTAAGACATCCACCTTACTCCCCGGACCTTGTTCCAACAGATTACCATTTTTTTCTAAATTTGGATAACTTCTTGCAAGGGAAAAAATTCAACTCCGATGGGGGCAGTCCAAAGCGCCTTCAAAGATTTTATTGATTCCCGTCCGAATGGTATTTTTAGTAAAGAGATCAATGAACTACCTATGAGATGGCAAAACTGCATAGATAGCAATAGCACATACTTTGATCTAATAAATACATTATATTAAAAAAAAAAACGTCTCTTACAAAACGCCAATTTCATATGTAATGACCTAATAGACAAGTATCTAGGTATATTCTGTAAGAGATTACATTAAAAAAAAAAGAAAAATTGCCATTGCGTTCCTGATATTGTTGTTTTAAAAGCAAAATATTGAGAGAAAAATAAAATTAATTCAAAGGCGAAGACGAGGCGTATTTCTTTCAAGGTGAAAATAGTTTTTCAAATTAATAGCTTCTAAATCACGTCGAGTATTTTCATAGCAATTCATTTTACAGCTTTATGAATAACAAACACGTTTTTTGCGAAAGGTTTCTATATGAGAGGATATTAGGAGTATTAATATTATTTCCTTAGGCTTGTCAACAAGAATAATAACTCTGGTTAACAATCAGCATTGCCATCCAACGTGGCAATGCTGCCAGCGTTCTGGGCACTTTTCACGTTGACAGCGATGTGGACGAATTTTTTGACGCCCTATGACCCCTGCCCTTTTATACGTGTTCGTAGTTTTATTTTATTTTTATTTAACTGTATATATAGGTAGTTATTGTTAATTAAGTATTTTATGGTAAGTAAATTTTAATTGAAATAAAAATTAAAACTCTGGTTATGTTAATTTTGTATAAAAATGTAGCAAATTGATTTTACTCACTCTTTTTATTAGCCTTCTTTTTTCTCAAAACTTTACGGTTTATCTTTTTCTCTAGCGAGTCTCCCAGAGGTGTCCTATTATTTTCATACAAGCACTTGGTACTAAATGCCTCTACATTTCAAGTTGTTTTGCTTTTTTTGGGATAAAATATAATTAGTCGTTGACTGGCATAGAGCTCACGAGCTTTTTGATAAAAATACCTTTTGTCAATTAACCAACTCTCACTAGTTTGTTTCTCTTGCTATGTTAAATATATAGCAGCAAAAACAAAACTTAACAAAACACGTAACTTAAGAAAATTAGCTAAATGCAGACCCTAGTAACGTAAATCCAACGGCAGTTGTTAATATATAGTATAATGTTTTTCTTACAAAGATATTTTTTTTTAGTAGAGAAAAAGCGAATATCTTCAACATTTCATTTATATGATAATTTGTTGTTTTTTTTTTTTACTTTTTTATTTATATTTTTTTTTTACAAGGTTTTCATTTTATCAAAGCCTTTAAAGCTTCACGATCTTTCAACTCATTACTTTTAATAATCACTATATTTTATTTACCAGCAGCTAAAGATTCCTCAGTAATGAAGGGCGCTTGCAATACTCATAGATAAGACTTACAGTTGAGAATGTCTGGATATTTTAGGACTAAACGACTCTCTGACATCTGGTTTAGGTCAGCCAGCTCGCGAATATGTATCCTCCGACTGCACAGCATGATTTTCTTCTTGTTTACCTCTTTTTAGTTCGCTTCTTAAGCAGTCGGGTTTTTTGATTTTTCTAATTAACTTTTTTTTTGAGTAATGGCTTTACTTTTTCTGCTGCAAAGACTGAGTGTAATTAAACTATTCTAAACACACTGCTATAGGAATGATACATTAATGTTAATCTTAACACTTTAATAGATTCCGGCACAAATAACTGTTCACAACATGTTTGAAGTTAGACAGTTATCGTCACTTGAACTATGCTTTTAAAAGTGACCATTTTCTTGTTTAATGTCAATAAGGCCAACTTTTATATATGGTCTAAATCCGAGTAAAGAGCAACCTTCACCCATCTGTTTAATGGAAGAAATGCATTTTGTATCAACTTTACCTAATATGCTAAATGAAATACCGCGTTTGGGCTGTCTGAATAAATCCTGTCAAGACAGACCGGGTAGCCAACTGCAGTAATGAGATTCATACTAAATATTTGAAAGGGCATTTTATTTACTACAATTTATTCTAAAAAAGTAACGGTTAAAATTTCGATTATGGGCCGTTGATTTTGGACGCGGGAAGGATTTAAGGGGGAGGGAGGGTGGTTTGGCTACCATACCTTATTCACTGGCTTTATTCGATGAGTTAAGATAAACCAAATCACATATAAACAATTTGGCTCATATTTTCCGAAAGGTTTAAAAAGGATCATCTTATGTCCTGGAACGTAAAAACAAATACATCAATTTAAAAAAAAAATACGTGTCGACACTGATTGCCACTGCCAACTGCCATTTTCTGCTGTACCCACCACGCAAGTGGTTAGAGAAAGCGTAATTGTTCTTGATTTGAGGAGAGGTGGCGTGCTTGTATTTGTTTTGACGTCCGTACTATTGACTAAACCCGACATGTGTATAAATCGATCAGACTTATACGAAGCTACATTACATTAATTATTAACAGTTAATTGGTTTCTTTCTCACGCTCGGATGTGACGTCATCGTCGTCGAGTGTTGTTCATAATTAACTGAAGCTCTATAACCTCTTGTTTGTTCAGCTTTCAACGTTGGTTCGATCGACTGTTAGATTTAATTGATGATGAGTTAATGGGATCCCAGTTATTAATTTTACAATGCACTGAGAAGAATTTTTGGGACTTGCGAACTCTTTAATTTAAAAAGACCGGCCAAGTGCGTGTCGAGCCACGCGCAGTAATAGGGTTCTGAAGTTGCAATATAATGCGGACTAAGAAGAGGGTTTTGTTGTTGTTATATGAATATTAAAACGGTTTCAGCGGCACACAACGTCTAAAAACGGGCCCATATAGAATGATGTTTTTTTATAATCTATATGCTCGCGTTTGATCACTATCTCGCCTGATGGCAAGCGATGATGTGGTCTACGGTGAAGCACGCTTGCCTAGAAGTAACATATTCACTCTTGACTTAAACTAAAGAAGGACTGGTAACTGAAGAAGGAGTTATAAAATCCAACTTCGCAACTGAAGTAAGAAAAATATTATCTATTTGAGTACCACCGCGGGTGCGAATTGCGAAAGGAGCCGATACGAGCGCGCATTAGAGCCACGTGAAATGGTATGGTTCGTTCCTGGATCCTTACGCGCACGCTCCTTTTTTATTTCGCATTCGGAATTTGAAAAATTTCTCTAATCTACGGTATCCACTATTTCGTTCTGAAAAGTTTTACGCTGATCAATTAGAGATGTAGTCGGGTCGAATATGACTTTATAGATGGATATCGACAAAAGAAAAAAAGTAATTTGCTTGAAAATCGAATCTAATTTGAATTTAGATTATAAAACGTCGAAAATACTTCTGCACTAACACAAAATAGACTCCCCCGCGCACATACCATGCCATATAGACTACGGACTGGTACTGTCAAAAACTCCGGCCACTCCAATGCGTTATTCGAACTTAAACATTAATAATTTTGAAATCATTATTATTAGTTTAAAGATATTTTATTCTCAAAAAGACATAAAAGTCACTTACATGAGAACAATGCTTGAATTAAATTATATAAAGTTCATCACAGACGACACGGCAGCAATTATGATGCACCCATCCGATGCATTCAGCTTTAGGGAAGGGTGTTATTTGTAATTACATATGAAGCTAATTGAGTTTTGAATGCATTGAATGAGTGTAACCTTTTTATACATGAGAGTATTTTGTTATATAATTGTGCTCCTTCAAAAGTTATTTTTTTTGCCAAACTTAGTTCTCATCTTAGGTAAAACCAGAAAACTAGCTCGGCGACTGCTACGTTGGGTTACTTGTTTTACTTTAATAAACGATAAGTTAGTCTGTATACTTTTGTTGATTGCCTTTTGAATAAAAATACATGTATTGTAAATATATAACTGTCTAATGTCCATTACATCTTGGCCGCACTGCCCCAAACTTCATTCAGATATTGTAGGTGAGGTTTTACTAAGGCATAATAGATGGTGTGACGTAGTCTATGTGGAATACATCAAACTATGTTTCGGAGGGAGCCAAGTAGAGACGTAAGCTTTGTTTTTATATGATCCAAGTGAACAGTCCATGATAGAGTACTATCCATTCTCAATCCAAGGTATTTCTCACAGGTTTTTTGCGTTAAGGGCACATTGTCGATAGCTAATGGATTATGTGGAGGTATTATTTTATTTTTTGCTTTGAACAAGATATAGCATGTTTTAGAAATATTAATCGTTAATAAATTATATTGGAACCATGAAAAAAGGGTGTTTAAATCATCTTGAGCCTGCGAAACCAAATCATGAATGGAAGATCCGAAATAAAATAAGCAAGTGTCATTTGCGTATAAAGTAAGATGGCCGTGTAATGTAATTTCCTGAATATTATTTATGTAGATTAAAAAGAGCAGGGGCCCTAAAATTGATCCCTGGGGAACGCCACACGTTACAGGTAATGTGCCACTTTGATAATTATTATCTGTTCTAACTAACTGCGAACTGTTTTTAGATAACGTGTTTTGTGATGTTTTTTAACGATGTTATGATTTTATTTTTGTATATTTTAACATGGTTTATAAGCATATATTAACTCTGTTTTACACAGCGAACAACGTTATTTAACTAATATTTCAATGGCATTTGTAGAAAATTTTTACTGTTCCTAGTACATTTTATAAGTTGGTCGACTATTACTTGTAAACTTGTAAAGCCTACTTATCTGTGATAGTTTTCCTATTAATTTCGTTATATTTACTACTGTCGTGATATTTTTCACATAGCCAAGAGCTTCACTTGACTCTACCATAAATTTGCAATGTAAAGCTTAATTTTACGCAAACGGATCTCTGAATCAAAAAATGGTTCTAACAAACCCATAATATTTTTGAATGGCCTATCCAAAGATACCCCCCACCATGGGATAGACGAGAAAAATAAAACATCCCCAATTTACGTCTATAGGAGGTACCACAAAAAGTATTTTTTTCATATGTTTATTTTACCACTTTGTCGGAATTATTAATATGTACATTCATGTCAAATTATAGCTTTCTAGTACTTAGATTCTCTGAGCTAAGCTGCGGACGGACAGATGGACAGAGCGAAACTAAAGGGTCTTTCAACAAGGACGGGTCGATGTTAAAATTGAATAAAACAAGATGTGTGTGAGATATTAATGAAATTTATTTTTTAGTTAAAAGGCCCATTTATGCCAATTATGGATGGACTATGACATCGTTCAAATGTCCGCCGCGGCTTCGTATGGTGGCACGAATCCGAGAGGTCCAATTTTTAATGACTCTACTTTTTGTAATTTTTGTTGACTTCGGAACCCTAAAAACTAGTTATGTTGCTACTAAGGAAAAGTTTGCAATTGGTGAAGATAATTCGGACTGCGATGCAAACTTTACGCGGTATTAAGACAACGTGAGGGAGAGGTGCAATGAATACCATACCTATATGTACACTCACTTATATGTAGCATCTAAGTCGCCATGTATACGTGAGAGAGAGGTAACTGATTAGAGTTCTAGTGAAAATGAAAACCTTTGATGTCTGTTTCTTTCTTATTCTTTATTGTACACAAAACATAAAACATACAAATACAATACGACAGTTTATGTAAATACATCTTCGCGAGCTGGCTGACCAAAACCAGACGTATCCTCCGACTGCTCAACATGATTTTCTCCTAGTTTACGTCTTTTTAGTTCGCTTTTCAAGCAGTCGGGATTTTGATTTTTTTTTTATTTTTATAACTTTTTAGTTATTTTTTTTTTGAATTAGGTACATTTAAACATATAAGTGTTATATTTTTTTGAAATCACCTCTTAAAATCCTTTATTTTGATACCCGATACGATAGAGTTGGAAGAAAAAAAAAATTTGGGCCCCCACAATATGGCGCCCAAGAAATGCCATTTTGCTATTTTCCAATTTTCATGTAGACAGTGACACTTGCGGGGTTAAGACGAATCGATTGACATAAGAACCATCAAAATCGGCCCACGCGTTTGGTCTCTAGAACGCCACATAGGAACATACATACATACATACATACATAGACTGATAAACACATTACCCTCCTTCGGCAGTCGGGTAAAAAGGCAAGCTTAACCCATAGTTGGGTTCTCTAACAGCAAACCTCAGTTGCGTATAGAAATATGCATTTGAGGATAGTACATCCATATGCACAATAAAAACTTATTAAAAACTCTTAACAATTTTAATTACTTACTCACTAAATAAACTAAACAAATACGTGTGTAACACACAATGCATAAACATAATAATATACAGTATACTATATAATACAAAACTAAAAAATTACAATTGTAAATACATAAATTAATGAGTCATGTTGACAGGAAATATTCCCTAATTCTTCTCTTAAAAACCGCCAACGAAGGGTATAGGACATAGTATCCCGTATAGAGTGTGGAAGAGTATTCCAGAGGCGCACAGCGCGAACAGTAAACAGTTTCTTGTGAATTCACATGGGCAAATTATGTGAACCACGACTTGAAACATCTTGTCGACGTCTGCTAATCTTAACTTCCATACTGATAAGATAAAATTGAAATTGAGAATAGTTGAGACAAATTTTGAGTTTATCGATTTAAAAAGAAGAAAAAGAACTTATACAGATTGCAAATACTGGTCCATCTATGCACAGTCCTAATAAATGGTTGTATTCTGACAACAAATCGTCTCCCTGTCATAAAAACACGCTGCCAGACATTATATTATGAACACTTTAAACACAATGAGAAAGTTATAAGAGTTAAATACAGCTTTTTAGTTTAAATGAGCTATTTTCTTCTCTCAAAAAAGTTTTAAAGTAACCTTCAAAGTAGTTTTAACCTATAAAAAATGGTGATTATTCTTTTCAACCTACATTATGTTAACAAACTCAATTTAAATGTTCTTCAACATAAAGTAGAAGTTATAACTTCAAATCTCACCACGTGCATTTTAGTTAATTTATTGAATAAATAACAAAATGACGGGTAAATAATATAATACTAGCTTAATTTAGGTTACCAGGTTTTAATAAGACAACATTCTCAAGCTTTAATAATTTTATCTGTATTCATTAAAAAAGTTGGTCACAATCTTAAGGTATTTTTTTTATCGTTGGTTTTCTTTCCAATATAAGCAGATCATGTTTCTTATGTAAACCATTTCTATTTAATTCTCTTACAAAACCTTTTACTTTTTAATTTTACATTTTAGATGAGTCAAGTAATTCCACGTGATATGTAGAAAATGTATTACATTGTTCATGCAGTATGTCTGATATCTGCTGCATTTAGCTTCAGCAAACAAGATGTATCGCCTCCACATCGGCACACTCACACATTTTTTCACGATAATGCAACACAAAAAAATAACCATGTATCTATTTGCTTTTCTTTTTTAAATTCTTTTTATTCTGTGTCAAGGAATGTTCAGCTATCGCCTTGTTCTTAACGCACGGTTTTCCTCCACCCTTTTAAACTTAAACTACTTTCGCATTCTACAGAGCGGAAAATTACGGAATTACTAGGTTCGTATACTTCAAACTAATTCCATTCTCATGAGTCAGCCCCCTTGTGAGGTTTGTTACCACATCCAATATCATGAAATTAATCTGATATTAGCTAAGTTTCAGAGTCACGGCAGCTATGAGACACATCTGTTACTCCAGACACTTATTTAATCTTCACGTGATTGATGGTATCTTTATTCATGTATTCCTTTGTAGTTTGAAGCATATTATAACTGAAGATTGTCATAGACCAAAGGCTGCTTGTCAGAATTAATTAAGAACATGCGAGTTAAACAAATCAAAGTATTATTTTACCCGTGGATATTTCTTTTCATGCATCTGACACAATGTTCTCAGCTCACCATGGAGTCAGGATTATATGTGAAAACCGGCGAAGTGCGCGTCAGACTCGTGCACGAAGGGTTCCGTACCATTATCGCAAAAAACGGCAAATACCGGCCAAGTGCGATTCGGACTCGCGCACGAAGGGTTCCGTACCATTATCGCATCAATCACGTTTGTTGTATGGGAGCCCCTCCTAAATATTTATTTTATTCTGTTTTTAGTATTTGTTGTTATAGCGGCAACAGAAATACATCATTTGTGAAAATTTCAACTGTCTAACTATCACGGTTCATGAGATACAGCCTGGTGAGTGGTTCAAAAAGAGTTCAATAACACTTTTAAGAAGAAAACTAAAACTATATGCCCTAAGTTTTTATTCAGTGACTGAGCGACTACAGGACTTAGAAAAAGTAGTGAAAGACTTTACGAGCTATATGGCCTTAAGCCTTGTATTAACACTGAAACTTTGAACTTTGAATTTGCGAATAACACGATTCTATTTCGTTTTTCGTAACTGATAATGATTTTAACAATTCTGATTTTACTCCTGGTTTTGTAGATAATAGCTTTATTAATCCTTTACTTTTCTCATAAATTGTTTCAACCTCACATAATTTATTCTTAATAATATTACCCTTAAATCGTGTTTTTCCCTTTTTAATTAAATATTTCCTTATTGATATAAGATCATTTAAGCAATGTAACAATTCATCTTCCATTCCCTCATGCAAAAGTAATCTATATTAATTAAACCATTTAATACATACCCGATTCTCACAGTGAATTACTGTAGTAGGGGACACAGCGTGTAAGATGATACATGATGATATACGATCACTCAAAACAAACTTAAACTGCTAATTTATCTTAGAGTTCATTATTTTAATTCTTAATGTCTATTATCATTTTATTGTCTCTTGATTTATATGATGATTCGCGTTTTCATTTTACACACTATAATACGCACAACGCACTTGAGACGCACTTAGTATGCACTTCACTAAAATAAATGATACCGCACAGCTGCCAGATGAGTATGATGAATACTCCGACTTCTACGTCATTGGAAGATTTACTTGCTCTTCTCCGCGAATTGCTCTGGAACGGTTGAACGATCGTCGCAGGCTGTTCTGCAAAATCTGGTCCCTGATCCAGGAATGGTGGCAATTCCTGTACTGCTTCCACGCAAAATATATAATGCCAAGACCCAGTAAAACGCAAATTACTATGAGGATAATACTGATCGTCGAAATATGTGCCTTCAATTCTTCAACGTGTGCATTATTGGAACCAGCAGAATTCTGGTTCACGAAGACCGTCTCCTTTTCTACGTTGGAACGACACATTTTCACTGATTTCCGGACGTTAAATTAACTTTTTAAATGTACTTGATTCATTTTAATTACGAAAGTTCCATTATCCACAAATATTTCCACGCTAATTTATTACAAAGAGTTTAATTTATTTACTTTGCTTTGGAGCCGTAACACTACGCCGAGATAGAAAACGCGTCACGCGCCCCAAAAATGGCAAGGGTCGCCATGTGGGGATGTAGTGTTATTGAAACAACTGTTCTCAAGCGATTACCTTTAATTACTGACTGCAAGAGTATAAGTGTGTTAATATATTAATAGAAGATACATTCATATGGATAGGGTCATAGACCTTATACTATAGGTAGTACTACTACACCTCATAATAAGTATGTTGCTACTTACTCAAGAATTTTAAAAAATACATGCAAGGCAGCAAAGGCCTTGTACATTAGCAATAAGGTTAAATTAGCAGAAAATAAAATCAAGACGGTTTGGAAAATTATAAATAATGAAACGAATAGTAAATATAAAAGAAATAATACTGATTACACGCTTGGGACCACACACGGACTTATTAGAGATAACAAAAAAGTTGCGCAAGAATTTGTAAATTTCTTTACCAACATCCCAATTAAAACTATTGAAACCTTAAATTCATCGCCCTCGATTGCTTTTGGATTATTAAACGCGAACGTTTCAGCCTGCACAAATGTATTTAACTTTTCACATATAAATCCCATAACTGTAATAAAAGCTTTTAAGCAAATCAAGAGCAAACCAACTGAAGATCTGTGGGGAATGTCCATCAAAGCTTGTACCTCCATTATTCAGACTATAGCGCCATACTTGGCTTTGATTTTCAATTTGTGTGTGGATCATGGAGTCTTTCAGGATCTAATGAAATATAGTAAAGTTATACCACTTTTTAAATCTGGGGACAGTAAAGACACAAATAATTATAGACCAGTATCCGTGTTGCCGGTTTTCAGCAAGGTATTTGAGAAGATAATGCTAAATCAAATGCTCATTCATTTTAATACGAATAACATCTTGCATGATAAACAGTATGGTTTCACCAGAGGACGTTATACAACTGACGCTGGTGTCACCCTATTGAAACACATCTTTAATGCGTGGGAAGATTCGCGGGATGCTATATGTATCTTCTGCGACCTTTCGAAGGCGTTTGATTGCGTTAATCATGAAACATTACTTCTGAAACTTGAGCATTACGGGCTAGGTCAATCAGCGTTAAGTTTGGTTAAATCTTATTTGAATGAGTCTATCATTAATAAAGCAATTAGTTCAAATAAACGGTGTAAATTCATCAGGGTTAAACGTAAAAATGGGGGTTCCCCAGGGCTCAATTTTAAGTCCTTTCTTATTTTTAATATACATAAACGATTTACCCCGTTTATTGGATAACAAACTAAACATGGTGTTATTTGCTGATGACACATCTTTAATTTTTAAAATAAATAGACGTACTTGTCGGGTTGACGACGTAAATAACGCGCTACGGCAGGTTCAGGATTGGTTCACTGCCAATAATTTAGTTTTAAATGGTAAAAAAACCAAGTGCGTAAAATTTTATTTGCCGAATGTCAAAAGTACTGATTGTGACATTATATTAAACAAGAAGAAGCTAGAATTCGTCGATAAAACGGTTTTCCTGGGGATCACGCTGGACTCAGGGTTGCAATGGGGTCCTCATTTGGTATCCCTTGCAGGGCGGCTGAGTTCGGCAGCGTATGCTGTTGCAAAGATTCGTAGGCTAACCGATGTGGATACCGCGAGACTAGTCTATTTTAGTTATTTTCATAGTATAATGTCTTACGGTATCCTACTATGGGTAAGGGCTGCAGACATTGAGTCAATTTTTATTCTGCAAAAACGAGCCATCAGAGAAATATATAATCTTCGCCGGCGCGATTCTCTAAGGGAACTGTTTAAGGACATTAACATCATGACGGTTCCTTGTCAATATATTTATGAAAACATCATGTACGTGAGAAAGAATTTACATCTTTTTAGTAAAAACGGCGACAGACATAATTACGTTACTAGAAATAGGGATCAATTAGTTCAACCAGGTTTCAGACTGGCTAAAGTAGCCTCATCTTTCATGGGGTACTGTACAAAATGTTACAATAAAATTCCTCCCCACATTCTTGAACAGAATGAGACGAAGTTTAAAACCTGTATAAAACGCACACTATGTAGGCTGGCATATTATAAGTTGGGGGATTACATCACTGATAAAAATGCTTTTTTTTTTTTTTTATTTTTTTTTTATTTGAGATGGGTTCGCTCTTGACTCTAGTCTAGGTCAGAGGTGACAGAGACAGAGTCGACGATGGAGTGAGTTTACCCAGAAGAAGCCTGTTCACTCTAACTTTGAAGAGATTCGGGTGAGGACGCAGGTAGTGAGTTCCATTCATTCGCTGTGCGCATTATGAAGGATGTCTGGAAGCGCTTGGTGCGAATTGGTGGAATGGCAACAAGGTAAGGATGGTAAATGCTTGGCTTAATGCTAGTCCTGCTCCACAATCCACATCCACTAGGGCGCAATAACAAGTGATATGCAGAACATTATTGTTTTGAGGTATTGTTGGACCTGCTGAAGACTGTTCGAATATATTTGAAATGTATAAACTCAATTTCCTTTGTATTGTATAACTGCACAACACATGTGTGAGTACTATGTACCCAACTGTAAATCTACCATTTACTGTACCTATGCGTCGTTCGTTGGCTTGTGTGTGCCCTGGCCGTTGAGTGTGTCATGCTCTCTCAAATGTCTCTCTGATGGTGGCGCGTGTGTTGGATCATCCGGTTCCCTTCATGATGGTTGAGCTGGGTGGTGCTAATTCATGCGTCATGTTCGTGAACGGACGCCGTCAGTTGGGATTGGTCATAACTTGACTGCTTCGGATGTTAATGTTTTTCTAGTATCTATTATATAAATGCACAGTACATGTGTGAGTACTTTTAATACTTTATGTCTGTAGGTGGTAAAGTGTGTAGTGCTATTCTGGGTGCATTGTCCTCACATATGTGAACTATTTATTTATTTATTTATTCAGGACCTCCAACGAAAGATGTACACAAAAAAACACAATGTATCATTAATATTAAGTAATGGCAAGTGCACTCCCTCAATTATAGGAGGCCACAGCATGCGTAATTAAACCAAAATATAAATTATTTTCTAATTCTAGAACTAATTAGAAACTAAAATAACTAAAATATAAATTCTTATTAAAACATATAAAAGAAAAACAAATGAAAACATGACATACCTACTTATAAAAAGAGACTATCCTTATATTTAGTTAACCTTAGGATTTACCAACATTATGGCAAACCAGACGGCAAAAATCTACAGGAGTAACAAAATGATAAATGTATACTTGTTACAAACAGTATTAGGTTAAACAATTTTAAAATAAAAACATAATGGTAAACCGAAATGAAAAAATAAATAAAAATATATTTGTTGTTATAACTAATAACTATATATATACCTATGTTCCTAAATATTGTAAAAAAACTTTATTTTTATTTTAAAAGAGTAAGAATGGAGTTTCTTGTGCATTCTTCTCCATAACAAGCTACTTTCCGAATGCACGGTAGAATATTTTTTATGTACGTTCAAAAGTGCCGCTTGGTGGCCTAGTTGAAATAAAATATCTTTGTCTTTGTCTTTTGTCTTTGTGACAGACGGTCAGACAGACAGACAGACAGACGGATCGCGAAGTCTTACTAATAGGGTCCCGTTTTTACCCTTTGGGTAAAAACAAATAAAAAAAAACCGGCCAAGTGCGAGTCGGACTCGCGCACGAAGGGTTCCGTACCATTATCGCAAAAACCGGCAAAAAAATCACGTTTGTTGTATGGGAGCCCCACTTAAATATTTATTTTATTCTGTTTTTAGTATGTTTTGTTATAGCAGCCATAGAAATGCATCATCTGTGAAAATTGCAACTGTCTAGCTATCACGGTTCTTGAGATACAGCCTGGTGACAGACAGACAGAAGGACCGCAGAGTCTTAGTAATAGGGTCCTGTTGTTACCCTTTGGGTACGGAATCCTTAAAAAAAGCACGTTTGTTGTATGGGAGCCCCACTTAAATATTAATTTTATTATGTTTTTAGTATTTGTTGTTATAGCGCCAACAGAAATACATCATCTGTGAAAATTTCAACTGTCAAACTATTACGGTTCATGAGATACAGCCTGGTGACAGACAGAAAGACAGACAGACAGACGGACCGCGAAGTCGCAGTAATAGGGTCCCGTTTTTACCCTTTGGGTATGGAACCCTAAAAATTTACACCAAAAAGGTTCCGAGTCTGAGTTCTTAACAAATTAAAAAAGGTTGTATGATAAATTCGGCACCATGGAGGTAGAAGTAAATAGTTTTAATGATGTTTTGAATTCAAAAACTTAGTGCACACGATGTTCTAAATTCAATTTACTTTATCCTCTAGCGGATAAAAACGCCTTTTGCACTCAGATATCGAAGAGCAAAAATACTCTTTCCGAGATAGGGGGGGTGAAAAGTATTTTTTTACTATTAAAGTGATATTGAATTGTTCCTTCTGTAAAAGAAAATAAATTTATAAAATAAAACTATTGATTCGCTAACTCTTTGTATGTACATAATAATGCTCAACTTTGGTGTACAATGAGATGTAGAATCAGCCTCTGCGGGTCTGATATAGCATATAAACACAAGTCGTTTATGTATAAATTGACGTAAATTGAGTGTGGTTACACTCTGACGTTAGCCCGTATTATCACAAGGCACTACACTTACCTTAGCTACTATCTCAGACAAAACACTTACATATTCAATGTATAACTAAACCACACTATTCAGCGTCGTCTTGTATAATACATTCGGTGTTCGTCCAGGTAATGAAGATACCACTAACAGGATGAGAGCAACGTTAGTTCCAACCAGAATATTAATAATTTCGTGTTATTCGTTATCCACAAGGATTACCAAGATCAAGAGAACTACTTACTGTTTGTGTAGATTATACGATTAGAAACAGGTATTAATATGACGATTGAGTTTCACTGGGCATAAGTAGAACTATACAATGAGTTTGTAATTAATTTTGCTGTTACTGACGTTATTTCGTGCATTATTATTGAATGTTCTTGTCATAATAAAAACTATTATTAGGTGAGGTGTGGAGGTGGTCGCGGCGGTTCATTAATATATTTTGATGAGGCTGTTTTTCGTAATTTTTAATAACAACGTAAATATTGGAAAAAGCTCGGGCTACGTGGTTCATCCGTGTATGGTAGGTGTTGAATTGTTGATTTACTTAAAACTACATGATTTCACACTAATGGCAGAACATTTTCAAACTGGTTAAGACTAAAACCACTTATTATCACACTGAATCTTATGATCACTTTTATATCGCAAGGGATGTTATGTGATTTAAACACAGAGAAAATTGATCGAATCAACCGTGATTGAGTGATTGTTTTTAACAATACATCTTTTGATTTGTATAGTATACGGTTGGTTGGTAGATTTGCTTTTATGTTTTATTCTGGAAACTAGGAATTGAAACTAAAAGTGACGTTAAACAAATGTATTGTGTCTGCTAAACTTTTGACAGTAAGCCATTTGAATTGATTGTCACATTCACTAACTTAGCTTCAAGGCCTAAAACTCTTGTGCTGGTTTGGTCTCTGGGGTGGTCACGGCGCACAGTGTGTTCTGGTACGCCGGTGATTGGGGGTACTCCCCGAGGAGGGTCCGGTGACGGACAGCCGTGGCAGGTTCACGGTGAGTGCTAATGCATGCCCGTGCGCCCGCCATAAGTGGCACAGTAGGACACCGTGGAGTTTTAGTGGTTGGAGTCCCATATAACTGCGCTATCTCCCCGTGGTAGCGCAGTATGCATGAGCATTTCTCTACGATAAAAAAAGGCCTAGGAAGCATGAAAAGTTATCGGACCCTCCTCTAGGGAGTACCCCCATCACCGGTGCACCTGAACCACTGTGCGCCACCCCAGGGACCAAACCAGCAAATGGGTGCCAGACGACCCCGTGTATGTCACCCTTGGCCTCCTTGTGACGGGTCAAGGTCAATGGCCCCGCCACCTAACATTTTTCGGCCGCAGGGGATAGGGAGAGCGGCCAACGCTATACCGACACTCCCCCTCCCCTGCGGCCCCACCGCGCCATCAGACGGTGGCGACCCCGTCCAGGCTGTGGAAGGTAGAGAGAGCGGCGCACCGCAGTACCGGCACTACTCTCCCGTCGGGAGGCCGCCCAGGCAGTACCGCAACCTACATGTAAGCCGCTACGTCGTCGGCTTATCGGCAAAAGCCCTGACGAGTGGCCCCTCCTCGGGTTCCTATTCGCTTCACCGTGGCTGACCAAGCCACTGTTACTGAGCCCCCCCTTCCCGCCTCGACAATGCGGGAACTCATCGGGCGGGAAAGCTTAAACTACCTAAGTCAACAAACTGTGTATGTAAAACTAATAAACAGTGGCTTCCTCGCAAACTTTTAATTAAAGTCAATATTTGGAGTATAGTTTATCTGCCGGTATAGGTGCGCATGATAGCACTAACTTCCAATTATTAGTTCTAACACTGTTGTGGCCAGATGAGCTCACTTAGCGGAAAGTCATTAATAGGAAACTAATTTACAGTGAGAGAAGTTTAGTCTAGTTCAGCTCAGAACTAGACTAAACTATTTGAGCGACGGCACTTGCTTGTAATAGCCATCACATCTTACTTATAATTACTTAAGTTTTTTTTTGTGGGGATATCTTCATGGATACATTCCATCTGGCAAACGGAGGGATATGTTAGAATCACACTGATAAAAACCCTACAGTTTCTACCACTACCAGTCGGTGGCATGTCCATGACTCGGGGTACAAATCAATTCGTGCGCGCCCCCATGCACTTTTTCTTTCACACGCTAAGTTAGGCAGCTGCAATGCCTAACTTACTGTCATTAGGATCACTTATCTAGAATGTGAAAAGTTGCTACGAAAAACTATGTACAAATTATACAAGTAAATAAAACTTTATCCACTAGGTAAGGTATTTTCGGTAACCGAGTCTTTTTTGAGGCAAATTAATAAATACTCTTGTATCTGTTGCTGTTGTTTTTGTGGCATAAAATAAATAAAAAAATACTGAATTATCCTCCACGCATTACAAAACTATTTACATAATATATACAGTGGAATAGAAATTCGTTTAATTGGTCAAATGAAAACGTTATAACAATTCAATTCGTTGTAATGTGTACGGTGCACGTACATGAGTTTAAAATTGTTTACTAAGTAAGAGTTGTGCAATAAGTAGGCTCACACCTTTGCACTTACACGTGCGACCTACATTAGATATTATGATAATCACGCAGCAGCAGCAGCGAGCAGAGCAGTGATGATGCATTGTTTCAATATTAATTTTAGTGTTCAATTAGACGTGGTTTGAGTCGGACAACTTGCATTTTTATTTCTTGATTCCAGCCCGTTGGCACTCATTGACATTTTACAGTACATTGACATTTGCATTGCATTGACAATAATTAATGTTAAGGTGTATTTGCATTTGCACCCTACATTGTTTTTTGGTCCTTCGAAATTATTGCAAGTACCGTACAGTCCGATTTGTCGGTCAGTAAAACGTCGCGTGTGACTTGTGTCTTGGTCGTGTGTTGCCGTGCAGAAGCAGTCGCAGCGATCCAGGTTCCAGAGCGACGCGTTACATCAGCGTAAAGGGAGAGTTCCTGAGTTTCAAGTAAGATCGTTCATTTTTTGCTTACTTCGTTAACAATGGAGGGTTTAATCGCGCGTCAGGCTGAGATCCTGGAGGAGATGAAGAGGGTCCATACCAACTTCAAGAAGGATTCAGCGAGCAGGAAGACCCCCGAGTACATTCAGCAAAGGCTTGAGCGGTTAGATCAGCTTTGGGCGGAATGTAAAGAGAAACATCAGGAGCTGAGTGCGGTAGAAGACAAAACGCATGAGTACTTCACCAACAATATTCACGAAGTATTAAGGGATTGGTACCACGGTGTGCGGCAGGAGCTTACAGCATGCGAGACCAAGGTGCAGAGTGGACCCGGCTCTAGCAAGGTACACGTGGAGTTTGACAGGACCTTGTTCGGGAGCTCCTCGGGAGCAGAGGACAAGCTACTCGAGCTACAGCAGCTGCAGAACGCGAACTTCCGTGCGTTCGACAGGTTAGTGACGAGTAAGATCATTGAAGAGGTCATCGAAAGATGGGAGATAGAAGACGCTTTGAAGACGTTAGGGTCTCGGTGGTCAGCGATTGACAATATGCATCTGCGAATCGATGGTTTGTTAGACGGGGCGCCTAATGAGTACTATGACGAGTTTTGTCGCCACGAACGGGCATTTGTAAAAACAAAGCGGGCGCTGAACGTAAAACTGAACGCCTCCGTGCACCAACAACAATCCGTGCCCAAAATAGACATTCCCATTTTCAACGGGAACTATTCGTTATGGCCTACTTTCATGGATCTGTTCGTAGAAGCAATACACAATAACCCTGCAATTGCAAAAGCACAAAAAATGCAGCACTTAAAAGGGAGATTGCGCGGCGAAGCGGAGAAACTCGTCCAGCATCTACACATCTCACCCGAAAATTACGACACGTGTTGGGAAATCTTGAACCATAGGTACAACAACAAGTTTATGTTGTTCACTAAGAATTTCCAGAGTTTCATGCGTCAGCCACATCTGCAAAAACAATCTGCATTCGACCTTAAGCGGTTATATGACACGAGCAATGAAACCATAAATGCGATACACAATTTGGGGGTAGATACAGGTTCATGGGATCCTATCCTAGTCTACGTGTTATGCGAGAAACTAGACTCCGAAACGTACGCGGAATACATGCAGTCTAGGGCGGATCCGCGAGAGATACCTACGTTCAACCAGTTTATGGATTTTATTGAGAACAAATTCATGGCATTAGAACCTTTGCATAGAAAGAAGCCAGAAAACAGTAGCAAGCCTCCTGCAAAACCACAATCCAACGCATTTCATCCATTCAGCAAAACCCCCAAACCAGCAAACTCTCGAAACTTCCATGCATACAACGCTGGTCAATTTAATAAGATCATTTGTGCATTATGCAACACCAATCATGCATTGTTCCAGTGTTCGAAATTCACTGACATGGCAAGCTCGGCGAAACTAGAATTCATAAAATCAAACAATATTTGCAGAAACTGTCTGTATGTGCATAGCAAGGGCTATTGTGCGTCACAAAAAAGATGCAGAGAGTGCAGCGACCCACACAACACGCTATTGCACAACGACATCGTCCAGTCAGCGCAAATGCCCTCAGCAACACAAACGATGGATAAACCGTCGAAGTCAACTGCAACTAGGTCACCTAAAAGTATGCAAAATAACTTCGCATCGAATAATGATGACGAAATACTATTGGCCACTGCATTATTGCAAGTAGAAACAGCTGATGGCGATTACATCACACTACGGGCGTTAGTTGATCAAGGCTCACAAATAACCCTGATCACTGAGAATGCAGCTCAAAGACTGGGAGTAAAGCGTCAACAGCTAAACGCGAGCATAAGTGGGATCGGCACACTATCCAACAGGAGCAAAGGAAAGGTGAACCTACTTTGTCGGTCCGTACACAACGACTTCCAGTTCACCACGGAAGCATTAGTCATGCCACGGGTGGTAAACAATCTACCTAACGCCACCTTTACAAAAAGAACTTGGACTCACGTAACAAACATCACATTAGCCGATCCAGAGTACAACATATCAAGGCCCATTGACATACTTCTAGATGCACAGGTATTCTCTGAAATCCTAATGAATGGACTGATTAAGGGAGAGACTAATGAACCCATAGCTCAACAGACTCGCTTAGGGTGGATTCTGTCAGGCAACGTCAGCAAGACATTCAATTGCAACGTGGTGATAAACCAAGTGGATGACTTGACAAAATACTGGGAAATGGAAGACATCAGCGGGGATGCATGCAGTTCAATGACGTCAGCGGAGAGATACTGCGAAGAGTTCTTCACTGCAACAACAAAACGTCTGAAAAATGGCAAATATGCAGTTCGTTTGCCAATGAAGCCTAATTACGATCAGCTATTAGGAAAATCAAAGCCACGTGCAGTGGCACAATTTATGCAATTAGAAAGGCGATTATGCAGAGATGACAAACTGTCAGAAAACTATGTCAAATTCATGCAAGAGTACTTGGAAATGGGACACATGAAAGAGAGTAAGCCCGACTGCAACCCGTCATGTTACTTACCTCACCACGGAGTCCTTAAACAGGACTCATTGACAACCAAATTAAGGGTTGTTTTCAACGCCTCACAGAAGACTGACACAGGTTACAGCCTGAACGACTTGATGGAGTGTGGCCCGAAGCTTCATCAAGATCTACTGACACTACTCATGGGATGGCGGCGATACAAGTATGTCTTTACAGCAGACTGTGAGAAAATGTATCGCATGATCTTAGTGCATGAAGAAGATCAAGAATTGCAGAAGATAGTATGGAGGGAAACTAACCAAGGTCCCCTTAAGGAGTACAAGCTATGCACAGTGACATATGGAACCAAGGCGGCACCATTTCTAGCACTTCGGACGCTAAAGCAATTAGCAAACGATGATGCAGAGAAATACCCGTTAGCAGCTGACGTCATTAACAACGAAATGTATGTCGATGATGTACTAAGTGGTAACAACTCCATCGAGCGAGCACAAGAAATGCAGTACCAACTCATCAACATGCTGAGCGGAGCAGGACTAACGCTACGGAAGTGGTCAAGCAACGAGCCGACCTTGATTAAAGGTTTATCATCATCAGACCTAAACCAAACCACAATGCACTTTACAAACGATGGAACTACAAAAGCCCTGGGAGTACAATGGAACCCTACATCTGACACTTTTGCATTCACTAACAAAACAAACTTTGACAACAATAAACCATTGACAAAACGGAAACTACTGTCCGAGATATCAAAAATCTTCGACCCACTGGGCTGGCTGACACCTCTGACATTGAAAGCAAAACTGATGTTCCAAAGCGTTTGGCTGTCAGGATGCAACTGGGATGAAACCTTACCTACAGGCGTACAAGAAGAATGGAAGCGGTTTACAAGTGACTTGCACAACATAACGCGATACGAGATACCGAGATGGTTGGGCGATACAACTAAACCCTTCCAAGTACATGGATTCTGCGATGCCTCAGAAAAGGCCTATGCATGCACTATATATCTACTGACATTAGACAGCAAAAACAAGCCCTTAAGTCGATTAATAGCAGCAAAATCTAGACTATCTCCAATCAATAACAAATTGACATTACCACGGCTTGAACTATGCGGAGCCTTATTACTTTCCCGATTAATGAAAAAGGTCCGGAAAGCATGCAAGTGGGACAACATCGACAACAACATATACGCCTGGACGGACTCCATGATTGTACTAGGCTGGCTGCATGGTGACGTCACAAAATGGAAGTCGTTCGTGAGCAACAGAGTGCAACAAGTGCATGAAGTCATCCCGAAACAACACTGGAGGTACGTCAAATCAGAAGAAAACGCAGCAGACTGTGCATCACGCGGCATCAGTTGCTCCCAGTTATTGCAACATCCTTTGTGGTGGCAAGGACCAGAATGGGTGAAAAATTACAATGACAAAACAGCTGATAAAGTTGAAATCATACCGACAACATGCGAATCAAAACAAAAACAAATGAAAGCGTATGTTGTGAAATTCGAGCCGTCCTCAATTGTAATTGAGTTATTAGATCGACACAGCGACATGGCTCACATTACAAGGGTCACAGCGTGGATAAAACGATTCATGAACAACTGTTCGAAATCCAACACAAATACAACTGCATATTTAACATCAACAGAACTACAAAACGCTGAAAATCTTATACTAAAACAGATTCAATTACATACCTTCAAAGACGAGATTATGAGACTGAAGGAAAATAAGGGTTTAAGCAACAAAAGCAACCTTTTGAATTTGAACCCATTCCTCGACAAACATGACATTTTGCGAGTAGGGGGAAGGTTGCATAACTCGAACCTAAATGAAGACACGAAACATCCAATTCTGCTACCACATGACCACAAATTGACAGAGCTATTAATTTGGCAAGCACACAGTACAACATTACACGGAGGTCCGAAGCTAACCCTAACACATCTACGCCAAAGAGTATGGATAGTAGGAGGATATCGCGCCGTTAAGAAGGTGTTACACAAATGCGTACCATGTCGCCGATTTCATGCAAAAACCTCAAACCAGATTATGGCAGATCTACCAGAGCCGAGAGTGACAGTTTCTCGCCCTTTTACACATACAGGGGTTGACTTTACTGGCCACATTGAGATCAAGGCAAATAAAGGCCGAGGCGTCAAAACATTGCTGGCGTACGTTGCCGTATTTGTTTGTCTGGCAACAAAGGCTATACATCTGGAACTTGTGTCAGAGCTGTCCAGTATAGCATTTTTATCAGCCTTCAAGCGCTTCTGCGCCCGTCGAGGTACGCCACGTGACATGTACAGCGATAACGGCACGAATTTTGTGGGTGCTAACCGGATTTTACTGCAACAATATAAATGCATTGTAGACACCATTGACAACCTTTTCTTGGGAAAAATATCAGAGATGGGAATTAAATGGCACTTCAATGCCCCAGTATGGCCAAGCGCAGGCGGACTATGGGAAGCTGCCGTGAAGAGCATGAAGTATCATCTAAAACGGGTCATTGGAGATCAGCGCCTGACGTACGAAGAATTTACCACTCTACTATGCCAGATTGAAGCTTGCCTGAATTCACGACCACTTTGCACCGTAACAGAGAACGCCGAAGAAATCAACTGCTTAACGCCTGGACATTTTCTAACCGGCACATCGCTAATGACTATTCCAGAACCGGACATTGACAATACGTATAATTTAGGCAAGAGATGGCAAATTGTACAGCAGCTCAGTAAGGATTTCTGGAAAAGATGGTCGCAAGAATACCTTCAACAACTCCAAACAAGGCTAAAATGGAAACGACAAACTACCGATCCTCGAGAAAATGATATTGTTTGCATCAAGGATGAAAGATTACCGGCAGGCAAATGGGCTCTGGGTCGTGTAGCAGAGCTACATACAGGAAAAGACGGCCACACGAGAGTTGTCACATTACAAACTGCAAAAGGAGAAGTTAAACGGCCGATCACAAAACTCGTACCACTAGTTGAGGTTGAAGAAGAAAGACTTGGCGATACCATCACATCTACAAAAAACAGACGGAGCCGACCGAAAAAGCTTACCTGGCACAGCTTGATATGCTACACATTGATGCTGACCATGGCATTTATAACGCCCACTGTTCAACAAGACATGAAGCTTACCCCACTGACAAAAAATCAAACGATTTACTTTGACAAGATTGCAGACTTACAAGAAATACGAGACGAATGGAAATTAGTATTCTACTACAACATGACAAACTACTGGCGAAACGTTGACACTCTGCAAAAATTCGTGTCTCATATAAAAGGATATCGTTGCGAGGACTGGATGATGCAATTCCACATTTTAATCAACCAACTCGAACAGAGCATGAACGAACTGGACTATTACAATAATCTGCTGAAGTCCCAACGATTAATTCAACACAGATTCAAAAGAGGATTAATCGACGGAGTGGGATATGTTGCCAACTCACTATTTGGAGTACTAGATCAGCATTTCGCAGAAAAGTACGAACACGACATCAATTCCATTCAACACAATGACAACCACTTATTACACCTTCTCAAAAATCAGACAAGTATTTTGGAAACCGAGCATAACATCGTACAACGCAACGAAGCGACAATGGTAAAGCAGTTTACCTTGATGAATGACCACCTTACCAATCTGGAAAATAAAACAGAAACGAATAAACATGACACCGCTAATGCATTCTACATCATTACATCGGCAATAGCTGCAGAAAAAATGGCCCAAAATCTAAAGGAAATCCAACAAACCCTCATCAATACGCTGACAAACATGTACCAGGGTCATATGGACGTACACTTACTATCACCAACTCAAATGCAAACCGAATTAGATAGAGTAGCTAGACAACTACCCCGCGATGCCACGCTGCCAGAAGTCCAGAATGATGTACGAGACATCTACAGAATGTTCAGAATACATGCACGCATTACACAGCAATATTTACTGATGGAAGTAAAAATACCCATTCTGAATGATGCTCTATACGAGCTGAATAAACTTATAAGCATACCTCAACGTATTGGCATAAATCGGGTGATGTACGTCATCCCAAATTCGGAACTAATAGCATTTAACGCCAACCAATACTCATTCATACCTCTCGAGCAATCTGACGTTCAAGAATGCCAAAAGATCCAGGACAAAACATTGATGTGCAAATTAAACCACCCTATCTATCGCACCGGTGACCGACGCAAGTCAATTTGCGATGTACAGCTGATCCGAGACAATGAAGAACACAGTGTGTACTGTCACACGGAAACAAGGGAATGCGCTGACAAGTGGGTAAAACTACACCAGCAAAACACATGGTTTTATTATTGTTGTGGCACGTGCGAAGTGCAATTAGTTTGCGGTGCTCAAATGACATCGGAGTCGTTACATCACTCGGGTCTGATTACACTTAAACGAGGATGTAACTTGCAGGGTGACTCATTCATGTTGCACGCATACATAGAACATAAAAGTGACGTCATAGTCAACGAACCATTCGCCATGATCATACCCACGATCTCTCCCATCAACAACATCATCAATACGTCGATCCGCAACTCGTCATTGCCTATCGAAACGCATGAAGAAATGTTCCAGAAGATTGACACACAACTGCGCTCGATTAAAGAGCAATCAAACCTGGAAACGTTATCCCCCCATGACATTCACCACTACACCGCAATCTATGTCGTAATAACGATTAGTATTGCTCTGTCTGTAACATCGTACGTGTACTTTTGGAGAAAGACGAGCACCAAAAGACAGGGGGAGGGTTCGCGAGATGCGATAAGCAGAAGAGGACGAGAAGAAGAAGATGACATCGAGGGCGGGTGTAGCAAAATCAATAAACGGGTGTCAAAAGTGAACGAAGTGATAAGTGTTGATCGCGCCTTAAGTGAAGTGAAATTTGACACTGAAAAACATAGTGACGTGTGTGATTAGGGAGCTTGACAATTATATTTATGGATTTTAAGTGTACAGTTACATAATATCTACATTAGTCATACAAATATTTTACATTACATATTATACCTAGTACCTACTACATCAGTGCTCTGCATTAGTTTCTACAGTCGTTCTTGTCTTAATTTTATTTGATTAATTTTTAGTTCAGTAGCTGTTAGCAGTCTTGTGGTGGCAATATGTACGGTGCACGTACATGAGTTTAAAATTGTTTACTAAGTAAGAGTTGTGCAATAAGTAGGCTCACACCTTTGCACTTACACGTGCGACCTACATTAGATATTATGATAATCACGCAGCAGCAGCAGCGAGCAGAGCAGTGATGATGCATTGTTTCAATATTAATTTTAGTGTTCAATTAGACGTGGTTTGAGTCGGACAACTTGCATTTTTATTTCTTGATTCCAGCCCGTTGGCACTCATTGACATTTTACAGTACATTGACATTTGCATTGCATTGACAATAATTAATGTTAAGGTGTATTTGCATTTGCACCCTACATAATGACTTCTATTTGGGGATACTAGAGAAATAAGGTGATGCAATGCGGGAATTCGTTGACTTCATTAATTGAATTGAAAAGTCTTATTGACGTGTTTTACATCACACTTCTAATGACCTACATCACAGAGACCTTTCCTTTATACTTTTTTTATTAAACTTTCCGCATACCGTTAATTGTTTTCACTTTATTCGAGTCTCTACAACGTTTTCGGTGTCAAAGCTGGGAAGTTATACAATTAATCTAGGTCGTATTAGATTGAAAAGTTAGCTTTGACATGAATTTAATCGACTAGCAAACCGCGACAAACCGCTCGCAAATTGTAATGAAATTGACGTGTAGGGTTGTCAAAGTAAAACAGATTTATGGGTTACATTGGTAGTAAAAGTAGATTTACTTATTATATCCTGCCAAATAGTTACAAAGATGAAAATATCTCCATAGAATTTCGTTTGCATTTTAAACGTCAGTATTTCATTTAACTTCCTGCAACAGTTCAGTTTTTCGATTTAAATAAAGATTAAAAATGTTGAAATTTCTACTGAAAACATTTGCAACATCTGTATGCTGAATTATAATACTTTTCACAAATTTTAATAGCGAGCGAAACAGAAAGCAATGTTGCGTGCGAATTGGCATACCGATCGATACAGTTAGTAAAAATAAAATTTAGACTTTCACTTATTATTTCTTTGTCAAGAAAATGGCATTAATAAATTATTTTCGAAAATATTCTTGCTTTCTGGTAAATCACAGACTGCCTTCACGTGTGCCGCAGTGCATGATGTCGGTGGCGGCAGCAGTTCACACAAATTATAGGCCTTTTATCAGTTCCACACAATGTATCAAGAAGATAAAGGGGTTTAAATGCAAACTGAGTATGTGGCGCGGACAAGTTTCAAAGATAACATTTATCATCGGATAGTTAATTTGGACATAACCAATCTCATTGCATCGCTTGAATTTATAGCTCTATATTTAGTACGGTTTACTGGACAATTTAATAACGACCAGCAAATCTGAAAATTAGGATCCTATATTTTGCTTCTCAGGAAAGGCCTTGATACAATTCTAATGATCTATTAGAATTCTATCAAGGCCTTTCAAGTCGATAAAATATTTAAATGTTAGGCAATTTAGCGGTTCCAATCTAAATTGAATCAGCAAAATGCCGCAGTATAATGTTGTAAATCCCACAGACCTCATTGAATCAGTAAACCTAACAAGTTTGCATAGTGAAGTGTTACACCCACCTTTCTTATTTAAATTGTAAATGATCTAACGATAACCATATTCTGACGGTTGTTCGATAACATTCATCACTAGTGCGGCAGTGTAAAGCCTACCCTTACAATAGATTTTCATCAGGGCAATCGAATGTTCAGCTGTCACAATAGACTTCTCTATCACTCCCGGTGTAAAATGAGCTTTATTGCTCACATGTAGAGTACACAATCCAATGCTTGAATAGGTTCAAAATTGGCTATGGATAGTCTGTTCAAAGATCTTATCCAACGTCTTCGTTTTTAAGTAAGTACTTAGAATTCAAGGCAACATTACGTACATTATCTTTTCTTCATGGTTCATCCATTTTAAAACTATCATTCATCAGTTTATGTTGCTTTTCATCCAAGACAGAACTTCTGTTCTTAACATCTGAGCTGTTAAAATTAAAATCAAATCAATCAAAACACTTTATTTCAACGAAACCATTTAAAGGTACTTTTGGATATTCAAACAAAAAAAATAAAATATACATCTAGTTGCACATTCACAAACATCAGTAGGTCTCTATGGAGAAGAATATGCACGAAATTCCCCGGACACTCTTTTTCATCTAATTAAATTTTATTACAATTAATTTATTTCATCATTATTGTTGGAAGTTGCCCGTTCACGAACAAGACGCATGGATTGGCACCATTCAGCTCAACCATCATAAAGTGAACCGAATGATCCAACACCATGTGCCGTCATCAGAGAGATATTAGAGAGAGCATGACACACTCAACTGCCAGGACACACACAAGTCAACGAACGACATATAGGAACAGTCACTTTTCATGGTTCAGCCTTTTTAAAAATATCTTTCATCTGTTTATGTTGCTTTTCATCCAAGACACAAATTTTTGTTCTTAACACCTTTGGGTAGTTCAGAACTGTTGTCATAATAGTTTGCAATACAAGCCATAAAGAGAAAACTTTCCTTCTACAACTAGGTGATACCGTCTCTGACTGGCAGCCCCTCATATGTTTTGTGCACAGTAACTAACAAACTGCACAATAATTGTAGCGAGACAATTTGTCGCAATGCACCGACTGAGTTTACTAACTAACGTTGTTTGAATACCAGTACAATTTCCGCATTACAAGCATTTGACTGAATCATTAGTCCAATGTTAATTTGCTGGTTTTGCAAAAAATATGCTTGTAGCATTAAGAAGCGGCGCTGCCCAGAAATTATGCAAATGTACATATATGTATCTTATGCTGAACTTAATCAGCTTTTTTGAAAGTTTTTAAAATTAATATCACGGAAACATGCAATTAGCCGGCAATCAGATTCATATTAAAATAATCTATATTGGTTTCAGCAAAGGATTTTCTCGAAAATGGAGTAAATTCACTCTGCCTTGATTACACGTGACTTGACCTTACTGTATTTCCCTTCGTGAATCACCTGGAAATATGATGGACGATGTAATAGTGCGATGACCCGCGTAACGCATTTTGGCACCCTTTGTTTCCTTACATTTGAAATGGTATGATGTATAGTACTCCACGCGGGACTCGCTAAGTACTCACCACTTTACTAGTATCTATTATGATTCCACAACACAAATGAGTTCGAGAAATTACGACAAGTGTCGTGTTCTCTGATATTTACTTTTTATTTTTATTGGCGTACATAACTTTGGCTGTACCAAAGTTACGTTATTATATCAAAAACCTTCCAGATTTCTTCAGATACTTTGGATAAATATTATTTTACTCGTATTTCTGCAATTCAAATAATTAGTTTTAAAAGTTATAGCTTTGAAAAAAAAATCTATTGAAAGGAAAAACAAGTAATAAAATATTGCATCAGTTATTTACATAATTGTGGAACCAGATATCCGTAATGTCGCATATTGTATTATCTACGGATCAGCATTTGTCGTCTGTTCATAACATAAGATTATTTTGATGAGACGAAAAAAGATGCATGATTTGTACTACATATTTTCTTGCAGAGTTGCCAGCCCACAGAATTTGAACAAAAATGAAAACATGTAAAAAAAAACGGGTTATTGGACGATTTGCCCGAATTTAACTCGCCCGAATTTAACTCACCAGTATCGGGCGAATCTAATGATTCTAGCCCTGCAAATACTTCTTCATGATTCTGGCCTCCTGTTAGTTTGGGTATAAATGTCTCCCCACGTTTTAAGTGGTAATTACTTATTTAATGAATTGCTTTCCTAGTTTCTAGTAAAATATCTATTAGCTTCGATTAATTCTTCATATTATTTCCGAGACGGGTGAGCCCGACTGTACTTTTATATTTATTGTTCCCTTAAATAAAATTTGGGCGAAAACCTTCGCCTCCTAAATAATTTTGAAGTGGTCGATTCGCCCACCGATAAATTAACTTCGGGCGAATCGACACAGAAAAATGAATATTTTTAATAGCGGTCGATTCGCCTGATTCGGGCGAGTTAAATTCGGGCAAATCGTCCAATAACCCAAAAAGACTATATTTTGAGGACTACCGCTTGATTTTAAGTTCATATTTAGAATTATTATTCAGCAGGAAGGCCGTACCTAATTCCGATACCACTTTAAGCGAATAGCCATTTCAAATAAAAGCCTTTATTTCGTTATCTATTTCTAACTCTGAACTCTAAGTACCTTCTTACAAATTAAGATATAGCTCTTTCCAAGAAATACATCTTAAATAAAAAGGGTCCTTTAAAAAAAAACACAAAATTAAAACAATCAGTAAACGAATTTTACTTCGATTTCTAGATATAATTAATTCAGTTAGTAGATTATTTTGTTTTCTCGAATTATTGTGTTAACAAATTAAACTGTAGTAACAAGGAAATCGGAGGCAGAATCCTAACGCTGCAAATTGAAACCAATCAACAATTTGTCTCTTTGTGTTCAAATTACTAGTCACCTGTTCGTTCATTTGCTTTCTGACAAATCCGTCGCGACACGTTTAAACGTAGAATAATAATAATTATATTATTTGTCACCTCAAACGTAACAGTCGCATTAACGAGAGCAGACTCGACATCTCCTCTCGTTAGTGCGACTGTTACATTTCTATTGCATTATTTTCTATGACGTCTTCCTTTAATTTCGCCTGCCGGAATTATTCCAGCTTTCAAGTTTATGTTTTGCACAATTTGAAATTAAATATTTGCTTGGCATTTCAGTTTCAAGATTCGTTTTTTGACTGACGTCAAGCACACAGCGTGGTAATGTATAAAATATATAATTTTGTAATGAAGCCGCACATAAAATACACCTTCTTTTTCTACGGACCGTCCCAAATAATTATGATGCTAACAACTATTTATAACTTGCATCAGGTTATTCATTTCAGGTATCAGATTTTCTAACAACTCAATAATAATAGTAGAACTAGTTCAATATAAAACTGGCTGGCAAAGTATTAATTCACTGTTAGCTATGTACGGCAATAGTGTTTGTGCCAAGATAGTGTAGCTCTCGTAGAGGCCGCGTAGGCTTGCTACGCCGTAACAACGTTTCAGAAAATTAATTCTCATAAAAAATGTACAACATTAATTAAACCATGTGAGGCTTTTAACTCGTCAGTCTAATCTGTCGGCGTATCACTTAATGTTACAAATGTTCTGTACTACTTAGGTTACTTACTACTCTCCTCAGGGGGCCCCTGTTGTTAGACATGTTCTACAGTTTTAGAAGTATGGTGCTAGATATTACACAATTTAGGATGTAGAGAGCATTATACTATCAGTGAAGTGCAGTCACAACGCCACTAAGTTATAGCATAGCCAACCAGTCGCTCTTACGACCTTCTACTATAGATATAATGAACCAATGAGAACGCAACATGGCCGCAACGTCATACTATTTATTTAAATCACAAAACATGTGGGTGGTGGTGTTTCAAATCCATCCCCATCTGTAGATATTATAATATAAAATAAACGTTCACCTATACTTTATTACATTGTGTGTAGATTACAAACACAATTCCCACACGTTTTGTCGCCATTATCGTTCGCACTTACTCCCGTATATTGCTATTCATCAAGAATCAGAAAGAGCGCAGTAGCTAATCATTTACCTTTAAGTTAGTTTGATTAAAATGAGATGTTTAGTTTCAATGCTTAACGTAAGTGTCCATCTGGCCTAGCGGTTAACACTGCTAGATAAACCACAATAAACCAGTATGACCCTGGTTCAAATCCCTTAACATATAAAAAAGGATTATTTTATTTTTCTTTGATTGATGATTTTTTTATGTCACGTCGAGGTACCTATAGATTATAGGACCACCATCATCAACTCCAATCCTTAGAGGCAATACCTTCATTCTTCATAGGAATGGGTGAACTTCAATAACACACAATATCACTGGATTGAAACTCGAAAGTATATATTTGACTTAATTACAGTGAGTTTTCAGTCGAACTTGAAGCTAAAACCACATGGTGTGGCTTGCTGTGTTACAAATCCCTCGTCGACCCTTAGAGAAGACACAGCAAGAAACTCTAGGACACTCTTTTAAATCTTTTTATAGTTTACAGTTTACACACACAGTACGCGCGATGCGCGTTCTAAGTGGGCGGAACCTCCATATTGTTTTTGTTTGGACACTAATTACTTGGATAGTTGAATAAAGCTAGCAAACAATACTAAAACGCTGCTCAGTTAATTATTTTAACATTAAACAACCCCAATACTCACAAATACAAAGTTGTTCGTAGATTATTATTAAAATAGTCATCTCATCATAAAACTATCCAAGCTTCCGGTGATCTGAATATCTTATTAATTAGGTTTCTCATTATTACATAGCTGTGTAAAATAGTCTTATGACTTTTTAGTATTTCATCATTTACTCAAATTTGTTTAGTTCTCGTATTAAATTATTAAATCTATTTATTGGTCATAGAAATTATTCGTCAAATGTGCAATAGTTAAAATGAGGACAAATCTAAAAGTCCTACAATAAGTGTGCCCGTTTGGTTTAAACATCTCCTATTAATTAAACATTTAAACTAGCGTATCAAAAATGATCTTCATTCAAACAGATCAATAATTGATTGCACAATAAGCCAATAGATGGCGCTGAACCCAAAACCCAACTTAAATAGACATTGAAATATTTCTAATGTTATTAAAAATTATTAATTATGATAATGAATTAGCAAATTCCCGCCTACGCGGCGACATATACTTATATACTAATAATATTATAAAGAGGAAATATTTTTTTGTTTGTTTGTTTGTACCGAATAGGCTCCTAAACTACTGAACCGATTTGAGAAATTCTTTCACCAATAGAAAGTAACATTATTCCTGAGTGGCAATTTTTTTATCCCGAAAACGGGTTCTGTGGGGTGGTCCACGGGAGCGAAGCCGCGGGCAACAGCTAGTATTTTATACATATATAGAAGTGGAAGTTCACTGCTTATATATGAATAGGTTGCGTTTCAAACTAACAAGAAGTTTTGCAAGTGAATTTGTAGATACGTCATTGCGCACTACATGGCAAAAGATTGCATAAAGAGATAAAAACAAAAAAAAACACATCCGAATTGAGAACCTCCTCCTTTTTGGGAATCGGTTAAAAAGGAACGTTTACGTTTTGCTGGGCAATACTTAGATTTCAACTGGGGGAATATAGTAGTAGAAAAAGGAAGACTTCATTTATGGTGCGAAGATGCTCACTATGGTCTGGTAACAATATTATTCCTACCACAGAATCAGGTAGTAGTGTAAAAAATGTGCGGGTAGACAAGTTCCTAAGGACCTTACGTTAATGTTATTAACGACATAATGTTAAACACTGTGCGAAATATTATTTAAGCTATAATATTCATTTAATATTAATTAATCAATAATTGTGTAAGAAATATTTTAATTGTATTACAGTAGGTATTCAATTAGTATTTATTTTATGTAAAAAATATTATATCATACTATTATAAAACTCTCTCACACTTAACGCAGATAAAACAAAGTACATACCTCTTGCAATCAGGAGCACAGAAACTTTCTTACAAGACAAGCCTCCGATTTATGTTCATCAATGTTCATTTCCTTCTTTGAATCAATGAAACTGCTCAACGATACAGCCAACTCAAAGTATTCGTTACTTGGGTGTAATCATTGATAAAAGATTGTCCTTTGACGAACACATTCACAAATTATCTAAAAGAGTACGAAAACTTATTTATATTTTTAAACAGCTTAGACATGTAGCAAGTGGTAAAATACTAAAAATGGTATACATTGCCCTTGTTCAATCTATCCTGATATATTGTGTAAAACATGGAGAGGTGCCGGTAAAACTGAAATGTTGGAAATAGAAAGAGCTCAGACTGATTCTAAAAGTTGGCCTTTCTAAACCACGACTCTACCCCACTGCCACACTATATGAGGAAGCTGAAGTTTTAACTGTCAGACAGCTTTACATCCTTTTTAGGGTTCCGTACCCAAAGGGTAAAAACGGGACCCTATTACTAAGACTTCGCGATCCGTCTGTCTGTCTAACTGTCTGTCCGTCTGTCACCAGGCTGTATCTCATAACCGTGATAGCTAGACAGTTGAAATTTTCACAGATGATGTATTTCTGTTGCCGCTATAACAATAAATACTAAAAACAGTATAAAATAAATATTTAAGGGGGGCTCCCATACAACAAACGTGATATTTTTGCCGTTTTTACTCGATATTAATAACGGCAACAGGTAGACGCTTGAAATATTCACAGAATGTTTAGTTGTATATTTACTTCAAAAAATAATAATTATTAAATTAAAATAAAATAAATTAAGGGGGGCTCCCATACAACAAACGTGATTTTTATGCAGTGTTTTGCGATAATGGTACGGAACCCTTCTTGTGCGAGTCCGACTCGCACTTGGCCGGTTTTTTCTATTAAGTCCTACTAATATTATGAATGCGAAAGTTTGTGAGGATGTATGTATGTTTGTTACTCTTTCACTCAAAAACTACTGAACGGATCTGGATGAAATTTGGCACAAAGATAGATTATAGTCTGGAATAGCATATAGGATCCTTTTTAGCCCGGGATTATGTTATGTTGAAGCTAGTACATTATAAAGCAATCTTCGGGGGTTTTTTTGTAAACTTCTCGACTACTTTATTATGAAAATCTTGTAAGTTGTCTGTGCACACTCATCATGGACAGACCATTGAGGCGATTTTCCGATCTAGATTTTTAATCTCCCAGGCGGATAAACGATCTCCCTACCGTGAGAGCGATCAAACACTTTTCCCGTTTCCGGACATAATGTTTTTGTCTCTTTTAGGACATCAGCAACGGTTAGATATGTTAAGTGAGCGGACTTACGACTTTGATTCCTTTGCATTTTGGTACATAAATATTTTTAAATGTCTAGGTGGGACAGCTGCCCCTTGACGACGCCCATGACTTAAATTATTATTTCAAAAACGTTGAAATAAGGCCACAATCATCTTTTGAAGTCATCGCAAAATTCTAAAATTTGGCCGCATTTCGTTACACTGGCTGTTAATAATTCTAATATAGTCGAGAAAAAAAAATGTACGGTATAATGAGGTCTCGGCCTCGCTTCGTATTGAAGCATCAAGGTCAGTTCTCTGAATTAATAAAAGCTTCGCCGGAATAACTGCTCTTTAGGCACATTCATTCCTTAATTGGAGCGACTTTAAAACCTTTGTTTAAAAAACCGCCCAAGTGCGAGTCGGACTCACGCATGAAGGGTTCCGTAACTAGGTACCTATGTATGGGGACACCCTTTAATTTTAAACTTCTTTATTTTTTGGAACTTTTAACCAAAATTGACAATTCTAGGTCAACTAGAACTACCATATAGGTTTTGGCTCGAACACCTATATGGTAGTTCACACACATCACCACCACCTATATGGTACCTATATGGTGGTTGGTTTGGTATGGTGGTGGTAGTGGTTAATTTAAATTAAAAAAAAAAAAAATGTGATTCTAGGTGAACGGGAACTACCATATAGGTGTTCGAGCCAAAACCTATATGGTAGTTCTACTTGACCTAGAATTGTCAATTTTGGTTAAAAGCAAGGTCTTACAGCACAAATAAAGGTAAAATTCCGAAAAATAAAAAGTTAAGTATTAATGTAAATTTTGGTACTAAATTTGCCCATATCTTTTTATCGTGTTAGGGACTATAGACCTCAGTATCTGGTATACATTTAAACTTGCAAGGTCCACCCGTTCTTGAAATAACGGACGGTGGTGAAACACGGACAGACAGACGGACAGACGGACAAGAGAGTGATCTTATAAGGGTTCCTTTTATACCTTTTTAGCGTACCCTAAAAATGAGTATGATATTATAGATCTAGATAAGTACTATACCTACATGACGTTGTAAGATAATACAGCTTCTTACAACTTCACATATTATTTTTAACTTTGATCACACTTCTTAACGTCGCTATATTCTGAAATAACTAAAACACGTGGCTTCAGGATATAAATAGTTTCAGATCAGTTAAGAGCATTAAGAGCAATAGGATGTATCTGAATGTTATGAACTTCATTGAAAAGACATCAATAGGACTGTCCAAAGAGATGGACCTTTCATTGTACAGCCTTGCCATGCGTGTAAGAGGGCTATTAAATGAGGTATTTAAAGTTGAGGATGTGATATCAAATATGTGATGCTGAGGCATACTATGTTGGCTAATCCTAAAGTTAAAATAATTTATTAATGGTGCATCGATGGAACCATTTATAATTTTATGAAGAATTAATAGGTCAGAATTATTATGCCTTTCTTTTAAACTTATCAATTTTAACCATCCGGTACAACATAAAAATACTCTAATTAAATAAATACATAATATTGTCAGTCATAGCAAATTCTTTTAGGAATTTTTGTTTAAAGTAACAGTTTCAAACCTGCATAAGAAAACATTTTTTTTTTTAATTATCCATTAAGCAGTATCTGCTTTGATTTTTATGGCCGAAATAACTTTAGAAATATATCAAGGAGCTGTATCATATAAATGTAAGTCAACAATTTCCTTAGAAGCGCCACACCAGATTTCAGGCATGACACACTATTACCGCTATTGTAAATTTAATGATATTTTTACACAGTGACGTAATATAGACTTTGAACTGCACTAATCGTATTTCGTAGAAACCATACTGGAATAGTTTTAACGAGTTCAGCTGTACTTATTCTGACTGGCAATTGTTCAATAAACTCAACAAATATTCTTGACGTGACGGTAAACGTTATTCACCAATATTCGTAGGTCAAAGAGAATTTAATATTCAAAGGATCAAAATCTCTAAACTTCTGAATAAAACAATGCCAGTGTCTATGCTATGACACTTCTGTCACGAAAGTGTATCCCGTATCCGAGTGTCACCGAAAGCAACCTGCATTATTCACGTGTGCTGCACAACTCCCATATGTAGCCTGTTATAGGTCATCTGAACCCGCTCAAGATTCGTCTACAAAGCAGGGACGCGTTACATTTCTTATTCCAACTCCTCGCCCGCTATGTACTTGTGCAGTTCCATTTGACTTCACATTTGAATCGGAGTTGAATCTACCGTACAAAAGACGGTCACTTTAGATCCTAAACATGTTTCATCACTTACTTATTTATTGCAAGTTACGAGAGATTTCTAGATACGATAAAATATTCGGATCCGATAGAGAGGCTAACCGCAAATTTTTTGCACATCCGCGGATCACTACTGAGTTGTTTACAAGTGCTGTATTACGCTTCTGATTGAATTTTTTTATCCTTTATAGGCTTGCGCTTGACCACTATCTCACCTGATGGTAAGCGATAATGTGGTCCACGATGGAGCACGCTTGCCTAGAAGTAACCTATTCACTCTTGATTTAAAGACTCCTAGATTGTAGCTATCGGGAAACACAGACCGGCAGGGAATTCCACTCCTTAGCTGTACGCACAATAAAAGTATTCTCAAAACGCTTAGTGCGTATGGGTGGGATGTCCACCATGTACCGATGGCGCATCGCCGTACGTCTGGTAGTCCGATGATGAAACGGGCTGGGCGGAATTAGATCATGCAATTCCTTCGCACACTCCCCGAAATGTAACCGATAAAAAACCGACAAGCTGGCAACTCGGCGACGATGATCAAGGCTCTGGAGCTTTGACTTAACTAGTGCCTCATCGCCGATGAGCCTCTTGGCTCGCTTTTCGATCGACTCTAGTGCATCAAGCTGGTATTTGGCAGATCCATCCCAGAGATTAAAATAGACAAACGGGCTTGTGTGTGGTTTACAGTTTCAGCTTTAGTGTAGGAACAGCACTGTGAAAGGTTTATTAACATTTCCTGCCCATCGCATGATTAATTCCTAAGATTTCGGTTAGAAAAAAATAATTCTTTTTTAAATTGTCACCAACCATTCTTAAAAGTTTTGCTCTAATTTCCTGCTCAGCAATTCCTTGGCTCGATCATAAACCGCTTCGATGTCGTTGCTGACAAAAAACTAAATTCTATTGTAGGTATTGCAGTTCAATTGGTTCGTAGTTCAATCTTTGATATAAGGTAAGTATTTGGCGCGCGTTCAACTGGTGACACACAGTTATATGACTTTGTATACCACCACTCACTACTTTCACCCTCACATAAATAACGATAGCGGTAAAAGTAATATTCTTAAAATACAGCCCGCAATATTTGTTTTGATGTTTTTAAATTATAAAGCGATTTTTACACCGAAATGATCAGAAGCAAAGGTTGAGAGTGGCTACGTTAATACGTAATGTTGTATGGTTACAAAGAGTCAGGGAAGACCTTCAATGTTTTACTACTCAGTAGCGTAAGTATGCCGGAAACAATTCGATAAGTCTATCTTGCTATTATTTTTTTTTCAATACAGTTGTTAAACATGGCGTACTTTCAGAGGCTATAATTATGATTCGAAAATTAAATCATACGCATAGGCATCTTTCTATTACGCGGTCGTGACTTTTGTTTACGAGCTCGATCATTAGTTTTGCAGTTTAGTTTTAAATTTATAAGTCAATTTAAAAAGTTTAGTAGCAAAGAGTTTTCATACATAGAATAAAATGGGATAGATTTTATACGAGGAAAAATGAATGATTCCGTACGTTTTAGCATTGAACTATCAAAAGTCTTTTAAATGGTTGTTTAATATATTTAATTACCAGTTTTAATTTAATTATTTTCACATCAAAATTTGTCAAAAATCAAATAGGCTGTACAGACTTTTTTCGTTGTAAAAAATGTACAGTTGCAAAAACGCGCCTTTAGTTATAAGTCAATTTAAAAAAGTTTAATAGCAAGGAGTTTTCATACATAGAATAAAATGGAATAGATTTTATACGAGGAAAAATGAATGATTCCGTACGTTTTAGCCTTTTTTTTCTCAAAAGGTTTTTAAATGGTTGTTTAATATATTTAATTACCAGTTTCAATTTAATTATTTTCACATCAACATTTGTCAAAAATCTAATAGGCTGTTTAGGCTGTTTTCGTTGTAAAAAAATGTCCAGTTGCAAAACGCGCGTAAATTTTATTTTTTTGTGAATTAACAAATCTAATTCTTTGATTTGTTTTTACTATTTCCCACAACTGTATTGAAAAATATCGTGTGATACACGGGCGTGTAGGTTATTGCAAACTCGTGTCATTAAAAACCCTCGCCTTCGGCTCGGGCTTGTTAATGACAGCTCGTTTGCAATAACCTACTTTCCACCCTTGTATCACAATGTACTATTTCCGAATGGTGTATGGGTACAGAATAAACTGCCAGACAGAAACAGTAAGCAGATAGGTTTGTAATCATTGCGAAACTAAACGCGGACATCAACGTCACTAATTTTTGAATTAACATAATTCAATCGAGATCACTAATCTGTAATTGAGCTTCTAATCTTACATCATAATAGAATACCCATCTTATCATTAGCTGGAACGGATTGGTACTTGTACATTAATACCCATAGATCGTCGTCCATGATACTACGGTTCGGTTCAGTAATCAACAGCTGGCGAGTAACTGGAATTCCTTACCGAGTAACCTCTGAATTAATTCAATAAGATTCGGGTCACATAACACTTCCGTGTAATTATCTTTAAGTGATATGATTTCAAAAGAAAATGCCAGAATGTTGTGCTTAGTACTTATTACGGCAATATAATAAAGTTTTACGGTAAGAAAATAATTAATGGAAAGTTTGACTTTGAAGGAAAAACCTCAACAAAGTTAAAAGTGGAATGTACTAGATCTGATACTGACTGTTACTATATCCACTAGGGTATTGTATTACTTAAGATCATAGATTAAAATTATTTAAGACCTTAAATTTTAAAGATTATTTTAAAGGATGAACATGTTCATTCTTTAAAATAATCTGCCCTCATGAAGTCTTGTTTACTCAGCAGTAATAAGCTTATCTGTAATTACTACTGCGAGGTCTCTATTGCTAGTAATCTTAAGTCCCATCTCAGGCCATTAGTATGTCGCTGTTCGCAGGACATTATAGAGCCGACGTTCCACGTTGTTGACTATCCTACTTGCGATAAACATCTCATCACGTTAACAGGTACTATGTTTTAGAAATATCCGGTACCTTGAAAACGTGACAAAAAAAATACACAACTATGAACAAAACTTTCTCATTACAAAATGATGTTGGTACAGTAAAAATCTAATGAGTGTTTATACCGCTCTTTCTTGCAACAAGGAAAAATCTTATTCTTGTTCAAAAAGAGGATGAAAACTGTGATATTTGAAGCCTTTTGGGTTTTTAGTGTTGGTCTTATGAATACGACTAATTCTAGAAACGTACAAGGTAGGTAAAAGCTGTCTCTTGCCACAGTTGATATTCACATTATTTCATAGCCGATATAAAATTACTATGCTATTGAAGACCATGTATAAGCCTTACGGATTTCTTTATGCAAGTTTTGAATATTCTCTACTGGCAATATAGAGAAAAGTAGAATTGACTATTTTTAGTCGCGTTAAGCATATTTTGACATTCTGCCACAAAAAGCAAACTGGTTTGCAGTAATGTGGCTCACTTTAAAGTGACCTGCTCATTATAATTGAGCCGTGAATTAAAAATAGTATTGATTATATATAAATCAATATTGATTGTAATAAAATAGAATTGTAGCCCCAACAGAGTAAAGGTATGATTCGGAACCACGCTGCACGCAGCAGTGCTGCCGCGACATTGCTGCCTAGCTCGGAATGTAATCTCATATAAGCTTATAGAAATTGTATTCATATTCATCTTCTGAGGACGAAACGAAGATTTCTTCTGTCCAAAGAAAGCACAGCCTCGGTACGAAAAGATGACGTTCTGTCCAGTAACTTCCACCCCAGTGCAGGTGTCCGCCAAGGATGCATTATATCGCCGCTCTTATTTAATATCTACACAGAGCTTATAATGCGCATAACTTTGGAACATTGGACGGATGGGGTTACGGTTGGTGACTACAACATTGTGAATTTGCGCTACGCAGATGACAACACTCTTTTTACATCTAGTGCTCGCCATTTGGAAGATCTCCTACGCAAAATGGAACAAGTGAGCCTTGAATTTGATCAAAGATTAATCGCAGCAAGACCAAGGTGATGATTGTAGACCGTGCTAACAATAATTCGCCAGAAGTTACTCAGATCGCGAACTGCGACGTAGTTCAATCCTACGTATATCTCGGAGCTTTAATCTCGAATAACGGCGGCTGCATTGACGAGATAAAAAGGCGTATGGCGATCACAAGAACTGCAATGGACAAAATGAAAAAAATATGGAGGAACCAAAGCCACGAAGAACAGGCTCATGCGCACTTTAATTTTACCCATATTCCTGTATACTGCAGAAACGTGGACGTTGCGGGAGGTGGAAAGAAAAAAGATAGACGCTCTGGTGATGTGGTGCTGGAGAAGAATGCTCGGTGTGTCGTCGACCGAGTTCCGCACGAATGTCTCGATACTGCAAGAACTCCACATCAAGCAGCGTCTGTCCGCAATAGTACAGTCCTGAATACTCACTTTCTTTGGATACGTTTCAAGGCGAGACAGTCAGTCCATAGAACCGTTAGTCGTCCAAGGAAAAGTGGAAGGCACTAGACCGTGTAGGTCACCCATGCGTTGGACCGACCAGATCAAGTCTGCTGTGGGCGGTCCCGTGCACGAATGTACTCGGATGACTTATAATCGGGAAAGATAGCGAAACATTGTGAAACGCATTACATCTGCCGCATATAATACCAATACTTCATGACGACCACAACCGCTCTGTCAAGAGTGCAACGACTCAATGAAGAAGAGTCGGGATAAGCATATTTTGGCATTCTTCCATAAAAATTAAACTGGTTTGCAGTAATGTGGCTCACTTTAAAGTGAGCTACTCATTATACTTGAGCCGTGAATTAAAAATAGTATTGATTATATATTCATAAATATTGATTGTAATAAAATAGAATTGTAGCCCCAACAGAGTAAAGGTATGATTCCGAACCACGCTGCACGCAGCAGTGCTGCCGCGACACTACTTGTCCCCATACAATTTCATTACATTACTGCCGCGACATTGCTGCCTAGCTCGGAATGTAATCTCATATAAGCTTATAGAAATTGTATGAGGATCAGTAGTGTCGCGGCAGCACTGCTGCGTGGTTCGGAATCATACCTTTATTCTTCCAAATGGGATCAACTTTAATTATGACAAAATGTTTTAGCAGCTTCAGAGAAATAATTATAATAAACATGCTAGTTTTATTGGAACTTTTTTCGTGAAACCGTAAACGGCACTTAAAATAACAGTCTATAAACCCTTGTAGCAACCACTTACTTACAAATGTATTTGAATTACAAAGCTCTTAGTCAAAAGCGCTGAACAGTAAAGTTCCCCAGACACAGACATTCTCAAAGTAATATGCTGAAAATACTCACGAGAAGTTGTATAAAACAGTGCGATATAAGCAATTTTTAGGTAGCACTGCATCGTGTGTCTCTACGGAAACTTTGTAGTTTGGCTGCAAACTTTTACCTAAATCTTACTATTGACAAGACATATTTATTTATTTACATAGATAAAAGTATATATAGTGTATAAAATACTTAAATAACTAAGACTACAAACATATACACTTACTATTATCTTACTATTTAGTTATCCATATTTAGATATTAAACTATTTCTGCTCCACAGCCACTAGGGCACAAAATCAAGTGATAAGCAGAAAAATTCTGAAGTATTGTTGGACCTGCTGAAGATGTATGAATATATTTGTGTTGTATAAACTCAATAAATTTTTAGTATTATATAACTGCACAGCACATATTTGAGTACTACGTACCAACTGTAAATCTACCATTTACTGTACCTATATGTCGTTCATTGACTTTAGTATGCCCTGGCAGTTGATAGTGTGTCATGCTCTCTCTAAAGTCTCTTTGATGGTGGCACATGTGTTGAATCATTCGGTTCCCTTCATGATGGTTGAGCTGAGTGGTGCCGATCCATGTGTCATGTTCGTGAACGGGCGCCATCAGTTGGGATTTGTCATAACTTAGCCTCGGCCTGTTTTTAATTACCTATTTATTGTAATTTTTATTTGTTTGTTTTACTTTAGACGCTTTTACGTGCACGTCTTTTTACATCGTTCTTACATATATGTATTTTTCCAATAAGAATGATGTAACCAAATACTTGTAAAACACTTTTTTTTAAAGAGTGAGTGTGGAGTTTCTTGTCCGTTCTTCTCCATAACAAGCTACATTTCCTTATGGACGGTAGAATCAATTATTATTACTTTTAAATTTATTTTTTATGACCTTCAAAAGTACCGCTTAATGGCCTAATTGAATAAAAAAATATTGATTGATTTTTTGATTTTGATTCTCGGTCATAAATCAAGTGATCAAGTCTCAGATAGATTTCAATACAACCCATCGATAGTGAGCGGTCGATAGAAACACAGATGTCACTACCTGTCTGTTATAATAACAATTATTCAAAATTGAAATCAAGTAGTGTAAAAATTTACTTTTGTGTTTTATTGTTATTATTAGTCAGAGATTGTTTTATAGATTCGACAAAAAAATAAAAAGCCTACCCTCCCTATCCAACCGTACCTGCCCTACCCTTCCCTTTTATAACATACACTGGGTCTCATATGCTCTTATCATAATTTAAACGGGTTCACCTCCGGGTAATTATTCTAACCGTCCGTCTATACACTTAAAGCTCCATAATTGAAAACAGTTTTCACACACCACACAACTCTACTGCATATTGTATACGCTGAGTGCTCAGAAAATTATCATCATATACTAAACTCAGGGGAGGTCAGTGTGAACCTACATAAACAATGTACGTGCACGTGCCTGTAAACAAGACTACATTATAAAGAGGCAGTTTCACGTCCAGTTAATTTTCACAAACAAGGTTACATAGTTAAAATTAAATATTGACAAACCAACCTGAGTTCCTAACGTTCCTCCGTAATAAGAATCCAATCTTAATGTAGAAGCGGTGCGTACTGGCAAAATTAACCCTTACACTAACTAATAAAGAATCAGTCTTATTCAAAGCGTGATAAATTTCGCGGACGAGGATAGTTCGCTGTAAAACATATTATTAGTTGAATAATTGGTTTTTCCTGATTCTATATACTGCTCGGACACGGTTTGCAACTATGCTTGTAATTGATGAACGAATTCAACTCTAGAAATTCAACCTATGCCAAACTTTATTGAAATTACTGCCGAGATAGTTTGTATTTTTAAAAGTGTGTACCGGGCATTACACGATTGAGGTATGTCTACACATCAAAAATAATTTCTGCCAGGATAGAGTGCTACGTGTATTCGATTTCCAAGTGTTAAAATTTTCGTTCAATTATTACATTTATTTGACACTCGTCTTGTGCTACATGTTTGTTATATTATTTTTAATTCTATTAATTTAATGTTAAGTTCGTATATTGTCACGTTGTACTACAATTGGGTTGTTGAATTTAAAAAAAAATACGATTTTTAAAATTTATTTTAAAACTTTACATATCATAAATTATATTGTCGTTGCAAAAATCTCTTAAATATTTTTTTTCAATTTATTATAAGCAATTGAAAATCGATAACATTTTAAAAAGAACCACCTGTCTACGAACGGGCCAGGATTGGTCGCCATGTTGGTGACGTCATAACGTTCAAGGAATTTCACCATAGTACAGTGTAACGTAAATTGACTAAAAATATCCGAAAATTAGTGCAAAAATATTATTTATAACAGCAAATTTTATTTAGACATGTGTGATAAAGGATTCATAAAGGCAAATTTCGAAAAGGTTTCCATCTGATGGACGGTTTGGAAAAATTGAGCATAAGTAAAGTAGGCGTAATGAATATTACGTGATGGTGGACCGCGACCGGTGTTTGTCATTGTTGTCCATTGTACACATTACATTTAGAAACATAATTGTCATAATGTTGTTACATATGGGTAGGTGATATTCGTGTAAAATAAAAAGCTAACAAACACGATTGGCGCGCAACTTCGACTTTAGATATCAAAAAACTTCATAGGTACCACTAAATATTATACAACCCGAAATCTGTGGAGCCTTTATTTTTATTTATTTTTTGCATAACATCCTTAAAATTTTCGGTATTTTTAATTATTTGCATATCCCTTTATAATATTAAACAAAAATATCTATATAATATAATTACAAACACTAAAAAACTTTGTAGAACAAAAACGTGAAAATATTAATTCGGTACATTTTCAAATATCTCCTAAATGCGTCGACCGATTTTCACAATTCAAACAGAAATATTAGTTTTACGCCTATATCCGTCATTTAAAATTAAAATAATGAATATATCTCCATAAACAAAAAATCATGTTTTCAAGTTACGTAATTATACAAAAATGTCAACTTTGCTCGAAAGTTCCCTTAAAAATTTACTTTTCTCAATCTTTAATGATCAAATTAAGAAATTAATCAGAATCTAATACTAAATTAGAACAAGATAACAACATAATTAACATATTCTAATTGGAATCTAGTTAGACATAGAACATTTCTCAAAACTTTAGTACAGTTTGCTAGGTTGGGTATTGCGCAAATCACATAATAATGGGGAGTTATTTGTAATATTCGTACATAATGATGCGAAGCAAGCACGATAACTTTTAAGGTTCGATATTTATGATCAATGTATTCGATATTCATCAATATATTGACAATAATAACAAGATGTAATTGGTTATAAGTCAAAACACTGTATAAGCTATGTGCCACAATGAGTAGAAATGAACGTTGTGACGTCACACGGGCTCGGCTTTGTTCGGAAAACTTTCGGGGTGTTTTCGGTACTGGATTCAAAAAAATATTTTCGATTGGATTTTACTTTGTAATTACAATGAAAAAAAAAAAACTAAAAATAGTTTTGTATGAAAACTTATATATGATCTTTCCATTTATTACAAAAAAAAAGTTGGTTCAACAAACCAATTATCAACGTAAATATTTTCTCATAGTTTCATTTCTCATAGATAATCAACATAAGTGGGTACCTAAATCTAACTAAGTATTTTTGATCAACGGCAAATTCCACACAAAGCCCGCGACTGTTCTAGAGTTTTGTCTTACTCGCTCTCTACCAATCCTGCCCACCCTCCCGTTCGACCGACCCGTGACCATTGCGCTCGGGCCGAGCAAGTTTTTGCTGTTTATTTTTTTCATAAAGATATAGTTATTATTATTTTTATATTCATTCATAACTGGTAAATATTAAGTAGTGTAGTTATATAAGACTTTTTTCCCTTAAATTATAATAATATAATATATTAAACCATTATGAAATCATTACTGGGTTTTGAGTATCGACCTCTTATATCCTGCCCCAAGTGTGCGATAGCCAAGCAAGCGCCACACCGCCAAGAAAGTCAGCTGCTGCACGCTTCCACCCACGGTTGCGCTCGCACATAATATTTTTTTTTTAACTAAACTTAACTTTTCTCTGAGTGCATTCGGTTCATGATTGTGATTCGGCATATGTTTGGTAATATTTCATGTTATTGGTCGTCATTCGGTTTGGTAATAAGTCGATAGTTACATTTTATCATTATTATCATTACAGAACAAACTTGCTCAGAGCACAAGTTGCAGTAAAATCTTAACTTACCGAGAATTAAGCAAAAAACTGAATTTTGGGCCCTTTGACCTTGAATTCAAAAAATTGCACACACCCATCGACTCGGACTTCTTACGATTTCATTATAATGGTACATCTAACGTTTATGTAAATTTATGCAAGGGTAAATGTCTATTTTGACAGTAATCATTATTGTTCTTTTGTGATGTGCTGTCACTCAGTTTACTTCCATATAAGCGTTTACACCTATATTCATTTAGGTAAACATATAACGATTAACCTGAATAAGTGTCACTTATGGGTCAACTTTGAAGTTCCATTAGTGCGTGATGTGCTTGTCGTCTGTATGTGAGGTGCGTGTGAAGTGTGTGCATGTTCTAAGTTAAAGGTCCCTAGAGTAATAATGTTGGACATTGGTTCACATGTCCCGCCCCGAAGGCAGACGTGATCGGTTTACCTGACGATACTCGCTTTCAGACTTTACCCCGTAACGAGCGCTGGTTCTTGATTTGTAATTCTGCAATATTTAACAGTAGAAAGGTGTTTCTGAATAACAAATATAAAATCTGATAGGTATCTATCTAATCCACGTCTAGCCAATACACTTGTTTGATTTTCTCTATTTTTTACCCGACTGCCGAAGGAGAGTAATGTGTTTATCAGTCTATGTATGTATGTAAGTATGTATGTAAGTATGTATGTATGTATGTATGTATGTATGTATGTATGTATGTAAGTATGTATGTATGTATGTATGTTTGTTCCTATGTGGCGTTCTAGAGACCAAACGCGTGGGCTGATTTTGATGGTTCTTACGTCAATCGATTCGTCTTAACCCCGCGAGTGTCACCGGCTACATAAAAATTGGCAAATAGGAAAATAGCGGTTCTTGGGCGCCATATTGTGGGGGCCCAAATTTTTTTTTTCTTCGAAACCTATCGTGTGGGGTATCAAAATAAAGGATTTAAAGAGGTGATTTCAAAAATATATGACACTTATATGTTTAAATGTACCTGATCCGGAAAAAAAAAAGAAAAAAAATGTTAATTAAAAAAATCAAAAAACCCGACTGCTTGAAAAGCGAACTAAAAAGACGTAAACAAGGAGAAAATCATGCTTTGCAGTCGGAGGATACGTCTGGTTTTGGTCAGCCAGCTCGCGAAGATGTATCCTCCGACAGCACAGCATGATTTTCTCCTTGTTTACGTCTTTTTAGTTCGCTTTTCAAGCAGTCGGGTTTTTTGATTTTTTTAATTAACTTTTTTTGCTTTTATAATCTTATGTTATAATTTAAACAAGGCAAAGTAATCTTATGTATATGGCGTGACCAGTTCATAGAATTGATCACTTCTTGATGTGACCAACCATTTCATGAAATGGCCAGCTAAAACTGACCATATCGTTTAAATGTTAAATGTATTTGATGATATGGCCCAACGTAGGGTATCCATGATATCAAAGGTAAAAAAAAAAAAAAAAAATTTTCAAGTAAAGAAGGAACTTATGTATTTTAGTTGTAACTACAAAAAAAATGCTTATTGCAGTTGGTTTTCACTTTGAACTTTAGCATAATTGTGAAATCTCATAAAAATCATTAAAAATTAAAACAGGTTGCTACCTCCGATGCTGTTTTTGTTTTTAGAGGCCGAAGGTATAAAGTCTTTGTTGCATGGTCCTGATAGTTGAGTTGAGCCATTTATATTGGACAGACCAATTATCATGATGTGGGCAGCGGATATTCTCCATTTCATGAAACGGGATAATTTTCTGATAGGTTTTTTTTATAGGCTCGCGCTTGACCACTGTCTCACCTGATAGTAAGCGGTGATGAGCTCGACAATGAAGCTCGCTTGCCTATTCAAAGTCAAAGTCAAAGTCAAAACGTTTATTGCGAACACTACTACACACACCTATTCACTTTGGACTTAAAGAGTGAATAGGTAGTTAGTATCTATCAGGAAATACAGACTCCGGTAGGGAATGCCACTCTTTAGTTGTACGCATAATAAAAATATTCTCAAATCGTTTGGTGCGATTGATGGGGTATTCACCATGTACCGATGACGCCGTACGTCTTGTAGGCCGATGATGGAACGGGCTAGGAGGAATTAGTTCATGCAATTCCATCGCACACTCCCCGAAATGTAACCGATAAAAAACCGACAGGCTGGCAACTCGGCGCCGATGTTCAAGGCTCTGGAGCCTAGACTCAACCAGTAACTCTTTACCGATGAGAGACTCAAGTGCATCCAACTAGTACTTTGCAACTCCGTCCTACTGAACATGCGCTTGATACAAATTGAGAAACTGATCTTGAATTCTTGTTTATTGTGATTTTAAAGTAACGCCAAACAGCTCAAGATGGTCTGTTATCGGCATGGTAATACCTCGGAAGTAGAAGCGGGGTGAAATTAGCTCCTTTTAGCGAAAAAAAGACACGGCTGGGTCTTACCAGCGTTGAACCTGACCAGATTGGCATCGCCCCATTCAGAGACTGCCTTCAAGGACAGATTCGAGCGCCCAACCATGGCTTTCCAGAGAGACCGGATCTGAGGCCCAGTAGCGCGTGCGTCAGACAAGTATCTCTCAGAAATAGTGTTGTCGTCTGCATACCCAAAGGTAATTTCAACAGATCGTTTATGTGCAGCAAAAAAAAGTTGGTGAAGGAACCTTGCATTCATATCTAGTTGATCAGACGACGACCATCAACAACCACTCGAATAGACCGGTCCCTCATCAAAGTCAAAGTCAAAGTCAAATATATTTATTTCAATTAGGCCAATAAGCGGCACTTTTGAACGTCAAAAATTAAATGTTAATAAAAAATGTACAAGTAATAAAAATTGACTCTACCGTGCATTCGGAAAGTAGCTTGTTATGGAGAAGAACGCACAAGAAACTCCATACTTACTCTTTTTAAAAAAAATATGTTTTACAAAGTTTACTTATGTACATACATTAATAAATTCATATATGTGAGGACGATGCACCCAAAAATAGCACTACCCACTATACAACGTACAGGTATAAAGTAATAAAAGCACTAACAGGTAAATTCATTAGTTTTATAAATAGGAACATGGTTCTCACATACTTACAAATATTGCAAACATAGGTAAAATACCTAATTCAACAACAACGGAACCTTGTGTGAGTCAAATTCTGGAAAAAATATAAAAAATAACCTAAGAATACAAAAACTATGAATAGGAATACAAATTAGCAAATTTGATTTTGTCCACACCAAAGATTGCCCTACGGAGCGGGACCAACATGTTGCCAAGCATTCTTATTTTGAATATAATCATCTAATTTGTAATATGCTTGTTTACAAAGTGTGCTTTTAACTAAAGTTTTAAATTTACTTTCATTTAGTTTTAATATATCACAAGGTATTTTGTTATAAAATTTAACACAGTACCCCATGAAAGATGAGTGTACTTTTGCTAGTCTATAAGATGGTTGATCTAACTTATCTTTATTTCTCGTATTACAATTGTGTCTATCACTGACCTTACTAAAGAGATGTATATTTTTCCTTACATACATGATATTTTCATAAATGAATTGGCAAGAAACTGTCATAATATTAATATTTTTAAATAGCTCCCTAAGAGATTCTCTGTGACTTAAATTATAAATGGCTCTGATAGCTCTCTTTTGCAATATAAATATGGATTCAATGTCAGCCGCTCGGCCCCACAATAAAATACCGTATGACATAATGCTGTGAAAGTAACTAAAATAGACCAAACGCGCGGTCTCCACATCCGTCAACTGTCTTATCTTTCTAACAGCATAAGCGGCCGAGCTCAGCCGACCCGCAAGAGATGTTATGTGAGAACTCCATTGCAATTTGTCGTCTAAAGTGATTCCCAGGAAAACTGTTTGATTTACAAAGTCCAGCTTTTCGCCATTCAATATGATGTCGCATTCGCTACTTCTAACATTCGGCAATGTGAATCTAATACATTTGGTTTTTTTTTCATTTAGTACCAAATTGTTTGCCGTGAACCAATTTTGGACCTGATGAATCGAGTTATTCACATCATCAAGATTTTGTGACCGCCGATCTATTTTAAATATCAAAGATGTGTCATCAGCAAACAACACCATTTTCGGTTGATTTTGTAGTAATTGGGGTAAATCGTTAATATAAACTAAAAAGAGGAATGGACCCAATATCGAGCCTTGAGGAACACCCATTGTCATTTCAGACCCTAGTGAGTTTACGCCGTTTATCTGAACTTTAACTTGTCTGTCTTTTAAATATGATCTAAGTAACCCAAGGGCTGTATGTCTAATTCCATAGTGCTCGAGCTTCAACAATAGTGTCTCATGGTTAACGCAATCGAACGCCTTCGAGAGGTCGCAAAAGATTCCAATGGCGTCTTGTGCTTCCTCCCAGGCGTTAAAGATGTTCTTTATTAGGGTGACACCGGCGTCAGTTGTGCAACGCCCTTTGGTAAAACCGTACTGTTGATCATAAAAGATAGAATGTTTGTTAAAATGACGCAACAATTGGTTGAGCATTAACTTTTCGAAGACCTTACTGAGAACCGGCAGTATTGACACTGGCCTATAATTATTGGCTTCTTTGCTATCCCCGGATTTAAACAATGGAACTACTTTACTGTGTTTCATGAGGTCCGGAAAAACTCCTTGATCGACACTAGCATTAAATATTAAAGCTAAATAGGGTGCAACAGTTTCAATGATTGGTTTACACACTTTTACAGATAGTCCCCAAAGATCTTCTGTTGATTTAATTTTAAGATCTTTAAAAGCTTTTAAAATAGCCTGGGGATTTGTATGTTGAAACTTGAACTCCGATGGGCACGCATTTACGTTCTTTCTTAGTAAGGCAGCAGAGAGTGTGGGTGAGGAGTTTAAGGCTGCTGTAGTTTTAAGAGGAATATTAACAAAAAAGTTTTCAAATTCCTGAGCTACCTCTATATCTGAGGATATGGGGCCATGTGCAGTATCAAGTTTGCAATCTAATCGCACAGACCACCGGGCAGACCTGAAGAAAGCTTACCAATAAGGCTTTCGTGCCCGACCCTGTCAAAAGCCTTCGAGATGTCGATGGAGACGGCAAGCGCTACTCCATGCCTCTCGATGGCCTCACTCCAGACGTCAATGGCATACGCTAGAAGATCACCAGTTGACAGATTTTGGCAGAAGCCGTATTGGCGGTCACTGAGTAAGTCGTTAGATACTAGGTAAGCCAGGAGTTTAGCGTTTAGCACTCGTTCTGTTCTTTTGCAGAGGATGGACGTAACTGAAATGGGTCTATAGTTGGCCGGATCAGCCCGACTACACTTCTCGGGCACAGGCTGAACGTTGGCTTGCTTACAAGCATTCGGTACTTTTCCAGTCTCATAGGAAAGACTAAACAGGTGTGTCAAGATCAGAGACAGTTCAGGCGCATAAGTTTCTCGACCCAACTCCTCTAGTGGCTTAACTGAGCATCATACCGGAACACAGCTAGGCCACTTGGCTGTACGTCTTTGCACGGTGGGTAGTCGCAAGCCTTCGGCCGAAATAAACCACCAGTTAGTGTCACCTGATGAGCACCACGGGACCACGTGTAAGGAATCTTAAGGGGTACTCTCCTACGGCACTTAGCTGAATCAGCACCTAAGCTTTAGCTTTTTTATTTTGTTTATTTTGATTTTTTCATAAGCCTGCAATAATAAAACTCAATTTTATACAGTATTTTTTGAGTTATTTTGAGTTTTTTGGACGGCAAGATAACAAAGACCTAAAGATTAAAAAAGAAACAAATATTTAACATTGACACATGGGAGATGCATTTGTAATAAACTATTAAGTAGAAATAGTCAATAAAAAGTGGATGATACTTTTTAGGGTCTATACAAAGTCCAGAACCGCTGCTACTCTAAAAAGTATCTCCTGAAAATCGCCTCAAATATGTCTAAAAAAATCTCGAGGTTCTGTTGAGACAAGGAAAATGAAGCCTTGCCTCGAACGAAGCCCTTTCTTAAACAAAAAATCCTCCTGTAATGACATTATCTTTTCCCTCATTTTTATCTAAAGTTACGAAAGTGTTTCGGTCAAATCTCCTCTAGTCAGCTCTATCTTCATGTTTGCCTAATTGGACGAACATTTTAATTAGGTCTTGGGTATTTTTACTCGTGTTTTCTAAATAGAGCAAACTGAAGTTCGTTGTCTGACGCACTTGTACACATCGCTACAAGTATTAGACTACAATAGTTCCTGCTAATATCAACAACATGAATGTACTAACCCTCAACCACGGTCATAATAACGATAAAACGTAACTTCTATAAGGCCACTAAAGCGAATGTCGCCAACTATTTGCTGTGAAAGTTGGGCTTGAATTTAATTACAGTTATTACTAGTTATGTTGTTGAAGAGGAGCTCGTGGCTAAATAATAACAGCTGCACGGGTCGATCTTCAAGGTTAAGCAACGCTTGACGAGGTCGGTCCGTGGATGGGTGACCATTTCAACATACCGAGTTTCCTTCGTGCCTCGGAAAGCACGTTAAGCCGTTTGCCCCGGCTGTCATTTGAAGATCTTTGACAGTCGTTACGGGTAGTCAGAAGCCGGAGATCTGACACCAGTCTTGCCAAGGGGTATCGTGTTACCCAGTTATTGGGTTGTGGAGGTCAGATAGGCAGTCGCTCCATGTAAAATACTGATACTCAGCTGAATCCGGTAAGACTGGAAGCCGACCCCAACAATAATTGGGAAAAAGGCTAGGCAGATGATGACTAGTAATGTATTATTGTTGTAGGACTGTGTGACTGTGATGACACATATGTGGGTAGAGGGAACTTAAGGGATAATTTCAATTTGTTTAGTTCGTGTTTAAATTGATTATTTGCTCATTAATTAAATTAATAGATTTTTTCAAGAAAGTGATTTATTGTAAAGTAAATAAAATGTAACAGATAGGTTATGATTGTTTCATTTTACAATCATTATGAACTTGTATCTAATATTTGTAGCTCGATTTCTTAATTTATCTAATCTTACATACTCCTAATGCTTTGAACCCCGATGAATTTTTCAGTATAACGATCAAAATAATGACAATGTTAAAAACGAAATAAAAAATGCCTTTATGTCTGAAGTAAAATATGATTAAACCATAGACTGTATTGCAGGAAGTAATTTCTGCAATACATTTTGCGGTTTAATTTTTCTTTACCTAGATTGGTTATGGTGCCTGAATATACCTATGGGAGTTATTTAAAGCTAAAGTAAAAGAAAACCTAAGCAAAGCAAGAAGCAAAAAGTTCAGGTGAATGTCTTTCCGGTACTATCTGTTTGTTTTACGATTGTCTTCCAGTAATGTGACAAGTTCGGTAGTTACAGGTGCTCCAAGTTTGTTAATGTTATGTGTTTTAATGAGAAATTGAGAGAATATGCTGCTAACAGTTTGTGACAGCAGCTCTCAGAAAATAAGTAGTGCACGACTAAAACCAGTTAAGTACTGGTTTTAGTCGTGCACTACTTATTTACACATTGTTTGCTAAAAGGTAAAGGGCCAGAGCCTTGAACATCGTTGCCCAGTTGCCAGCTTGTCGGTTTTTTATCGGTTACATTTAGGGGATGTGCGATGGAATTGCATGATCTAATTCCGCCCAGCCCGTTTCATCATCGGACTACCAGACGTACGGCGATGCGCCATCGGTACATGGTGGACATCCCACCCATACGCACTAAACGTTTTGAGAATACTTTTATTATGCGTACAGCTAAGGAGTGGAATTCCCTGCCGGAGTCTGTGTTGCCCGATAGCTACAATCTAGGGGTCTTTAAGTCAAGAGTGCATAGGTTACTACTAGGCAAGCGTGCTCCAACGTAGACCACATATCGCTTACCATAGAGATACCAAGCGCGAGCCTATAATAGAAAAAAAAAGGGGATTAAGAAGAGCAAAGTTTATGACTGATGTATTTTTGAAAACCTACAGAACTTAGTGGTAACCGAGTTTTTAGAAATAACAAAGCGTCATATACAAAGCTCAAACATAAATTAATGATTAGTAACCACAAACCTAAGGGGTTGCAGTCAGTGTGTAGTTTAATTTTAATTCCTTACAGATGAAATCAAGTTCCAGTCAGTGTTCAGCCAGATTACCACGGCGTTATAAGTAAGTGTGGTGTAGTTGGAACATGTTGGTAGTTTGAGAAAATACTCGGGAGAAACTTATCTATTAACGAAGAGTAGGTAATGCGTATTTGTCAATGTGGCTTCCATGTATTAAACATGTTTTATTATTATTGCCTTGAGCCTTACCAAAGCTTGACGACGATATCGTGGTTAATTAATTTCATTTTCTCTCGACCACCCGAAGGTACTATGGTTTAGCTAGCCAGACTTACGTGGGGTGACAATATAACGAATAAAGTCAGACTGCACGACCCTGACTTTGTTTAATAAATAATCAGGAACTTTCCTAGGGTAAACATCTGAAGGAAATTTGTACTAACGTTATCTAAACAAACAAATTTCGTTATTCTTAGTAAAGTTGGTTGAAAGTATTATGTAAATATAAAAGAACACACCGATAACAGTACTAACTCGGAAAACGTAACTTTTACTAACGTAATCCAATTTAAAATAAAGGATATTAACTCTTATCTTTATGTTACAGGAGTCAGAGTGGTTTTCAGCTCCGTGAATGTATAATTATATTCTGTTTAATTATGCACTAAAGAAAAAAAGTTAAATGAGCCGATGAAGTTGAAAAGAAAGAAAGAATAGAAAAAAAGAATGTTTATTCTCCACAAACTAAACGCACAATACAAAATAAAGAGTGGCATTCACTAAAGGTACAAATTAGCCAAAAGCCTCGTATTTAAAACGAAAAATTATAAATGTTTGTCAATTTTGTCTATTGCTTGATGAGAGCAATACACAGTTATCTGTGGGTGAGAGGCAAGAGTAATTTTTTTTCTATGCTGGGAGGCCAAAGACAATTTACTTGCGTAATATGTTTCGACATTACCAAATGAAAACAAACAAAACAATCACAAATTAAACGAAATGCCGATTACTGAGTGGAAAATTGCAAAGAAAAAAAGAAAAGGAAAGTTGCAGCATTAAAGGAAATTGCTTTCATTAGCTTTGGATCGATTCGAATTCGTTATACTATGTAAAATTACAGGTAAATGAAAGTAGCTACGTAGTAAGAAATAAATAATTATAATCATAAATGTCTATATTTATCTATCTAATTAAACCGCCAACTATTTACATGTGTAGGACAGTGTACCTACGCGTTGTAAATCATGCATTTTATTTTACGAGTCGTTCACAAGGTTCTTTAGAACAGAGAGCAGAGGTCAGTGTACCGAGTGTAATTATTGCATACATAGTGGGCGATACGAGCAAGGAGCAATGTTTAGTGTAGCTTCACCCATCTGTTTAAAGGATTAAAAGCATTATATATCAAATTTAATGTGTTAAAAAATATATCGCGAGTGGGTTGTCTGAAAACTCCTGTCAAGACTTTAATTTACAAAAAATTCAATAAATTAATAAAAAATAATGTACGTTTACGGCACTGTATTGCCCATAACCAGAAAAAAAAACGTAATATTAAGAACTTATTACCCAACTCCGCAGCTCATCAACGTTTGAACAAAATAATACCGAACTGCTACAATAACATTATCTTCATAGCACAGTCTCCTAATAACGCTGTTTGTGTGGTTTGTTGCCTACGCCAGCGCTTCCTCTCAAAGTATTATAGAAAAGGGAGCATTATAGAACTTTTCATTGACTGTTATTTTTGCTGGATTCGTGCTCAAGAAGCTAGATTTTCAAACTTTGAGCGCTTGGAAGTTATATTATATTGTTGAAAAATACAGATGCACTAAAACCTGCTGGTATGTAACATCCCATCAAAAACATAAATGTGTAAATGGGAGCCAAGTTCAATATAAGAATATACGTGGTTGTTGACTTCGCCGAAAAAAGAATTAAGATCTAAATGCAAAGTTCTGTAAATAATCCTGAAACATATTTATAATCTTGAGCTTTTATTTATCCTAAGTTATCTGCTTTGGGTAAATAATTCACCTGTACAAATTTAAGAAGTTATATTTTTAAATGGCATACATTGTAATAGCACAAAAAACAAGAAATTGTGTTTTAATTTATTTTAGAATGGTGTATGATTTATATAGAAATTTCAGGATTATGTACAGAACTTGGAAGCCCTTTAGATCTCTTTTTTTTTGCCGGCATCTACGCACATTTATACTTCTTATAAATAAAGAGGAAAGATTTGTATTTTTGTATGTAACGAATAAACATAAAAACTACTGGACCGATTTCAAAAATTCTTCCACCGTTGCAAAGCTACACTATTCCCGGGTGACATAGGCAACTTTTTATCCCTGTCTACCCACAGGAACGGGTACTACGTGAGTGAAACAGCGAGGCGTCCGCTAGTTCTTAATATAAACTTGGCATCCATTTTCACATTTTTGTTTTTGTTGGGAAATCATTACTTTTTGTAACAAATTATTATTATTCTTCATTTAAAAGTGATCTGTAAATGTGCTTATTCCTCTCTCCCTAAGCATAAAGATTGTTGACTACCTACTATTGTTGTGTAATCAACTGCAGGTGGCATACGACCACGGCTATTCTCTAAGAATATTATCTTGTTTTACACTTTTCAGGTGTGTGGCTATAAGCCTTTAGAGCAAGGTTACTTTGAGTGTGCGTAAGGGATAGAGATGTATATAACTTGTAAATATCTGTCCCCTTTTCACAGTCGAACTATAACAGTTTTGACACGGGGGCAGATCTCGATTTAGCTGTGCTTATCTTTTTTCGGTATCTGGCTTGTTAGGGAGGCTGGAAATCGTCAAACCTGCGCGTGAGACAATTTGTGATGACTCTTGGAAACAACTTGTAGACATAGCTAAGAAGTGAGATGGGCCTATAATTCTTCATTAAGGCATTGTCGCCCTTCTTGAAGAAAAGTACCAGCACAATACTGCACCAACACTACCATCATCATTTCATATGTCAACAGCCGCCTCCGAGCGTGACCACATAGACCGATCCCGTTTGTCTCGCATCCATCGGACTCCCGCCGCCTACTCCATGTTATTTGCCCACCTAGTGGTAGGCCTTCAAACACAACTCTGGGAACTTTTCAGCCCATCGACCATCCGTTCTGTGAGCAATGTGCCCTGCCCACTGCCACCTAAGCTTCGCAATTCTTCGGGCTATGTAGGTAACTTTGGTCCTCCTGCGGAGATCCTCATTTCTGATTCGATAACGAAGTTTACTCCAAGCATTGCCCTTTGTTTGACTTTAAGCCTTCTGATAAGGCCCATTGTGACCGACCACGTCTCAGTGCCATAAGTTATTACTGGCAATACACACTCGTGATAGATTTTCGTGTTGAGTCCCTGCACAGGACGGTTCCTTGGAACAGTTCTTTACAAGTCCCCCGACTTCGCAATTTTTTTTATTTTAATTTTTAATTCACTTTTTTGTCAAAGCGAGCGTTTTTTTTTAAATTTTTTACTTATATTTTTTAACAATTTCTGCAGATTAGATAAAAACCTAACACACTTCAAGATTACCTAGAAAGTTGAAATTTGGTGTCCAGCTGGTTAATTGTGTGCATACAAAGGGAAAATAAAAAATCTGTGGTATTCACGATTTCAAATTTTATAGTTAAATTTTTTAATTCACTTTTTGACAAGGCAGGCGTGTTTTTCATTATTTATTTCATATTTTCTATGGGACATTGAATAGTACCTACCGTTATAGTTATTTAATTTATTTTGTTATGTTATTAGTGATTGAATGCATATTGAATACTATTATTATATATTTTTGTTATGTACTAAGCAAGCTCTAGACGATAATAGTACACGGCTGCTGCGTCGCCAGTTCCTTTGCTTGAACTTGGCTTGATACGCTGCCGCGTGTCTAGATATTATTTCTGATACCAGAATTAATTGTTTAGTTTCAGACGTCAGCGTAGTGATATTATTGGCGATAAACTATTTAAAATTATAAACCTTTACTTAAAGGGATCCTCTCAAGTTGTGTATTATTGGGCAGTTTCATTTTATCAGTTAGTACGAATGGTATAGTATGTTCGGTAGCTATTTCCCAAAAAATTACGAGTCTAATCTAATTAGGACCCATTCAAACTTACGAAACGATAGATTTACATTCATTGAATTACATATTTATTTATTTATTTAATAGGAGCACCAACAACACGTTTACAGAAAAACTTACATAAAATTATACATAAAACATCGTTCCGTGCAAACATGTCACTTATAGGTGAACACAACATATACAAATTAGATTTTCGGTAATTCATAAAGCAGTATGTAAGACTGATAAATTAATAGTAACAAACTTATAACTTATTTAATTATGGATTATATATAAAATTAATAAAAAGCATTTGATAAAAATTGATAAAAATTGATAATTGATATTTAAATTGAAAAACATTTGATTATAAAATTGATAAAAAATTAAAAAACATTGCATGAAAAGATTGTTAATAGTTAATAATAGATTTAATTACAATTATAAATTAGGTAATTTATTTTAATTATTGATATTACAGGTTATATTACCAGAATTATCTGATGAAACAAACTCAAAATAAGTGGACATTGGTTACTCGTATTTAGGTACATAAACAAGCACCGCATATTGTTTTAGGCTGTTTATCTAGGTAGAAAATTAAGTGTTTAATAAATACGTTGTGCCTTGTATCACTATATTAATCACACTAATATTATAAAGGCGAAAGTCTGTGTTTGTATGTTTGTTACTTCTTCACACCCAAACGGCTGGACGGATATGGATGAAATTTGACACAGAGATAGGCTATAGTTAGGAATAGCACATAGGAAACTTTAATCCCGGGAATATGTTCCCTCGGGATAATTTCGACTTTCACGCGGACGAAGCCGCTGGTAGAAGCTAGTATGGTTATAAAAACGATGTGATGAGAAAATTTTCTTGAGGTTCAATTTAGCGAGCCATTATTATAATGATATGAATTTTATTATTCTGATCTTATTACATCGCCAGCTGCCAGACTGCAGCTCGTTGTAAGAGATAAGTTTAAACGAAAGGTAATTGAAGTTATTCATTGAATGTTGCCGAAGCTGCTTTTTCTGTAACCAAAACCGATAACTGAGCTGGAAATCCGCTATAAATTCCATGAAATCAGCTTTAAACAACGCCAGCCAGAGTATATCACATCATGCATACTCGTAGTATCTACATGGTAACGTTTCGGAAGTTTTTTATCTTCAATAATAATACTAACCAACAGCGAGTGTCGAATACACACGTAGCAGTTGTTAATTTCAGGAAACTTCACATTGTACGAATGGACACAACACAATTCGGTTGGCAGTGTTTAAAATGTCTTCTACTATGCGGTCAATCGTACAACTCTGAACTCAGAATAAAGAATGACTTAGTTCAACTGAACCGAATACAATGTAGGTAGTATATAACGATACTGAAATCTGTTTTACTATTTAAGATGAATGCGGGCTATGATTAATGTTAACCATTGTTAGCTGCTTATTGTGTAAATTAAAGTGATAAGTTGTGTCGTTTATTTGAAGCATTTCCCGTATTTTTTAGATAATGGATGCGGCAATGGATATAATTCGGATAATTACAATCATAAATTGGTATCATTATGTCGCTACTATGACTTTGCGGCTTGCACTTTATGTAAATCATAATGTATTCCCAAAACCAAAGAATATTTCCATTACTTCAAAATCTACATTTCTCGAATGCGTAAGTGTCGCCACACACGGGCCACACGCGACTGCCACAAACGACGCTACGAGAAGCTGGAAGCGTGTAGCGTGTGGCGGCCACCGGCGTCAACCGTGTGCGGCGAGTCCATATAAAATGTATGAAAACTACAGGAAATATGCCGGTGGCGGCCTTTTGTGGTTATGGCCGGTGGCCCCGTGTGCGGGAACCTTTAAGGCGCAGATTCCCTTGAGTAGCTGATTTTAAAATGAGAATCACGTCTAAACGGCTAGTCGTAATTTTTTGGAAAAATATATGTTACATAAGACCATTTTCTTAATAATTTGATCTAAGAAAATTTTAATTTGTAAAGTTATGTCTAAAACGGACAAAAACGCGACAATCGCACCAAAACCGCTGGGTGTATTTTAATGAAATTGACACCATCTTAAAGTCAATTTAATTATCTACTTTTTGATCTTTTTTTTTAAAGTCATAGAATAATAAGGAAAGTACAAAAACTAAAAACTGAAAGTACTAAATTTTTGGTCGCGCAGGTGTAAAACGAGTTCGCGTTTTGTTCCCTCAAGGTCGTTGGCGTTAGTCGTCGTCTTAAGGAGCAATACATTTCCTCGGCCACAAACAATTAAGTATAATATATGGCTGGTACAAGAGGCGATTGGTGCGGCGGACTCGGACCGAAGGCTTCAGGCAACGGATTACATTATGCAGTGAGTGTTAAGTGCTGCTGCTCGATAGGAACTTGTAAAAGTTATAAAGGATGCCGCCGTCAACATAATAAGCGGATGAGCGGTAATTATTGTGTAATGGATATAGTACTAGCTACGGATAATAAATTTTACATCTCTGTCGTTTTCTTTGAAGTTAAAGTAAACAACTTTAACCTAATTGGAATCTATTTAAGTTGAAACACAATATTTTATACGCATTGAATTGTACTTCTCAAGATATTTATATCAAGTCGCGTCGCGTTAATTCGGACTCGAAATTGAGGTTGAGGTTGGTTGAGTTAAGGATTGGTGTCATTACCATATCTGCCCGCAGTCAGACTGCGAGCTAGCGCTTAATATTTTCCTATGCGGCAATCACAGATAGAGCAAGGATCACAAAATGAAAATTCACTCTGTTCTTTGTGGAAAAGAGTGCAAATTTCTTTGTTGTAACTAATTTCAAGATGACGTGTCTATTGTCAACAGATTTGAATGATCTGTATTTTAATTTATTTGGGTCATGTCCTTAACATGTCACCTATCACATTCTTGTCGTGTACATAGACCTCCTCAAATTTCACGCGACTGTGGTTTACGACGACGGTTGACGGCTCGAGAACACTGCCCTGCCCCCTCACCGGGCGATGTGTGCATTAACCCAAAAATATTAACCTGTGTTCCTTCGTAATCCTTACCGAATTAAGGACGAATTTTATGGCTTAAGATTAAATACCGTATTTCACATTGTGAAGCTAGCTTGGATACGAATAAAATAAATTGATTATTTTATTTGTGCTGGAAACCCAGCTGGACGTTATTGTAGATGCATAATCACCAGTATTTCACAAATTATTTGTAAAAACTTAAGAAGCGCTGGCAAAATTATAACTTTAATTTCTCATAAGAAAGTTGTAATAGAGTCAGCGAGCAGTTAAAACGCTTTTGTTTAGCGTTGCACTTTATTGTCTCCTCAGTGAACGACAAACTTCAACAACGGCTGCATTGTACTTGTTCACTTCAACTCTTACAAAGGACTTGTTTCTCTACGATGCACCGTGAGAACAACTCTGCTAAACATTGTTACTGGAGCCTGTTTGTACACTCACTATATTAGGCAGCGCGGCGTTACTGTAGCAAATAATTACAGCTTTTTCGCTCTTTGTTATATTTCTCCCCATAGAATTTATGCAATTCTACAGCAAGGTGGCAGCCATTACAAAAATGCATTATACAGTTTACTCGACTGAGGTTAGGTATCGTGAAACTTTGAACAATAATTTTTCAAAAAAAAATGTTCAAGTTTCGATAACTATGTTTTCAAAATACGTTAAATAGTGACGCAACAACCTAATTTTTGGCCACTACGTCGTCGGCTTAATCGGCAAAAGCCCTGACGAGCGGCCTCTCCTCGGGTTCCTCTTCGCTTCACCGTGGGTGATCCTAGGGTGAAACTGCGACCCTAGAATTGATTTGCTGAATTCGTCGTACTTTACAACTTTGCTTCACTATTCATGTAAACTCAATTCGGAAGCTAGAACAGTTCCCATAAGATTACTCAAGGTGTTCAGGGTTTAATTGTTCTGATCAACTTGACTACAGTATTCAGTTTGGTGCACCTTGAGATAAGTTTAGCCGGCTTGCTTTGTGCAGTTCGATAATAGTTGGTTGCAATTTGTGTTTACTTGTTTTCCTTTACATTAAGCGAATACCAGAACATTTGTATCTAGAAAATACCATCTGAATTTTACAATAACGTAAAACGATCACAAGTTCAGTATGTCATAAATACTTCTTGAACAGTTCGAAACCTAATCCATTTGATTGCAAATGAATCTAGCGTAGTTGCTATCTGATGAAGTAATAGGATATGTGCAGATTTTTTTTTTCGTATTTTTTATCTCCGTTTGGTATGAAACCTCATATTTCAGTCAACCAGATATGTCATCTCTCTATTCGCTTCGATTATTATCCTTTTTTTAGATTTAAATCACATTTTTTTAAGACAAACTAGACATGCAAGAGGCATGTCTAGTTTGTCTTAAAAAATATAGAGTTAAAACAATAAAATTTTACTTCTTCGTAATTCTTGTCTCCTGGTAGTTTTTACCACACATTATTCTAGTCCCGGAAATACTTCCTCATGATTGCAATCTCCTGGTACTTTTTAGTCCCTAGTCCCAGTTTCATAGTGGGCTGAATTACCTCTAACCCGAACTTTTACGTAACCCTACAATTGTACATTTGCTTAAATAAAAAAAACGTTCTCATTAAGGACATAAATAGTTTTGTATTAAACTGGAACACCACGTGAGGTATATGAGGATTAAAAAGGGTGTGAGGTCGGACTACAGTGTTATTAAACGTTACTAATCCTTTCGCATTTGTAAAGTATGCCGAGCATTCGAGAATATTTACGTCATCGACCTAAGAGCCTTTTAGCTTTGCCCACATAGTTACTATCTATATTCTAATTTTATCCATACATTTTTCTTCTTTTTATCACAGGTGAAATAGTGTTGAAATGCGAGCGGCGTTTGATCACTATCTCACCTGATGATATGAGATGATGTGGTCGACGATGGGGCACACTTGCCTAGAAGTAACCTATTCACTCTTGACTTAAAGACAGCAGATGCACTTAGCAAAGTGACTTGCTGCCAAGTTCAACGCCTCATTTATATTTCTGTGAGTACCACGATCGTTCGCTGCAACATTTGCAAAAAAATGTGAGAGCTTTTTAATTAATATTCCACAAACTTACGTAACATAATTTGCTTACAATCTTTTAAACGATCGCTCTCTCATCTCATTCAGCGCATCTCTCATGATATTCATAAAATATGCGGAACCGCGCTGAAGAAATGCTTCATTAATTAAAATTCTTCACTAATTAAAATACCGGTAGTAACAATGAGGAACGATAGGAGGGTGAAGTCAGGTGATAACAAAGTGTATGACGAAGTTGCTCAACCATTCTTGTTGTTAAGGTTGCGTACCTGAAGGGTCAAAACGGAGCCCTATTGCTGTAACTCAGGTGTCCGTCTGTCTACCGTCTATCACACAGGTTTTACAGCCAAATGGTTGGAGCTACAGTCTTCATATTTTCACAGTATCCAAAACCATACAAATTGACAAAAAATATTTTTAAATAAATAATGTTTTTACTTCCTCCTAATTATTTAATACCTATTGAATGGGGTATTGTAATTTAGACCTCGTTGAGTAGATAAAAGCTGTATTTTTAGTTAAAAAATATTCGAAAAAAAAAGGATTGAAATCCACAAAATTTTGTTCCCAAGAGTTTATTTTTCTTGCTATTGACCTACGAACTTTAAATTTGGTGATAATGTTTATTATTACGTATGTTTTACTAACAAATACCAATATATTGATATCAAATTTTTCTTTGAATTTTTCATATTTTTCCTAAAACCAAATCGCTTTTGCGGTTTGGTACGGAACACTAAATGTCCGAAGTCACCTGGCCGGTTTTTTTTTTGTAGGATCTACAACAAAATGTCAAATAAAACATTTTATTTAAGCAAACTGTTGTAATAAAAATTTTGTACTGATTACTATTACTCGGTTCGGTCGATTAGATACGAATACTCGTTACACATTCAATGTAGGTATAGAGAAAATATTAAGTCACCGCAGGTTTCCAATTTCCATCCATTTCCCTCAACACGGCGCCCCGGAGTACTCTGTGCCGTATGTTTGAGCTCAACCAACGAGAACTGCTTGCATTTACATTCTTTGTACTTTTGGTTGCAGTTGCCGTTTCATTTCACAAAAATGTGTAATTAATAAAAAAAGTTAATTAAAAAAATCAAAAATCCCGACTGCTTAAAAAGCAAACTAAAAAGACGTAAACAAGAAGAAAATCATGCTGTGCAGTCGGAGGATACATATTCACGAGCTGGCGGACCAAAACCAGATGTATCCTCCGACTGCACAGCATGATTTTCTTCTTGTTTACGTCTTTTTAGTTTGCTTTTTAAGCAGTCGGGATTTTTGATTTTTTTAATTAACTTTTTTTATTTACAACTTTTTAGTTATTATTTTTTAGAATTAGGTACATTTAAACATATAAGTGTTTATATATTTTTGAAATCGCCTCTTAAAATCCTTTATTTTGATACCCCACAAGATGGGTTTGGAAGAAAAAAAAAATTTTCCCCCACAAAATGGCGTCCAAAATCCGCCATTTTTATTTTTTTCAATTTTAATGTAGTCAGTGACACTTGCAGGATTAAGACGAATCGATTGACGTAAGAATTATCAAAATCGGCCCACACGTTTGGTCTCTAGAACGCCACATAGGAACAAACTAACATACATACATACATACATACATACATAGACTGATAAACACATTACCCTCCTTCGGCAGTCGGTTAAAAATAACTTCTGTTACATAGTTTTAATTTTTAAAGTAATATTAAAACAAAGTAATCCTTTCTTACAAATTTCCCCAGGATATGAGCTTACCAGTTTCAAAGGCTTTGTAAAGGTTTTTGTAAGCGAAGTATCTTGTGCAGGTTTCGCAAAGAATCACGGAGTTGCTTGGAAACAATTTATTATCTAACTCAAGTGCAGCTTTGGCTAGAGTAATCAAGAATAATAGTTATTCTGGCTACCTATCTATAATTAAGCCTATTATAGTTTGCATAAACTGGCGCTAGGAGTCCATTCTATGTGATGCCGTATATTCATCTAACTATCCCTATAAATTATTACATCAAGTGAAGTGATTTTTTTTTTTCAGTACTTGCTCAGTTTTTAGATTATTAGGATATTTTCTCACCTATTATTATTATTTATATACTCTATTGTACACCACAAAAACATACTGGACAAACGTTCACATACACAATAACACAAGTGTACAATGGGCGGTCTTATCGCGCTAGTCAATCTCTTACAGACAACTTTGGATGGATTGAATGATAGAAGAAGAATTTAGGGCTCTCAGTGTACAAAATATCAAAAATAATATTACTTAGACTGAATAACATACAATATATACATACAATGTTACAATATATACATACGTCTTTGTATGGCACCTAATTAACTTTTGTATTGTAGTAAAGTTTTTGTTTTACTGGCTATTATTTGATGAAAATAGTAACAAAAAATAAACGAAAAAACGTCATCTTTGTGCAGTGACAGCGAGGGCAACACGCCGAAATGGGCAAAAAGGCGACTCCTGCCAACGACGGGTACAAATCATCATTCGTTTGTAGCAAGGAAATCCTGAAAAAACCCTTTTTCAATATTCATCCATAATAGTTCGGGACGTCTCTGCTCTATTAATAACAGAGAAGTGACAACTCTTGACTGTGCGAAGAACGACAGAGAACACCTTATTATTTTCAGTGAAGACGCGAATTTAAGATTTTTCATTTTTTTCAAATAAACTATGGAATTCGGATTGTGGATGACAATTGTCTCATTCTCGTTACTGGCATTTACATATTCGTAACATCTCCCTAATAAATGATATACTTTTTTATAGCTACGTACATCCATACTTATAACCATAAACCAGCATTCATTCATGAGTTTTGGTATATATGTCGGATTTACGTTACAATAAACTGTATTTAAGTAACGATCTATTTAAAAAGTTAAATCTGATTATAACTGTTCTACATTTCCTATTCCTATGTTTAATGCATGCCGTGGCAGCCTTTAATTAAGGCTACACTATACAATGTAAAAAGATGAGCACCTTAACATGTATTTTTGGTGTATGCTTTGTTGGTTGTCCTTAATAAGATAAATAAATATTAAGTTTAGTCATGCTCAAAAATTAGTAAACTAAGTAATATGGGGTGTATCCTAGAAGGATTGAAGAACCTTTAGTACTATTCAATGAAGGAAAATACATCGACGCTCTATCGACGGTTATTAGACATGACCACATACGCTTTTTTTAGGTATTTCTATTTACAAACCCTTTCCTTATTTGTTAAGAATAGCGAGGTTCAATTATAGAAAGGTAATTTTGCGCAGTCTGTCAATTTTTTAAAAGTAATAGTAATAATTTATTATGTATGTCTCTCATCTGGTATTGTAAGGTAACTTCAGACATTTGTGCTCCAGACAAAAAAGGATTAGTAAATTAAGAATAGTGACTTAAGCAGTAAGTGCAACTAAAATTAAATAAGCCAAAGGTAACACACACATTACATACACAAGGTACATTAATATTTACTCTGAATTTCTGAAAATCTATGAAATTTCTAAAAATCTATGATCTAACGCTACACCAGTACAGCGCCTCCAGCGGCGAATTCATACGCGGTAGCCCCCATTGGAATGAACTATGCGAGTTTTTCTTTTCAAAATCAAGGAAAGGCAATGTGGTTGATGTTAATTAACAAAGTGTCTCGCTTGTATTCCTCGCTTTTATTTAAGTTAAATCAATCAATCAATCAATCATTTATTTTGTAAAACATAGGTATGGTTACAGATAGTATTGTTATAATATGTGCACTATGTTTTGCAATATCTGGCGTACAAAATTGACAATAGCATGCAAATTAAAATTAGCAAGCAACAATAAATAATAAATAAAATAATACAATTAAGGTAACATGTCAATTTACATGTCAAATTACATTAAAAATAAATCAATTTAAAATATGTCAACAAAAATAAATAAAATAATACAATTAAGGTAGCATGTCAATGTACATGTCAGATTACATTAAAAATAAATCAATTTAAAATATGTCAATAGGTAAACAGGTTATTATAATTATAGGTTAATAAACACAATTATACTTTATCAATAAATCAAATCATAAATGTCCAATTGGCAAGTCGGAATCGTCATACCTCTGTTTATCAGTAGTAAACTCAGTGACGGAGTAGTAACATCTATCTACAAGGAATTTAAACAAAGACCTCTTAAAGGATCCCAGACACTCTAATTAAATAATTAATAGGAATTCAGCATGCATAAAAATGGGCTGATAATATTGGATCATAATCATACTTAACGAACAATTCTCCGGTAGGAAGTCCTTAGTGTGTGCTCACAGTCGACTGATCAAAAATCTCTTTTCATCGCTAGTCGCCATGTTCCGACTTGATGCATTAAATTCATGACTTACTAATTAATTTATGACTAGGCTCTGGACAACGTCTTCTCTTAAATTTTTCTAAAATAAATAGGTATGTGCATCTAAGCATGCTTTATTTCAGGCTTGGTACTTTTTTATTTCATTTCATTTCATCTTCCCAAATAAAAATGAGACCCAAGACGAAGTAGCACCTGCCAAACCCAATATTTCCCTGTCACAAGCAGGCCACTTGAGAGCCATCAAATTGATTCTCTTCCTCTCTTATTCAATAACACTTGCTCATAAATAATGTTCAGTAGTTGTAAATGGCTGCGTGTGATAAAATGTCACATACATTTGTCAAATGTGTCAGTTCTTACGTAGAGAGGATACATTACGTGATCATAAAAAGGAGATGTTGTATAGCAAGGTGTTTGTGTACTTTGTTCCGGCCGTGTCACTGGAAATATAAACAATTTTATCTACTCTCATATCGTAATATTCGAATTATAAACTTCAAAACGAGTTTATATTGACATACTTTATAAACACAATACCGAAATTTAAAAATAGAATCTGATAACACTTTTTCTCTAACAAAATAATGCTACGTATATATTTTTTTTTTGCGGTACAAGACAAATCCAAGAAGTTCATCACTAAGGAGTTTCCATCAATTTTTTTTTAATATCGTTTTTATAGTACCAATTATAAAAAGATTTGATTCCAATTTTTACTTGTCTATGACAATGCCCGCTTTAGGTTAGCACGCACTACGATTTTTATTCGCGCGAATTTTGACTCTTTCTACCTGTTCATAGAGCTCAAAATATTGCGGTGCGGTGGATTCTGTGGTAAAACACGGCTTTCTTGCGGTATTATTTCTGCACGATTTTTTACCGTAATGCGAGCAGCTTCATACAATTCCATAGGTGGCAGAATGGCGGAAAAAAATAACGCGAATAAAAATCGCAGTGCGTGCTAAGCCTTAGCGCATGCGCGTGTGTTAATGCGGTGATGTGTGAGTTTTGGCGCCATTCATACGTTTTGCTGTTCTGAATATTTCTTACTCTTTAGTAGTGTGAAAACTGCACATAACTAGCCTCCCCCCCTTATTATGCAACAGTTCCATAAACTACCATAATATACAAGTAAACCTGTTGATATCAACAATTATTTTTACAATTTTATAAAAAAGTAAATTTTTAATCAATCGTTTCACGTGCTTTTCAGAACAAATTTTGTTATCTTACAAATATCTTTGTAAATGTGAAAGTTTGGCTGGATGGATGAATGGATGTTTGTTACTCAACTAGGCCGAAACCGCTGAATGGATCTGGATGAAAGGCACAGAGATAGATTATAATAGTCTGCAATTGCTCAAATACTACTTATTATCTTTTTTTTTTTTTATCTATTATAGGCTCGCGCTTGACCACTATCTCACCTGATGGTAAGCGAAGATGTGGTCTACGATGGAGCACGCTTGCCTAGTAGTAACCTATTCACTCTTGACTTAAAGACCCCTAGATTGTAGCTATCAGGAAACACAGACTCCGGCAGGGAATTCCACTCCTTAGCTGTACGCATAAGTATTCTCAAAACGTTAAGTGCGTATGGGTGGGATGTCCACCATGTACCGATGGCGCTTCGCCGTACGTCTGGTAGTCCGATGATGAAACAGGCTGGGCGGAATTAGATCATGCAATTCCATCGCACATTCCCCGAAATGTAACCGATAAAAAACCGACAAGCTGGCCACTCGGCGACGATGTTCAAGGCTCTGGAGCTTTGACTTAACCAGTGCCTCATCGCTGATGAGCTTCTTGGCCCGCTTTTCAATCGACTCTAGTGCATCAAGCTGATATTTGGCAGATCCGTCCCAGAGATGATCCCGATGATGACTCCATGCATGATCGAACTTGCGCTTGATACAAACTGAGCAGCTATTCTGGCGTGAAGTAACTTCTCACCTTTGCAAGGATCCCCAGCTTTTTGGCAGCCAGTTGAGCCTTTGCCTCAATGTATAGGCCAAAATTGAGCGTCAAAATGTGCGGTTCCCGTGGGACGGGACAACTTCCGACTTTCCCGCGTGCGAAGCCGCTGGCAGAAGTTAGTTAGATTATAAACCAATCCTTTTCAATCCAATAAATTACGTAAATGGAATAGAAAGCGATTTTCTTGATAAGGGTCATTCAATTAAACTAAATTGAAGAAATGGCTTTGAGAGCACATTTTATTTGCGTTTGAATACCGGACAGACTAAATCGGAGCTGTTAGATCTTTTTCAATTACAAGTACCTATTGACCTAACTAGGATTAAACGTAAGAAAGTATCTTTCTTTGTATCCTCCCCCATTGAATTTAAGTTTTAGGGTGAAAACCTTAAATATTATACACAGTTTACTAAAACATAAAACTGGATTAAAATGTCAACAACATTTTTATCTTCCAAAATGCGTGACAAATACGAGCCTTTACTTTGATGAAAATCGATAAACATTTCCGCGACAAAAGTTAAAATCTCACAATTCGGTAATATCGTGCTTCAGCCGCATCAGACAAGGAATACCTTCGAACTTTATAAGGAGGTTTATGTAGATTAACCGAGTTATGCGCGCCAAAGACGATGGAGGCTGTGACCGTCAGGAGATGTAGATATGGCGTATACAGTTAACCTACTCGTATACTTTTGAAACTCTACGTCATGATATTTTGTACAGGTATATTTTGAACATTGTCAGGATATTGCTAAATAAAAGTATTTTATTTTTAATATGTCCCGAATTACTCGTGTGTTTAGTTAATTCTTCGCAGTTAGTTGCTACTAGTGCTATGAGTAAGTTTGGACTTCTAAATTCGTATGAAATAAGTTGGAAGATTGCTATAAATACGTATTTACATACATAAGTAAAAGTAACATGTAAGGTATGATCGCGTGACTTTTTGAGATTTCATACAACGTTAACGTTATAATATGATATGAAATAAATAGATATCGTTCAAACGAAAATATATCTCACCAAGATAAGAAAAGCTTCTCATGAAACATTTAGCAAAAAATGTGAACGTTATCCTTTCTCTTTGTTGTTCAATGTCCGTGATGTATCATAAAGTGTTCTGTATTATGATAAGCGAACTTTTTATGATTTTCCTTTATCCCAACATGTGTCCCGGAGGTATCATAGACTTTCACACAAGCGCTATGAAGTGCCACCGTTTGTATTTCAGGTTATTGTTAAGTCATGTTGTGTTTCAGCTTTCATAAAAACGGTTTTTGGAGCCGGCAGGTCGAACACACTCTTTACGTCAATAAACATGAATCATAAACTAATAGCTTTTTAGCCTATATCACAGGAACCGTTAAATTTTTCGCATGAAGAGCCTGTGGATCTCAGGAAATAGTGTAGCTTTCTTTCACTAAAATTAATTGTCTTAATCGAAGTAATACTTCTTGACTTAATTTAAACAACCAAACACAACAGTGAAGACTGCAAAGAATGCTTGAAAGTTACAAATGATTTCTTTTTTGTGCGTCAAACTAAGATTCTTTGACAAAGCTCACTTACTTTGTCTACAAGTACTATAAGTATTGCCATGAGTGGGTACCTATTAACGTGAGCTCTACTAAATAGTTACCGGCACATGACACAGTAACCCATTTCTCTCGAAGCTAATGTTGCTCTTCTGGTGCACTAAGTCAAGTTTATAGCCGCAATGCTCTCACACGTTACACATAAAACGCACATTCACTACCTTGCGCAAGAAAGGCAATTTCTGCTTTCCCATATAAAAGAGATTATTCTGACCGAGGTGCTGCACAGGAAGCGAGTCACATCTGCATAGACAGCCTTCTTTATTTACAGCTTTCCCGTCAATTTGTGAGAAATACGTGCAATATCTGCTTAAACCGTGACACATGGAACTTCTTTTATGCTGAATGTGTTAAACATGAAATAAAGGGTCTTTCAACAAGGACGGGTCGATGTTAAAATTGAATAAAACAAGATGTGTGTAAGATATTAATGAAATTTATTTTTTATTTAAAAGGCCCATTTATGCCATTATGGATGGAATATGACATCGTTCAAATGTCCACCGCGGCTTCGTATGGTGGCACGAATCCGAGAGGTCCAATTTTTAATGACTCTGCTGCATAGATCCGGCTGAATCCGAGCGATGGCCTGCGTTATGTTGGCTTTCAGGGCAACGGTCGAATGTGGTTTATTGGCATAGACCTGCGACTTCAGAAAAACCCACAAGAATTTTTTTTGCGGAACTCTAACTCTACCCTCAAACCGTTCATGCAGAATGTCGATTGTGTCGTTCACTGTGTGGCAAGTAGCGCCACCTTGCTGGAATCATATGTCGTTCACTTCCATATTGTTCAATTCAAGCCAAAAGAAATTGTTTATCATTGATCTGTAGCGCTCGCTCGATCTATGCAGCAGAGTCATTAAAAATTGGACCTCTTGGATTCGTGCCACCATACGAAGCCGCGGCGGACATTTGAACGATGTCATATTCCATCCATAATGGCATAAATGGGCCTTTTAAATAAAAAAATAATTTCGTTAATATCTCACACACATCTTGTTTTATTCAATTTTAACATCGACCCGTCCTTGTTGAAAGGCCCTTTATAAGCTGCCAACGGACAAAGTAATGCCGTGTTTAATTGTTTTTAAGACATTAGGTTGAAATTAATAAAGATACCTAAAAATTACATACATTATTAATACTAATATTTAACAAAGCTTGAAGTATAGTGACTGGCTGGCATCGTTTATGTATAATAATACATTGATAATTATAACGATTGTAGTGTGCGTAAGCATGTAAGATATGACCATTATTTAGGTAGAAAGTTATGACGTATCTTATAACAAATTTCTTGTTAAATTTATTAAAACTTATAACAACACCATATTAAGTTACAATTGTACAGACCATAATTCTTTTTGAAGCGGTCCATGCCCTTGTTGATTTTGCGAGTCGCAATAATTCCGAGTCCCTGTTAGCACCTAACTTGAGAAGAAGTTCAATTCCCTACACAAAATAAAAATCTCGTAAATAAAGAATCGGAACAAGTGTGGCAGACATCGTAATATATCTACGAGCGTGTATTTTGGCAGAGAAATAAAACAATCAATCGGGAGTAGTACGCCCACTTGTTTCTGGAAAACAAGCGTTAAAAGATTTGCTTCTTATGTTACTAGAAACGTAACGTATTGCAATGTTGACTATGCTCCTATAGAGTTTTACAAAGTAACTATGGTTTAATTCAACCGACAATCTTTTTACTAATGTTGTAAATGCGAAAGTTTGGATGGATGTATGTTTGTTACTCAATCACGGTAAAACGGCTGAACGAATCTAGATGAACTTTGGCACAGAGAGATACTTTTTATCCCGGTATAATGTTCCCTTGGAATAACCTTTCACGCGGGCGAAGCTGCTGGCAGTAGTTAGTGTTAAATAAATCTTTATTCTTTTCTTAAAACGTCGAGGGCACTTTCCTTGTAAATACCTCTTACATTTCCTGTTATCTTCGCTGTTCATTTGTGTAAATATTTTCTCCAACAAAAATTTAATCGTTCGTTATCTTCTCACTCATTACGGATATCAATGGCTATCATATTATACCAAGAAGAAGTTTGTATCGCTTAAAAATCTCTTGATCGCCTTTACGGCAGCTAACGAGACCTCACTAATGGAAGGGAACTCGCAATACTCGTAAATAACTGAATAACACTTATAGTTGGATGCCTGAATATTTCAAGGCCCAGCGGCCTGCACAAGTATTATGTCTGTTTTAAACTTAGGGGTTGGCAAGGAATTTGCTTTGTAGTGGTCAGCAATGGAAACTTTGATTAATTGTAAATTCTGCCACATTTTGGCAGAGTCGTGCGTTTAAAGTTTATTTATATCTTTATAGTCGTATTCCTGTTTTCGACAGAAATCTACACACAAGTTCAAGGAAAGGAACTGGCGACGCAGCAGCCATGTGTTATATTACACGTACCATTTGGAGCCACTTTTGACCCCTTGATAACTCAAAATCTATTTAACATAGGCACATTAAATTTGGTTTATTTATTTAACCCCTTAGTTTAACTAGAACCCGAAATTTCAAAAACACTTTTCACTCAAATAAATTGACTTATAAAGCAAAACACAAAAAAGTGCAAAAATAACTTTCGTTTTAGAAGTCTGTGTCTTTAGTACCTCTTGTTTTTTATCGTTTTTGAACACCGACTTCTGAAACGATTTTGATGAAACTTGCACTTTTCCCTAAGTAGAGAGATACTTAATCCAATAAAAAAAGAATGATCACGATCCGATAAGGAGTTTCGGACAAATGCGTGGACGAACATACAAATATGCAAACAAACACACATAATTTTGCCACTCGTGTTAAGAATGCCTCCTTTTTCTTTGAAGTCTGTAATAAATATAGCTCAAACGGTTACTGAGATATAACGCCTTAATATCGTATTTTTTATCATTGACTGATGGATAGGTTATAAATCTAACCTACTGCCTGATGACCTAGAAAGTTGAAACTTAGCGTAACTGGATAATATATAATGCATATAAAGGAAAAAGAAATATTTTAAATATTACCCAAGCATCGATTTTTATTAACATCTAGCACCTTTCGAAATTATAATAGCAATAACTTCACAGGAAAATAGATTACATGATTAAAATTCGCCTTTTAGCCGACGATGGCGAAACCAAAAGGAGAGTTATGATTTATACCCAACTACGACGAAGCCAAGAGGAGTATTATGATTTTAAGCAGTTTTTATGTATGTACTTTAAGGACGTAAATAACAGTACCATCCCATATCCCGTGGGTGTCATAATAGGTAACTAAGGGACTTAACAGAGAATGGGCAGCAGCATTTCTGTGCATTTGTTACAACCATACTGCGATCGCCAATCGGCCTGCCACGCATGGTAACTTTGGAATCCTAAATTAGTATCGTCACTTCAGAGAGATTTTATATCTACACTTCTTCAATTCAGTCCTCACATTATAATCCTAGACCTTAAAAAACGTTACACTTCAATGACATGCTTTCCACATATAAAGACCATACATAACAACTAACATGATGAAAACCTAACTACGAAATAAATCGCCTAATGTACACATTTTAGTGAGAATAGTTCGAATGATTAATGTTACCAATATCTAGATCAAGTCGCAAGCTAAGCCGACGAGCATGAGTTTGCAATATTTTTGCTGAGGGATTTATAAAATATCTCGCCAAATGCCGAAACTGATTTAGGAAGACTATTTCTCGTAAAGTTGTGTCGTAAACATTGAGACTATCATCCTTTGCAATGTTGCATTGGATAGCTATAGTACGAGTAGTGGCATTGGTCAAGTCTGATATTTGTCAAATCGGCAATTCGTCAAATTTCATATTGGTCAAAGCTGTAGTTCGTCAAATCGTCTTTTTGTCCAATTACGAAATTTGCCAAATACGCTATTGGTCAAGTTCATGTACAGTTGATGAAAACATGCGTTTTGAATTCACATAACTTACTTGTAGAAACTTGCAAAAGGAAAAGCCGCCTGCAGTAGCTTCCTATTTATATCATTAAAATGTAGTAAATAGTAATTGAGCATTCTGAGGTTTAATTTGTTACGATTGTTACCTCCTTTGAATTCTTTGATTCTGTATTTACATTTACAGACACTGAAAATGGCAAAAAGAAACTATTACGTGCAGGATATCTATTCCATTTTTACCCAAGAAACAAAAACGGTACTACAATCAGGCGTGAAAAAAATAAAGTATAATAAATCTCAGCAAACCTATGAGAGATTACCGGCAATATATGAGAGAGTATTCGCGGTTTTGCGTTCTCAATTCAAGCTTGATGTGAATTTACAAAAATGTGATCTTACGGAATGGTAATAACCGCCGCATATTATTACAATATTTTTTAAAGTCAAAACATTTTTAAACACAACTTCATAAACAGTTTTAATGAGGTTAGAAAGATTTTTATCTCTTCCTGAAAAATTGTGTCTGAAAAACATTTTTATCTTTGTTCAAAAGTTTGTGTTTCTCATAAATCAAGTTAAATAGTTGAAAAATTATAAAATTTTCCTCTCGTTCCCAATTCGTAGCAGTTATTAGTATGTTTAGGACATTTCTTGAAAATGATATTTAATATAGCGTATTTACGACACTTTTAGTTTTTATTTTGTTACGTAACTCGTAACGTAAAAACAGGCGTTAAGTTTACGCCTTTTTTGAGAATTCGGGCAAGTTTAAGACAGGTAAAATGACATGGCACGACGAAACCTCAGTTTTTTTGCCTTAATTTGTATTTATCTACGAGAACACGTAATGTGGACAATAATCATGTTTTCAACACTGATTTCTCTCGCTACACGTGTTACAAGAGCAGTTACGGAATTGTGTTTCATCCCATGCATTTGTAACATAAAGCAGTTCCAATCTCGGCAGTGGAATAAAGACCAGCTAAACTTTCTGTATTTATGATTAAATATTCAGTTTCAATTAGTTTTGCACGTTCCGTGACTAAACTTTGTTAAAATTATTCATTCAAAATAATTGAAACAAAACTAACTTCGCTGTTACTACATTGTCTGGCCTAATATTGTTATCTATAATTTAATATTTATTCCTAGTTTGTGTTGTTAATTTTGCAATTGCCTTAGTTCTAAAACTCTTCTTATTCAAGAGCAAAATGAGGAAAGTTACAGTAGATTATGATGTTGACGCGCTGATTCAAGCGATAGTAATCTAGGTTTGTATGTTTATAAACGAGTGTGAATTTGTACATTGTTACTGAGGTCCTCGTTATACATGAACATCAGTGAGCTTGCAGAGCTCGGTGGGCTGATGAGTTCACCCAACCGATAAAATTCTGTATGTCGATAGATTACCCAGTTGAATAACTTAGTAACAAATTATGGAAATTTGTTATTTATGAATTTACGTAAATGATAGGAATCGTAATCCTTTGTCAAGTTCTGTTAAAGTTTTTAGTAAATAATTTAAGTACACAGCTGCTACTGTACGTAGATAAATTACGAAGCTCTGAGATCTGTGTTGAGACTTGACATTGAATCGATTTCGGATAGCTGAAGTTTAAATAACTTTTACTATTGAAGACTCTCTCAATCTAATTGAAAATCGAACATTTAAATGGGCTTTCAATTAATTACATTCAAACATGACAAACGATACAAGGTTCCGTACTTCGAATAGTTCCGTGTCGCCTTCCTCTTACAATTTATTTGTAAATAGGTATTTGAAAACAGAATATGGAACGGCGAGAAGCTTGGGATCTAATTAGAGGATGGCAGAATAAATTTTTACTCTTGAGTTGCTTAAAGTTGTACTGTCTGGTTTACTTTGGAAAAAGGGACAACTTGGGTCGACGGTTGTCTTTTTGTCTAATTGTATCAATTGAATGAAAGTTTATATTTAAATGGACTGTTTAAAAATACTTTTTATAGTAGCCTCTTTGCTCCAGTTTTATACTGGAGCAAGTGGCTACTGTATAAATTATTTTCAAACAACAAAGTAGAGTATTGTGTCTTACCTATTTCATATGTGCCTAAAACTTTATAAATGTTTTAACATATACACGAGCATATCTTACTAAACTCACCCTGACACGATACTGGACAAACCATAAAACTATACAAACAGCGATATTGTTAAGAGAATTGTCTTGTACGTAACACAACGATTATTACCTACATTCTCTCTAGCCGCTATTTTACATACTATTATAGTTAGTCATAATATGGATGTATGTTTGTTGATTGAGTATCACGCCAGAACGGGTGAATGGATCTCAATAAAATTTGGGACAGAGATAGATTGTAGTTGTAGTAAAACAATCTGTAAGTAAAAAAGTAAGGGAATCTGTTTTTGGTGATGCTGTGTTTCCGTCAATCCCTCATATTAATAAATAGTGAGGGAATGATGATTCATGAGGAAATTATTTTTGACTGGGTCAGGTTGATTTTTTATTGTTTTCTGTAGCTAACTCTTGAATTTACCACTACCGTCTTATTGTAGGATCAAAAAATGACAAGAAAAAAAAGATTGACGATGAATAAGTTTAATTAAAAAAATAATAATGATGGGATAAGTCGTCATTCCCTCACTTGGGTTTTGTAAAGTACCCTCATAATTCTCATAAAATACTGGGGACCACATATTTCCAATCTAGATACACTGTACTACGAATCCCACAGAAAATAAATACAAATTAATTTCAATATTATTTGTCATGACCGAATTCCGGGATTTCATGAGAATTACCCAATTATATATAGTTTAGAAGTTCCAATAAACCTATTACGCCATTTAATCCAAAAACCAATTTTTGTGATTGACTTATTAGAATTACCAAGTTAAACAAGAACATTAATTTTACTACATAGATCGCATAGTTAGGAATAAAGTTCCTTTAAAGGAGCATCAATAAAGAAATATTATCACCGTCGAGCAAGATTAGCTTATCAAAAATTAGCTTGTCTGGTCTTGAGAAAAAGTAAGAGAGTGCGAGACGACGACGCAACACTGTGAAGTCACAGAGTGTAATTCAAGTACAGCTGTGAAGTAAGAGAAGTCGCTTACTGCGACTGTGGATACAGAACGCCATAAGGTTCAAATATTTTAACACAATATTATATTAAATATATTCACTATTTCACTGAGATCTATTAAGTTTATGCTATTTTTAGTGAAGAATGGAGTTCAGCAACGCTTCAAATTACATGATTCCGGAACTAATTATGTTAATCCAGAAGTAATTAAATGTCAGTGGTAAGTACTGTTGCTTTGAAAGTTTATCAACGAAAACTTTATTAACTGCGAACCGGATCCACTTCTGTTAAATTAACTTTATGTTTGAGTTTCTACTGAAAGTGATTAATGTCGGTGCACACAGACACACATATCTTAAAACTTAGAAACGTGGCAACTGAGGCTTTTCTTCACTGTATGTTCGGGCTCAACTTGTTATACTTGACAAACTTAGCTTAACTTACTTAAACTAGTAAAATTATCTCATTTAGTAGGTAGTACTATGAACAGGACCTACCTTCTTTTAATTTGGAGCGATGCAAATCTAAATACCACTTTTTTTACTTGTATGTAAGTTGCAAATTGCATGCACCTTGGACAAACCTGCATACAAGCTACAAGTTTCATGTAGGTAGTTCGAACTTACATACATACATAAACTCACGCCTTTTTCCCATGGGGGTAGGCAGAAACTACAGAACGCCACCTGCCACGATCCTTACATACTTCTTTTGCTTCACTCACATTCATACATGTAGTCATACACACACGCCGTTTATGAGTACTGCGCACCTGGCCTTTCTGAAGAACATCACCTATTAGGTCTATGTATGTCTTTCTAGGGCGTCCCCTCCCGTCGTTTCCATTCACGTCTGCCATGTAAATACCTTTCGTTAGTCGCCTTTCATTCATTCTCTCAACATGACCAAACCATCTTAACATACTCTTTTCAATTTTAGTCACTACATCTTCTTTTAAACCACAACGTTGTCTTAGTACCTCATTCCTAGTTCGAACTTGTACATTTATTTTATTATAGTGACGCACAAATTGAACGCGAAAACGTTTGTTGCACATCTTCCGCTCATGATGTAAACTGTCATCCTACACAATTGTGAACATTTACACTTGTATGCAAGTAAACACTGCATGCAATTTGCACACTCTCGCAAACATGTTTCCAATGCAAGCAACTTGTACGCAAATGTGACGTCATAGTTGCATGCAAGACTTGTCTAATGGAGTCTCGCCTTAATGCATGAGCTCAGGGTGAGCCTCTGTGGTTGTTTTTACTTTTTATAGGTTGTTACTACAGGAACAAAGACCAGCGTACACGCGTTATGGGCAACAAAATCCCTTTGTTTTCGCTACTGGAGTAGGTGAAATTCCATATATTAATAAAAAAAAAGATAGGGACAAGCCGCTCTTTAAACGGCTGGCCCTCTTTTGATAGCGTAGGCTATAAACCGTAGCATCACTGATTAAGTAAAAAGCGGCTAGCCACTGGGGCTAACCCCATTGCTTCATCGTTATCCTCACCTAGATTTATATAAAGATTAATATGAAGCAACAAGCAGGATAGATTTCTAAAGCTCCCACTCCGCGTACAAAGTGAAATACGTATCTCTTATTTCCATACGCACAAAACGTTTTGCAAACACTTTTATTATGCGTACAGCTAAGGAGTGGAATTCCCTGCCGGAGTCTGTGTTTCCCGACAGCTACAATCTAGGAGTCTTTAAGTCAAGAGTGAATAGGTTATTTTTAGGCAAGCGTGTTTCACCATCATCGCTTACCAACAGGAGAGATAGTAGTCAAGCACGAGCCTATAAAATATAAAATAAAAATAGAGAAATTAATTAATTTTGATTCTGATTCTGATTTTACATTTTTTGTTGCGAATGGGTCTTTTTTATGATTTATTTACAAATGTGTATATCCACTAAAGTCTGCCTCTCTGTTCCACAAAGGTAGTATCTGGCTTGCAAATGATTATAGGCATCTGCACTTTAACAAATCTTTGAATAAAACTGTAATCCCAAAAAGTCTGCAGAGCTCTGGGCAAAAATTGTTTCATGATTGGCTGTCGCGGGCTTTGCTTTGTGCATAGCAAAACAGATGAAATCTTTCGACTGATAGATCCCGATCCCTCAAATATTTATTGATAAACACGGGGTTCAAAAGGATAGCAGTTTTATTTATAAGTGACGTTATGTAGTTCCGCCATGGGAATAACACGCAGAAAATACGTTTTACGAAATATATTTACATCAAAGCTACTTCAGAATTGGCTATGATTTGATGCTAAGCTTGTACTAATTTAATCCCAAGCTATGGTCTGGCTTCGACCCGTAATCGAATGGTAATATTAGTAAGGTATACATACTTTGCTACTAATTTAATCGAATGGTAATATTAGTAAGGTATACATACTTTGCTACTAATTTAATCGAATGGTAATATTAGTAAGGTATACATACTTTGCTACTAATTTAATCGAATGGTAATATTAGTAAGGTATACATAATTTGCTACTAATTTAATCGAATGGTAATATTAGTAAGGTATACATACTTTGCTACTAATTTAATCGAATGGTAATATTAGTAAGGTATACATACTTTGCTACTAATTTCTGTATTTTTACATCATGATGTTTGAGGTCACATTATAAGTGTTTTATTTTTAGTTTTAGGATTTAATACCAAAATGCTGATTTGCCGGCAAGGTCGCATAAGAACAGCATCTGGTTAGACTGGAAGCCATACCAAACAAATTAAAAAAAATCTAAGCAGATATCCATAATATGCTACCGACATATTCTGAGGTTTTCATAATAAAGCATTTGTTGTTATTTTGTAAAAGAATATAAATTCATCGTTATTCTGCGAAAAAATGTAATCCCTCATAGAACAAGCAAAAGAAAAAATAAATTACTGCAGATAAACAAAATAGTAGTTTATACAATGGTCATATAATAGGTGTTATTAAAACACGAGCTTAGCTTTATCAAATGAGGCGAAGCCGAATTTGATAATAATATTAAGCGAGTGTTTTAATACCTAATTATATACTATTGCATACACTACTTTATCTTCACTCATACAGTTGCAATAAAACAAAAGTGGAAACGGAAAAATATTTGGTATGGCGGGCAATTTAGATTCTCATTGCGCATGACTGCGAAGCACGCGCCTCCTTAGTCAATGACAGTACTTCAATGAGCCCATAAGCGCCAATAAATTAAAAAGTAAAAGTGTGCTATAAAAATTAAAAAGTTATTTTATGATGCAGTTGTTTGAAAATCGAAGGTAAATGTTGCATTGTAATGATTTTTTTTTTAATTTTACCTGGTTATTTTTTTAGATAAAGTATTTTATCTACATTCACAACGTAATGTTCCAAATATGAATTCAAAAAATATTGTATAAACACGTACTTTATATTCGTGGATAGGTAAAATTAAAAAAAAAAAAAAAAACTATTACAGTTCAACATTTTCCTTCGATTTTCAAACAACTGCATCATAAAATAACTTTTTAATTTTTATAGCACACTTTTACTTTTTAATTTTCTGGCGCGTATGGGCTGTAGTAAAGAAGTTTCATTGTCTGTGGATGCGCGCGTTGCGCAATGAGAATCTAAATTGCCCGCCATACCAAATATTTTTCCCTTTCCACTTTTGTTTTATTTCAACTGTATGAGTGAAGATAAAGTAGTGTATGCAACGGCATATAATTAGATATTAAAACACTCGCGTAATATTATTATCAAATTCGGCTTCGCCTCATTTGATAAACCTACGCTCGTGTTTTAATAACCCCTATTATATGGCCATTGCATAAACTACTTTTATGGGTTACTTTTGTTTTGCACGTCCTCCAATATAATATCACAAATATAAACACTGTCTTCATAATTAATTAGATCTTGTTTCTCCTTATATTTTTTCCTCAATTATCTGTAACTCTGCTGACCGAACTGAACGTCTGGTTCTCAGTGACGTCGCTGAGCTAATCAAATTGTCGCAGCGGAGCTTAATCAGAGAGGCGGTGAAGATAACTCGGAGTGCGACGCGAACATTACGTGGGAGGATAAGGACGTTCATTATATCAACGTGAGGGAGGGGCGCAATGGATACCTCATGTATATGTGGTAGGTATCTAATTCACCGCGTGTTACCGAGATAGCGGTAATTCATTAGGTTTCTATAGATGTACCTCACTAGCTTTTTGGAGATAGCTGTGTCATCAAATAGTAGTAGTATATATCAATGTTCACTGAACGCGTGAAAGTTCTAGTAAAAATGAAAACTCTTGATGCCTGTTGAATTCTCATGGGTAAATCATGTGAACCACGATTTGAGACCTCTTGTCGACTTCTGCTAATCTTAACTTCCATACTGGTCAGACAAAATTGGAGTTCATCGATATAAAAAGAAGAAAAACTTACAGATTGCAAAAGCTGGTCCGTATATTATGCACAGTCTTCATAAATGGCTGTATTTTGAGAACAAATCGACTATCTGACAACACAGCGGCAATTTAAGGAATTACTAGGTTCGTATACTTTTAACTTATTCCATTCTCATAACTCATCTCCTTTGCTATGTCTATTACCTCGTCCACATAACCCAATTTGTCTTGTATTAACCAAGTGTTCTCACTCACGGCAACTATGAGACGCATCTGTGACTCTAGACACTTATTAATCTTCACGTAATTTATGGTATCATTATTCATGTATTCTTTTGTAGTTTTAAACATGCAAGTGGCCAGCACCCGAAACTGAAGACCAGCAATGGCAGGATCGTATCCGCCAAACCGGAGCTTCTAAGGGAGTTCGAGAGATCCCCAATGGGCAGTTGTACACGTCAACCAGTAAATCCGTTGTAAAGACCCAAGGGCTAGACTGACCCGACACATAAACAAAGACATTTCGGAAGTCAGCCTGTAGAAGATTAGGATGCTCTGAATCAGCTTAAAACAACAAGGCACCGGGGATGACGGCATTACGGCCGACTTCCTGAAGACGGGTGGAATGCCAGTACCAGTTAAGGCCCTTCAGGAGCTGTTTGATTCCGTTATAAAAATGTTGGAGGACCATCAATATACTCGCCTGTATCATTTCATATGATTACCACCAGTTACCTAATGGTAATGATGGTCCATACATCGTAAGCAACAGAATAGACCAACGAAACTTTAAATAAGGCAGAAGTCGATATAAAGAAAATTAAGTATTGATTCGTAAGTTGAAGCTTGGACTATAATAGACAAGGACAAATTGCAAGTAAAAAAGTTTAACGAGGCTTCTTCATATAAACTGAATATTTAATATAAAATATGAAGACATTTTAAATATTATTTTTTACAAGCGATGTCTGCGTGCTCTTGAGTATGGAGTTTACCTTAACATTACGTTACTAATTTATTATGTCCCGTGGTTTGCTTTTACTCATAGCCATAAAATGCCATAATGCCATAAAATATCCTCAGACATTTCAAGGAGAGTTCTATGCATTTTCTGCATGACGCAGTTTTTTTCTTTTGTGTGATATAAAACGCTGCGCAGTTACCCTACCGCCGGATGCTCATTGTGGTGGGTACATACATCCTACTCAGTAATGCATCCGCCCTATTCACTATTCTCGAGTTACGTTTCGTTCGTGTGGGTAAAGAAGAATGTTAAATAAGCGGATTCCTTCCTTTTTATAGCTTTAAAAATAAGGCAAATTGTTCAAAAATATTTTTACTAGGAACGGAAATGAAATGAATTCTACGGAAGAGCTTACAAAATGAGATCTGAGGGGATTTCCACATGTCAGGTGCATGGTTACAAAGGTGACTATTGTGGACGAGTTAAATCAAGTGGAAGCTAACCGAACGCTGTATTATTGAATTTCGACGGATGTGATGTAGAAATGGTGGGTTATACAATTTTTGACGAGGTAATAGGTAACGAATTATTTTAGTTAACATTTACTGAATTGATTAAAAAATAGACAATGGATACCACATTGAGAAACAGACAGACGGATAGAGGAAAAGTGTCAAATACCACAAAGTACATTGTGTGTTAATTTAAAAGGCCTTGTTACATAATACACAGCAGAAGATATTAAAATCACGGTAGGCATGTATGTAAAGTCATTGACGTGTAAACAACTCGTACGAAATCCTCTAGAGATGCTCTCAGTTGGAAATACAAAGAATGGATCACTTTATACCTCTGGGGATATGAACAAAAGGAAAGGTGATCGGGTTAACACCAATATAAGTAAATAATAATATGTAACACTGACGAGATTTTTTTATGAATGAGTCTTTTTACTTTAAATGATACCATTCTGAGTTTGAAAATACTTAGAGCTTTTTGCGTTTAAAAAAATACAACGATCGAAACTAAAGGCGAAGCAACAGCTGTATATTAAATTTTGTTGAACTATTGCTTTTGCTAAACAATTTCATCTCGCTCCACAAAATACGTTGATTTCTATTTGGAATCGTAAGACATACTTCGAACAAAACAGATATTTATTGTGTCTGCTAACTTCTGACAGTAAGCCATTCTCAATGTATTGTACTAAAGGACATTTGTCTGAAGTCATTCAATGAACTTGAAGATAACACTAAGTACTTAAACTTTAGAAAATTGATGTTGATGAAAGCTATTTATACATATAAAATGTTCTTTTCACTCCATATCCGCTAGTGAACGAAAGTAAATGAAAAATATATTAAAATGGTAAATAGTATTAAAGGATAAAGTGTTAATGTTTACAAAAAGGCTGGTATTTATACATTTGAATACTCAACATTCTATATTATAAATTCAATTCGCTACACAATAGGTACAACAAATGAGCTTGTCACATACAAATACGAGGTAACACATAACCTGCGGTATGACAGTGGCGGAACCCACATTAAAATAAATTCACTCACATTCTTATTGCAGATGATATGAGCAAGGACGCGTGAAAGTGTTAGATATGATAATATGTTACTCGCGTAAGAGCTTTGAATATCAAATATCAACGTGAAGTTTTGCATTTTCTTTGTAAGGGAAGTAACGATTGGAGTTTTTCGTTTGTCAGTTTAAAGTCTTGGAAAAGATCCAATATCTTGAGACTGTTAGAGTTATTTTCTGATAAGTTAATTTTAGTACTGTATACATTTAGCATTCTCCTTCAAAAGTTCATATTTTGAACCGACTTCAAAAAACCTTTTTAACAAAAAAAAAAATACCAACTTCTAAAGCAAAACACTACAAAGAGAAAAATAACTTTGTTTTCCGAAGTCTGTGTTAATAAACGAAAAACAATAGGTACCAAAGACACCGACTTTGGCAAGTCGGTTATAAAAACCCGCCAAGTGCGAGTTGGACTCGCGCATGAAGGGTTCCGTACCATTTTCGCAAAAACGGCAAAAAAATCACGTTTGTTTTATGGGAGCCCTACTTACATATTTATTTTATTCTGTTTTTAGTATTTTTTTATTATAGCGTCAACAAAAATACATTATCTGTGAAAAATTCAACTGTCTATCTATCACGGTTCATGAGATACAGGCTGGTGACAGACAGACAGACAGACGGACCACGAAGTCTCAGTAATAGGGTCCCGTTTTTACCCTTTGGGTACGGAACCCTAAAAAGACAGACAGACGGACAGTGGAGTCCGTTTTTAACCTTTGGGTATGGAACCCTAAAAAGGAGGACGTTCTCAATTTGTCGGAATCTTTCTATGTATGTTCCCCGATTACACAAAGACGCCCTGACCGATTTGGAAAATTCTGTTTTGTTTGAAAGGGTATACTTTACATTTAAATTTTGTAAGGATTTAATGAAGAACTTCGGAGATATACAACAGAACTCTTCATTAAATGAAAGCAAATCTTTTGGAATTGCTGCAATCGCATGTCTGTTTATTGCCTGTTTATTGTTATTTCATAACATAACATTACGCCAGTACGCTCTAAAGCGGTACGCAGATGTGTACAGTTTAATTGTCATACTCGCGTTCCACCGGTTATGTTATTTTATCACGATGAGTATTTAGATTAAATACACTTATAACGCATATTCAGTTAGCATATAGATTAAATAAAAACATCATCCTATGCCGGCCCGTTTTTAGACGATGTGTGCCGCTGAAACAGTTTTAATGTTCATGTAACAACAACAAAACCCTCTTCTTAGTCCGCATTATTATACAACTTCGGAACCCTATTACTGCGCGTGGCCCGACACGCACTTGGCCGGTTTTTGTTTTTTTTTATGTGGTAAAAAGAGCTAACCAAAATATTTTCAATAACTTCAAAAATAATATGAGAGCGCACTCATATTAAACTTCCCTAATTTCAACACATCCATGATTACCTTCTCACCAAAAAAAAGATGTGTGGCACTCGGGGACTGTCGCGGTAAAGCTATTGCATAGCATTTTTTATCAACTTATGCAATTGTAATTATTTATTTATTTTTTATTTATGCTAAATCTCAATTAAAAAATGTTCATCCATCAGTTGTAAAAACTTCTTTTGCCACGCGAAATTCAACCTCCAAATTACAAAAACACAAATATCTCGGAAACGGAGCGAGATAGCCCGATTTTGAGGCCGACCTACATATACTAGTAAACTAGTGTATGTGCCGAGGCCCTAGGACATCTCCTCCAGATCCCCCCCATTTAATTTTAATTGCAAGAATAAAAACTTCTTTGTCAAGCGTAACCGAACCTCCGACCTGGAAAACGCGGCAACAAATTCTGAGTGTCCCTTTTTACCACTGGCATAAGGCCAATTTTAATTGCCACCCGTATTCTTAGGGACATAAGGTCGTTTTCTTTCAATAGCAATATTATTAATCGCCAGACGTAGAAAATCCTCCATCACAGGACGACCCGAGCCGACACTTTTCTAGAACCGACCTCGAGCCGCCACCAAGAACGAACTGGCGACCAAATCATAAAATCTAAAAAGTCCCATATCTTGGAAACGGCTGGAGCTAGCTCAATTCTAAATTTTGCCCCGCTGCCCGCCGTCCCTTCAGGCCGGTGAACAAGATAGCATACCCCCCCCCCCGTTAACTCTATACCTTCACCCCGCAAAAAACTTTTTTGCTTTAGTCTAAAAATATCAAAATGAAACTTCTATAAAATCGCGCAACAAACTCCTCCTGCCCATAAATGATGGCGGGATTGGCATTGGTCATCCAACTTGCTGTACTCCGTGTTTCTGATTTCGGCTTTGTAGCATAGATACAGCGTATGTGATATCGAGGTACAGGCTCTGCGATCAACTACCGGTAAGACTGTTTATACGAACAAGTTCCTATTTAAGAGGATGTATACTGCTCTTTTAATAATGATATTGTGTATTGTGTTGTTGTTTTATTGTTTTTTTTGTTTTGTTGTTTGCATACAATCAATAATTACATAGTAATAACACAGATGACGTCTGTACCTATGCCCAATTTTGTACTTGTTATACACATGCGACATCCCAGAACTGGAAAATAACACCATTGCGACTTTTGCAGATGATACTGCAATTATGGCTACCGGATCAAGCCACAGAGAAGCACTAGAAAAAGTTCAACTAGCTTTTGGGCGCCATATTGTGGGGGGCCAATTTTATTTTTTCTTCCAAACCCATCGTGTGTGGTATCAAAATAAAGGGTTTTTAGAGGCGATTTCAAAAATATATAACACTTATATATTTAAATGTACCTAATTCGAAAAAAATGTTAACTAAATAGTTATAAATAAAAAAGTTAATTAAAAAAATCAAAATACCCGACTGCTTAAAAAGCGAACTAAAAAGACGTAAACAAGAAGAAAATCATGCTGTGCAGTCGTAGGATACATCTGGTTTTGGTCAGCCAGCTCGCGAATATGTATCCTCCGACTGCACAGCATGATTTTCTTCTTGTTTACGTCTTTTTAGTTCGCTTTATAAGCAGTCTGGTATTTTGATTTTTTTAATTAACTTTTTTTATGTTTATTCTACACTACTGCTATGAGCGTAAGGTGTAGATAACTATTGTTCGCTATGAGCGACCAAGTTTTTTATGGTTAACCTACACTGCTATGAGCGTGTAGTTAACCACCATGTTTTTTTTAGTTCATCTATGATTCTATAAGTGTTAGTGTAGATTTTAATTTTTTATATTAAACTACTATGAGTGTGAAGGTAGATAACTACTTTTTAGTGCAATGTGCAATTAAGTCGCTATGAGCGAACATAAGTTTGCAGTGCAAAGTGCACAATCATTGATATATCATTTATGTTTCTGAAAAATTAAGTTTTTGAAATACTCTATATAAACAATTTAAGTAAAAAGTACTTGATTTGTGTGTAGTTTCTATTAACGAAATTTCTATTTTGTAACGCGACGAAAACATCGATGCGACATCACTGCTACCGCGCCGTCCGGCAGAGCCAGCGAGTCATCACGTCATCACCTCCGCCCCGCGCGCAAGGCGTCCCCGCCGTGGCCACAACCGCCTATAAAGCCCCTCTCAGGAGCTTAGTCTCCGTAGGAAAGCCCGGTTAAGCAGTTACCGGTCACTTTGACTGAACTGCGAGATGACACACAGAAAAAAAAAAAAAACCAGCAGCGGCAGTTCGAGTTCGGCACGCTTCGAGTGTACTCTCTGCATCGACTTAAGTCGGTCAAGATTACCTCGCCTCTTGCTGGACTTGGGCTAGCGGCGTGTATTGGTTGTTTGGCTGTGTTGGTATCGTTAGCGGTCCGCACACCATTCAAGTAATATACAACGCGCGTAGGGATTTATTAGTTAGCTGCAACCTTCTCTGTCAGTTAGTACTCAATCTGGTAGTTAACTTTATTGTACCTACTGTATTAGATTATTTCTCCTACGTTTCGTCTTGTTATTGTAATTTCCCTAAGAAAGCTCAAATAAATTATTGTTGTTACATAAACTGTGGGTATACTTTATCTCTGTAGACATACCCCCCCTTACAATTTTATAAAATACATTTTTGATTTCAATCACTCAGTTATAATTCTTGTTTTGTGTTTATTTCTAATAAAATCTTAAGTTTACTTTTCAAAGATGTCATTCGCGGGGACGCGAAATTTATCAGGATGGACGAATGTTAGCTTTATGAAAATTCATGTGCTAATTTATAATAAATATTGCACATATGTTTAGTTATTTTGCGTTGTTTAAATAAAATAAGTCTTGAATTCTATTGAAATTTTTTGGTTGTTTAAAACTAATATTAATTGTTGTTAAACCTTTACCATAAAACATGTTGATATTTATGTGGATTTTCTGAATATGATTCCATTTTAAGTTTGTTATAATTTTTGATATTTTTCATTGTAAGTAGGTCAATGCTGATACCGGACAAAATGTCGTGTTTATTTTCCATTGGCTGATACTGGTCTTTTTCCTCGGTGTCAACGAGGAAAGGACAGCCAATCACAAGCAATCATCATTGAGCTATGAAAGAGTCTGGATCATGAGAGTCAGAAAAAATGGAGATGTTCTGTGACTTTAAATTATTATATCCCAAATATAATCTAACATATAATCTATAATCTATAATCCAACAATTCCAAAATAAAGTGCTCAGGGATGCTGTAAATGCACCCTGGTACATAAGAAATGACAATCTTCACCGTGACCTTAAAACGGCATTCGTCACCATCATCATCCAAAAATTTGCTGAAGCCCACGAACACAGACTTCATCGACACGTGAATGTTGAGGCTATCCAGCTGCTAGACAATACAAACTTAGTGCGTAGACTAAAAAGAACTAAACCTTTTGAATTAGTGTAAAGAGAATGAATAATAGTGACCACGCTGTGCTATACATATAACACGTGAACATAGTGTTTTTAAATTATATCAGACTCTAAGAAAGTGCTACGGACTTGTGTAAAAGTGCAAATGGACACTATTCTTAGTTTTAACATAATCTATCCCGTAACATATTAAGTTAGAGTTAAATTGCATATTAGTCTTTTAGGCTAGATCGTAATTAATTAATAAGAATTTTGTTTTTTTTTGTGTCTGTACCTAGCGAGATCGCGAGTGCGGGCTTTCATAACTTTTGCTGCGCAACTCCACAAAACAGGAAAAGTTTTGATTGGCGTTTTTAGCAGTGTTTGTGTAGGACTAAACAAACAATACGAACTAAGTTACCGCTTACAAATATCCATTCCATGACTTGAATTGTTTTAATTGTATATTTATTTATTTTATTTAAAGATAGGCTCGCGTTTGACCACTATCTCGCCTGATGGTAAGTGATGATGTGGTCTACGTAGAAGCATTTGGTATCCTCTGGTTACAGAATAAGAACAGTTGTCAGTTAATAATGACACGGTGAATTATTCATAGTTTTATTTTTGTACTAAATTAAAATTTAAAACACAGGTGCGTTGTTTTTCTCACGTTTGGATCGTATTTCTTTTGCAGTATTTCACCCAAACATCGAGGTTTGATTATAAACTCTTAGAAAACCACTTCGAGACCAAATGTTAACAAACAGTACTCGGGAACAGAGCCTGGCAATTAGATTCAAGTACACTTACAACCGATACGGACACAATTGTCCAGGTTTAGCTTAAAGAAAGAAAGAAAACTAGTTTATTTGGCACCCACAGATATACACAATGTAGGTACAAATAAAAAGAAACTTAATTTTACAACGATTACTTAGTGTGCATCTCAGCTGCGCCAAATAGGTCCAATTCAGCAAAATGCCAGACAACTAGGACTTGCCGACGCTGGTTTTCAACTGAACCTTACGCGGAAGTGTACGGATGCGAATCAGCTGCTTTTTATTCTGTTAGTTCACGTATATTTTACATCAGCTTCTGTTAGCTCCCACTTGGGACCAACTGAATATTTTATTTATCGCTGGCTCTTTCAGATTTTCGTGGTACGAGTATTTACGAGAAACGAAAATTAGTATAAAGTTGAGGTTTGGTTAAGATACACGAAAAAAATCACAACAATAATGGTAACCATAATAGGTTACCATTATTGTTGTGATCAGCTAAATGAAACAAAAAACAAATACTAACAAATTCCTGAAAACCAATTATATCTTCTTTCCCTAAAGCGGTTTCTTTTTTTCGTCTCAAACAAGGACCCCATAGAACAGATTCCTACAATCTCATACAAATTAAATTGGCCCTGAAATACAAGAAAGATTTTTTTGCCGAATCGAAAAACGAGATGATTTTTTATTAGTTTGTTTTCCATTATAGTTTTCTATTGTTGTGTGGGCGTTACTTGGGTCAAGCATATTTCTGTGAAACCTTCGTCAGTCGAATGTGCAAGGAACCGGCCGAGAGCGAAACATTTGGCGGATAAAAGTTAGGTGAAACTTAAAACGGTTGAAGTTTCATGGATAAGTTTGCAATTATATGGAACGGAGCTGTTATCTGTAAATATGACTAAAAAACTGTTTTTATTAGTTTTATTCTGTACTTAATATAAAATTATTTGAGGTTAAGTTTGTTTGTAGGAAGTAATCTCTGGAATTACTAAACCGAATTCGAAAATTCTTTTACCAGTATTAAGCTACATTATTCCTGAGTATCCTGCGGGTCTTGGGCATAAGAGCGTGTTAGAATCATAATGGAACTCCATATAAAAGTATCGATATATGTCAAGATGGTTATTGGTTATTTACTGTGTATCAGAGTTCCTATTATATGTGATGTATAAGGGAAAGGTTTTATGAATAAAAGCACAGAAAGACAAGACTAGGTATTTGTTTCAATTAGGCTTGTCAATTAATTCATATTCATGCTCAGAAAGCTTACCGCCCGTTCGCTAAACTAGTTCTCGTGTAGAAGAAGGGCAAGAAACTCCACGGAAGCAACTATGGTTGTAAAAGTATTCATAGACATCTTTTACAACCATATAAATATCGTATATTACAGATCTAATTCTATTATGGCCATTATATGATGAATCTTGTAACATTTCACAATATTACATAATCAAAACTACAAGGATAATGCAAGAAACATGACTAGCCCTTAAATCAATTTAACATCATTATGAATAAAGGCCACAATATGAAAATAGAGTTTCAACACAACCATTAGCAATAATCAAGTTATAATATCAAATAACTTACGTGAAGCTTGTGTAGTCCACCACAAAAAGTGTCTCTTGCTTACGAATTAGACTACTTATAATAACGAGTCGACCTGTCAAATGTCCCCACCATTTTCTACATTTCTATAAATAATCTCACCATTAGGTCAATAATCAATTTTTGAGTAATGAAACCTTTTTAAAACGTATCAAGACAATTAAGGAATTTAATATCGCCTATTTAGTAATTCTTAATCAATATTCGAAAGAATATTGATACTAACTGACAGTCTTATATTAATTGTCTCACAAGACTTATAATACTAAAATAGCAATATAAAATCTAGGATACAACACAACGATCATTATAAATTACGTAACATTTTATAGGATTATCATCACTATGGCTTATATGTAAGTTCAGAGTTATTTCCTTATTTAATCAGGTGGGTACTCTAACAATTGTAGGTATTTGACAATACAATATTAATTTAAGTAGGTATTTCGACATTTGTCGGTAGATGCTTAATAAATATGACAGTTTGTATTTTGTAGCAAAGCCATGGTGCTTAAAAGTGTAAATTTATGATTTAATGACGTCACACGTACTTGCAATACTAACACGGCCATTCTGACATGTACTTCGTTCTCGAAGTACACAAATATATTAACATATGTACAATTGAATATTCTAAAAAAAAACAAACCTTATATATAAATACAAAGGGCAGAGGGAAAAGAAGAGGGAAAATTACTTTAGGCACTGCCACAGACAAGCACACGGCCATAGGCACACCAATTCAACTTTTTTTTTTAGGCACAGCCATTTCTTTTTTTATTTAGGCACAGCCATTTCTTTTTTTTTTTAGGCACAGCCATTTCTTTTTTTTTTTAGGCACAGCCATTTCTTTTTTTTTTTTTAGGCACAGCCATTTCTTTTTTTTTTTAGGCGCAGCCATTTCTTTTTTAGGCACAGCCATTTCTCTTTTTTTTTTTAGGCGCATTTCTTTTTTTTTTTGGCACATTTCTTTTTTTTTTTGGCACATTTCTTTTTTTTTAGGCACAGCCATTTATTTTTTTTTAGGCACAGCCATTTATTTTTTTTTAGGCACAGCCATTTATTTTTTTTTAGGCACAGCCATTTATTTTTTTTTAGGCACAGCCATTTATTTTTTTTTAGGCACAGCCATTTATTTTTTTTTTTAGGCACAGCCATTTTTTTTTTTTTAGGCACAGCCATTTTTTTTTTTTTTAGGCTCAGCCATTTTTTTTTTTTTTTTTTTTTCATTCATTTACAGGCACAGCCACAGGCACAGCCACAGGCACAGCCACAGGCACAGCCACAGGCACAGCCACAGCCACAGGCACAGCCACAGCCACAGGCACAGGCACAGGCACAGCCACAGCCACAGGCACAGGCACAGGCACAGCCACAGGCACAGCCACAGGCACAGCCACAGGCACAGCCACAGGCACAGCCACAGGCACAGCCACAGGCACAGCCACAGGCACAGCCACAGGAACAGCCACAGGCACAGCCACAGGCACAGCCACAGGCACAGCCACAGGCACAGCCACAGGCACAGCCACAGGCACAGCCACAGGCACAGCCACAGGCACAGCCACAGGCACAGCCACAGGCACAGCCACAGGCACAGCCACAGGCACAGCCACAGGCACAGCCACAGGCACAGCCACAGGCACAGCCACAAGCACAGCCACAGGCACAGCCACAGGCACAGCCACAGGCAAGGGCACAGCCACAGCCAAGGGCACAGCCAAGGGCACAGCCACAGCCAAGGGCACAGGCACGGCCAAGGGCACAGGCACAGCCAAGGACACAGCCACAGCCAAGGACACAGCCACAGCCATTTCTTTTGTTTGTTCAATATCTCAGTGGTAAAAATGACAAAAAAATGGGAAATCAATAACTCAATATTATTTCACCAACCAACAATACATCGCTCGGCCAATTCTGACAATATATTTGCAAATTGTACCGAACGTAGATATTTTCTTCTGACTAAAATCAGATCAACAGAGGGTATATATTTAAATTTTTTATTTAACCAACTAACTCGGTCAAAATCAAAGGTCGCAAATCGTTACTTGATCATAAAGATTCAGAGGCCCGTCTCAACTTGTTTTGACAGAATCTTATTCAAACAACTAGCTCTGTCAAACTCTGAGGTCACAGATCGTCGCTCGATCATAAAGATTCAGAGGCCCATCTTGATTTGTTTTGACAGAATTTTATTTAACTAAATCGTTTTTCTAATGTACCATGCTGATGGTACGGCCTGGCATTATTATAACTCTTCTCAGTCTTTCTCCTGTCTTGTCACTTTTCAAACAAACTAATCGGTAAGTTACACCCACATGGTTTTAATTATTCAAAAATTTACTTTTCATTTGTTTGTTTTATTCTATAACAATTTTTTTTTAAATATATATTTATGACTCAATGATAAGAAGTTACTTATTATGTAGCTGTTCTGATAGAACCGAACTATGTTAGCTGTGTGGTCACAGACAAACACATTCTTAGACATTCACACACTAGTGTTCTTGTCAATTAATCTTTATGTCCTAACAAAATAAATTAGCAAGCTGTGCTAATTTTTTTAGCACTTTTGTTTAGTTTGCAATAAATTATTGTAATTCTACCTCTGTATACCATTAGATCACGATTGGTTTATATCAAAATCTCAATCTCTAATAGCCCTAAAACTAATTACTTGAATTTATTATCAGATCGAGAAAAGCAAGGTAAGAAAATATTAATTGGATTGTTTATTTTAATATTTCTGAAGATTAGAATATTTATTTTATTAATTAATACAGACTTTACATGAAAATAATTGCAAAAGAGCTTTTGCCATAAGTAAGATTCCTTTTTAGGGTTCCGTACCCAAAGGGTAAAAACGGGACCCTATTACTGAGACTTCGCTGTCCGTCTGTCTGTCTGTCTGTCTGTCTGTCTGTCTGTCACCAGGCTGTATCTCATGAACCGTGATAGTTAGACAGTTGAAATTTTCACGGATGATGTATTTCTGTTGCCGCTATAACAACAAATACTAAAAACAGTATAAAATTAATATTTAAGGGGGGCTCCCATACAACAAACGTGATATTTTTGCCGTTTTTTGCTCGATATTAATAACGGCAACAGGTAGACGCTTGAAATATTCACAGAATATTTAGTTGTATATTCTCTTCAAAAAATAATAATTATTAAATTAAAATAAAATAAATTAAGGGGGGCTCCCATACAACAAACGTGATTTTTTCGCAGTGTTTTGCGATAATGGTACGGAACCCTTCGTGTGCGAGTCCGACTCGCACTTGGCCGGTTTTTAATTTTACTCAAAAAACAGCCAAGAGAAAACCAGAGCAGAGAGTTTCTTGTAAATGTGAGTATATTGGTGAAAACTACTATTCTGCCTCCATTAACTAATAACGATTCTTTGCAATTCCTTTGTACCCCTCAAGTATGTAAGAGGCCACTAACTGTATTATTATCAAGTTAGGTACATTTTTGCAAAAATACCCTCCGTTAAAATTTTCTATAAAAATTCTAGACAAGTTTCTGATAAATAAACTAAAACCTTAGGAATTATCTTTTTACGGTTATTGAAAATAATATTATATCTTTGTAACACCAAAGATATTCAACAGTAAACAAATATAAACAAAGCCTCTGAAGGCCTTACCTTTAGCCGTGTCAAGCTGCAGCTGTCAGCTGTCATATTCCGATGCTCTGACCATAGTTTGCAGATCCATGTCATACAGCTTCTAGATCCACAAGCTATGCAGCTCGCAGTGCCGTTGGCTGGGTCGGCATCGCGAGGACATCGTCTTGGTGCGAATGGAGTCGGTGACTCGTCGACACGTTGTTTATGAAAATTACAAAATGAAATTCATTAGATATCTTGTGTAAGCTAGCGCTGTATCCCACTTCTGATGTTAGAATCATAATGGAACTCCATATAAAAGTATCGATATATGTCAAGATGGTTATTGGTTATTTACTGTGTATCAGAGTTCCTATTATATGTGATGTATAAGGGAAAGGTTTTATGAATAAAAGCACAGAAAGACAAGACTAGGTATTTGTTTCAATTAGGCTTGTCAATTAATTCATATTCATGCTCAGAAAGCTTACCGCCCGTTCGCTAAACTAGTTCTCGTGTAGAAGAAGGGCAAGAAACTCCACGGAAGCAACTATGGTTGTAAAAGTATTCATAGACATCTTTTACAACCATATAAATATCGTATATTACAGATCTAATTCTATTATGGCCATTATATGATGAATCTTGTAACATTTCACAATATTACATAATCAAAACTACAAGGATAATGCAAGAAACATGACTAGCCCTTAAATCAATTTAACATCATTATGAATAAAGGCCACAATATGAAAATAGAGTTTCAACACAACCATTAGCAATAATCAAGTTATAATATCAAATAACTTACGTGAAGCTTGTGTAGTCCACCACAAAAAGTGTCTCTTGCTTACGAATTAGACTACTTATAATAACGAGTCGACCTGTCAAATGTCCCCACCATTTTCTACATTTCTATAAATAATCTCACCATTAGGTCAATAATCAATTTTTGAGTAATGAAACCTTTTTAAAACGTATCAAGACAATTAAGGAATTTAATATCGCCTATTTAGTAATTCTTAATCAATATTCGAAAGAATATTGATACTAACTGACAGTCTTATATTAATTGTCTCACAAGACTTATAATACTAAAATAGCAATATAAAATCTAGGATACAACACAACGATCATTATAAATTACGTAACATTTTATAGGATTATCATCACTATGGCTTATATGTAAGTTCAGAGTTATTTCCTTATTTAATCAGGTGGGTACTCTAACAATTGTAGGTATTTGACAATACAATATTAATTTAAGTAGGTATTTCGACATTTGTCGGTAGATGCTTAATAAATATGACAGTTTGTATTTTGTAGCAAAGCCATGGTGCTTAAAAGTGTAAATTTATGATTTAATGACGTCACACGTACTTCCAATACTAACAAGCGCATAAGCCGCGGGCATAATCTAAAAGTTTATAAGGTTATTTGTTTTTTTTTCTTATTACCAGAAGAATATAATACCAGATTTCGCAACTGGGTTGCGAGTTGTTTTAACAAACAATGCGCAGGTGTCCAGTTTATTGAATGCATAATAGATTGTAATGTAATTTGCATCTGATGTTTTCATAAAAAGAGAGATTCTTCAGGAAATTTGGTATTATATAAGAGACTGGATTTTATCGCAGTATCATACAAGCTGTGAAACTTATCGTAAGGAGGCTTCTAGTTTTGTTTAACTTTTCCAAGACAAAGACAAAGAGAAAAAAATGTAAGAAAGTTATAAGATGTTGGCATGTTGTTGTGTTACACATTCTGTAAACCGTTTTAGATTAAAGTTTCTGGTGAAAAGATTGCCCAGCTAATTCGAGAGCGTCCTTTGACCACTCACCCTACGTACCCCTAGCTCTTTTTTTACAAAGTTTTCTGAAATGAAATAGTTTCATATAAAAAGATGTTACTTTTTTGTTTGGTACCTGTTTCTCTGCGTTGGCTTTGTATTTATGTGACAAAATACATTATTTCTTTGTCTGGAATAATTTTAAAAACTATCAAAATCGTGGCACCGATTATGAAGATCTATATTTTTCCATTGCAGTTTTTGCATTAGGTATGTTAGAAAACAAATTATTAAAATGAATATGGTTGAGTCATTTTCCAATCTTGAAAATCCTTTTATTCTAAAGCGAACAGTATAAATCAACGTTTATATTTATTCAATCGTTCCATTTCGCTGTGTCGAGCGTAAGAGGACTAAATTGAGAATTTGTGCACACATAACATTTTACAGCCACACTCGTCGACAATTTTACTACAAAATTCTGTGTGCGCTGAATGGGATCGGGATTTTTATTAAAATTGAACAAGATTATTTGGTAAAAAAACTATTAAAAAACATGTGAATAGGTACCTACGTGGTAAACTGAAAATGTAATATACAATCAAAATAGATTTTTTTTACTAAAATAAGGTAAATCCATATATATATATAGTACATACGGGTATAGCTGATTATATACTGCTAATTATATATTATACTAGCTGACCCGGCAAACTTTGTTTTGCCATAAAAACACCAAACATTCATCTACCCTACCTAACCTACCCTAACTACCTACCCTACCCTACCCTACCCTACCTACCCTACCTACCCTACCCTAACTACCTACCCTACCCTACCTACCCTACCTACCCTACCCTACCCTACCTACCCTACCTACCCTACCCTACCCTACCTACCCTACCTGCCCTACCTACCCTACCTACCCTACCTACCCTACCTACCCTACCTACCCTACCTACCCTACCTACCCTACCTACCCTACCTACCCTACCTACCCTACCTACCCTACCTACCCTACCTACCCTACCCTACCCCACCCTACCCTACCCTACCCTACCCTACCCTACCCTATCTCTCAAGTTGGATCGAACTGCACATGGTGTGCGAATTTTATTATAATCGGTTAAGTGGTTTAGGAGTCCATTGAGGACAAACATTGTGACACGAGATTTATATATATTAAGATATTAACGCTAAAGCTGAGTATATATTTACGCAACATAAATGTTGACGGTAACCGAGACGAATCGATTCAAACTTTATATTCGGGGAACTTTATATTCTATATTTATACCTGTATTGGATATATACACGGAGAAACTTTCAGCATTTATAAAACGAAGAAGGTCAAATCGTCGCGCAGACTCTTACTCTATATTAGAGTTGTCAGAGTAAATTGTCCTGACAAACATTTTAATTGACAGTTGAGTATATCGACGAATAGGTATAATAACATTTCATTCATACACGTTACCACCGGCCTATGATACCATGACGTCAATATTTAATTATTCCTTGCTAAAAAGATAGCCTTCAATAGGTAGATACTGATTTTTTTTATCGTGTTGTCAGTCGGTGGAACTTACAATTGAATACCCAATGAAATATGTTGCAGGTTCACAGCTACGCTTCAGCTACGTTGTGTGCTGGTAACAAAAAAAATAATAATATGTTTGTAAATTCATTTTAGTTTAGTTAAACTGATAAAATGCTTGCCTCAATCTGACATTTATTCAATAAAAAATTGGCATGTCCTAATTAAAAATCAAAATTAAATTACCCATAATGAAATTAATTATTAAAGAAATTACATTACCTATTATGAACAATGCTAAAACGGACAGACAATAAGCGAAAATACCCGTACCTACTTAAATGTTAGTAATTTATAATAATCCAACAGACTAATTTACGCAGTTAAATTTCATTTACTCTAAAATTAATATTATTATTCTGAACCTCCATATTTCAACTCAAAAAGGGTTCCACTAAGTAATTTAACATTGTTGGTATCGTGAAAACAATTTTAAATGACCCACAACAATTGTCATACAAGATAAACACCGATAGGTACCTACCTATTAAAGCTGCTGGACTGAGATAAGCCTATGTAATCGTTATCACTTCCGTATGCTGATCATATTGCAGGTGCTATAAGTCGGCTGATTTGATGATTGTAATATTATGTTATTTGGCTTTTGGGAAATACATTTTTGTTCCTTTTAACGTATCCCCCGTTTTCTTCTGAGGCTAAGGCCTGCTTTGGTATTTATTTCTCAAAGTTGATTGCTGATTTTTTGGGTAAAATGTCGATCATTATTTTTGCGATGTATGGGGTTCTCTTCTTGGAGACAGGGTTTTAATAACTTAATCAATAACAGAATCTACATCATGTCATATCGGTACCTCGAAACGTGGGAACTGTATAGGCTTAATTGAGTCATGAAAAAATCATCAAAATCAAAATCAATATTTTTTTATTTTACATAGGCCTACATGGGCACTTATAAAACGTCGACAAAAGGCGCACGGTTCGGGTTGGTCGTTTCCTATGGAGAAGAACCGGCAAGAAACTCCATAATACTCTTTTAAAAATATGGTTTGCTTTTACAATATTTCCAAGTTACAGCATTACTCAGATATGGGGGGACAACGTAGGTATAAGAGGTTAGAAACTAAAAAAATAAATAAAAAGTAAAACGTGATAAAAAGTTATCAAATGTTATCAAGCATCTAGAAATCTAGAAGACCTACAATGTTCACACATTCACAAAACAATCGGTAAAAGCATCTATACAAAGGTAAAAAAAATATAAATAAATGTATAACAAGACTAAATTTAACATGTGGCACAAATGTACGAGTAGTTATCAGTGCTGTAACTATTATTAGCAAAGGGTTATAAAGATGATTGAAAACCATTGTAAAAAGCCAATTAAAGGAAGATAAAAAAAATATATCATCATCATCATTTATCATAATCTAATTTTACAGGAATTGAATGAGTCAGCGAAAAAAAGTAAATGACCTAGTTTTGCTTAAACTCGCTTTTCTAAATTCGTACAACGACAGACTTATATTATTCTAAAGTTAAATTATACAAAACATGTGTCACGTGTCTATAATGTTACGTTGTTTCGGAATTTCAGGTACTCTGTAATAAAAATACGGAGACTTATTTAAATTAGACGTTCATTCTTGTTGATACAGTATTTCTCGGTACTTGTAAAGGGAAAATTTTGTGACGCGAGGCATAATAAAGAGAATGGTTTGGTAAATCACCTCAAGCTTATTTTGTCAAATGCATATTATGTCAAATAACGATAAACAAAGGAATAGAAAACGATTAAGACAAATGCATGAATGCAACATGAATTTAGCTGCAAATCGCTACACAGATGATTTAATTAGTAACATACATGAATAAACTCACGCCTTATGCCAATGGGGCTAGGCGAAAACCACATAACGCAACAACTGCTACGATCATTATAAACTTCTTTTGCTTCACTCACGTTCATACATCTCAACATACATACATCCTCAATCCGCAGTCATGCTCTTTGAAACCTATCAGACTACTATCGATGAGCAAGTTGAAGAGCCACGGTGTCGCTACACAGCCCTGTCTAGCACTCCTTGAGATGGATAACTAGCCCCATTAATCCTATAACAAGTACTGGAATCCCAATAAAGAGATATCGGTGCCCGTACCAAGCACCAGTCCACACCGTACCCGGATAGCATCGACCACAGTTCATCGCCGCACATACTGTCATAGACCTTCTCCAAGTCAACGAAAGCAAAGTAGACTTTTTTGTGCTTTGCCAGATGTTTTTCGGATATGCGGCCCAAGGAGAAGATCTGATCCATACAGCCCATGGCCTTTCTAAATCCTGCTTGCACGTCCTATAATTGTTTAACCGCCACTTTTACTACTCTATTTATTAAAACTTTCGCATATAATTTGCCGACAACACTCAAAAGACAAATGCCGCGTTAGTTTGTATACTCCTGCGACTCTTTTCCTTTATATTTATTATTTATTTACTTATTTATTTATTTAGACTTCATACACAAAAAGGTACAAAGGCGGACTTAATGCCTTAGGCATTCTCTACCAGGCAACCAAGGGTGGTGAAGAGATAACATGGCAGGTGCATTGTTTAAACAATAAAAAAACAGTTGTTATTTACATACTAAGATAGGTAAAATAAACGTACTTACATATTGAATATAATATATACTTATATAAATTTATATATTTATGAAATAACAGAAAAGAAGAAGGTGAGATGACTCCTTAGTTGTGCTGAAAATAAATCAGCAATTTCCGCTTGAATGCAAACCGTCTTGTAGCCATCCTGATCTCGAGAGGAAGCGCGTTCCAGAGCAGAATGGACTGAATATTGAAGGAAGAGTGAACAAAATCAGTACTATGAGAAGGACAAAGCAAGAGAAGATTATTAGAAGAACGTAGATGCCGAACATGAATGTGAAGAGCATAGATATTGAAATTTAGACATAAGATGGAAGGAGGGGTGGGAGAATTTCTTCTCTGGCGAATCGGCAACCATTTTAGCTCAGACCTGTAGTTCGACACATGGTCATACTTTCTGAAGTTAAATAATAATCTAATACAGTTGTTCAATACCCTATCTAGTTTATCCAGTAAGACCGCGTTCAAGTCAAAGTAGCACACGTCCCCATAGTCAAGCACTGGGAAAATTAAAGTCTGCACAAGCATAGTTTTCTTTTTGGCAGGCAAGAACCGCCTCAAACGATACAAGGATCGCAAAGTACCGCTAGCTCTCTGACTGACACTGGACACCTGACTTTGCCAGCGAAGTGTCGAGTCAAGATGCAAACCGAGATCTTTCACACTAGGGCTAATGGGAATGACGGAACCATTGAAAATGATCGGGGGAAGAGAGCCAACCGCCACTCTAACCATCATGCACGGACTTCCAATTATAATGGCCTGACATTTTGTGGGGTTTACGGATACCCCAAATCTGTCAGACCAATCTTTGATAGCATTCAAGTCCCGGTTCACATCTTCTATGGCGTCATCATATTTAGTGGTACAGCATTGCACCAGTCATCTGGCACGCGGCCATATCTTCAACACATAGATCCGGCACAACAGGCTTGCTACCACCCCGTCACCGCCCTTCAACATTTCAGCAGATACTCGGTCATACCCTGCAGCTTTATCAATCTTCAACCCACTCAGTGCTTTTATAATCTCATCTTTTTCATCCTTCTTAATTTTTACCACCTCTTTGACTTTCGCTTTCATTGGACTGTACCTTATTTTCGCTTATTCCTTATCATCCGTGACGTTTGTTGCCTGATTCATTCTTTTTTGGGCCTTACAGGCTAAGAAATTAAGCCAAGCCTCTTTCTTCTTCTTCACCACCTCTTTTACTTCATCATCTATCCAAGTATCATTCGTTCAACTACCACTTTTCCTCTTAGCCATACCACATAATTTTGCGGCTAGGTTCACCATACTACTTTTTTGCCACAGATCCGTTTAACTGTAACCATTAATATCATCAAATATCTTATCCTTCTCCTCTTTTGCCTCCCTCTTACATTCCTCCTGTACTTTTAGTTCTTGTAATCTTTCTAAAAGTAGATTATTATTAACGCGGTTACAGCAACTCAAACTCGATGACGCCAAAGCTTAAGCAGACCAGCCAAACAACTATATAGTGATCAGTCTCCACATTAGCACCCCGATAGACTCTTATATCTGCAATTTTGCTCTTCAATCTTGCATATACAATTACAAAATCAATCATACTTCTACTGTCTAGCCTTTCCCACTTTTACCTGTGGATGCTTACTATGCTCAAACCTTCTCTACACATACTTCTAGTAAATTCATCCCATTCTCATTCACTCTATTGTCCCCGAATGCCCCTAATACTTTTTCGAACCCATTCTTCTTCACACGAACCCAACTGTTAAAGTCACCAAGCATAACAATCTCCTCGTTAGTCCTACATGCATTCAATATATATCCTAAAATTCCCAGAATTCCTCTCTCTCAGAAGATGAGCATTCCGTATCATGTGCATAAATGCACAAAATAAAAATAGGATTGGGCCTACCTTAATTATCACTCAAAGAATCCTAAGGCTCATACAAACGTAATCTTTTACACACCTTATCATCTGCTCTGACAGGATAACCCCCACACCCAGACAGGGCCTCTGTGTCTTTTGAACACCGGACCAGAAAACGGTCTTTTTGATCTATCATCCCTAATTGCACATTCAGCGTAGCTAAGCGACGCTTTTCGCCTGAGAACAATTGACATGGTGTGTGGCGTGCATCTTCGCCGCCTCCAATTCGATTATTTAGACTCATTTTGTTCCGATTAGATTATTTAGACGAATAGCAAGGGAACGATTCACGTCCACGCTCTACAGTGCCCCGCTTGTAGAGGTAAGGCTGAATTGTGCCTAGGGGCGCCCGGTCCTCCCCTATCCATACAACTCTCGGCATGGCTACCTTAGCTTGGGATTGAGCTAACGCACCGCACAGAGGGTAATTAAAGTGTCCTCTGGCTATTTCTTCCCTTAGTCGCCTTTTACGACACCCATGGGATGAGATGGATTGGTGTATTTCTACTGCCAAGACACCATATGGGGAAATAATGAATAAATTTATTATATAGAGAATTTAATGAGTAAAGTCTACATAACATAGAAATTGAAAGCTTACAAAACGAACAAAAGCAAAGCAAAATACACATTTTTAATGCCTAACACCAACCGCCACTGACTAATAAGTTATAGAAGTTACACAATTATGCAAACCTGTTATCTACACACGGTTTGCCAAGCAAACAAATCAAAAACTTTTCTCCACGTTTTTCCAAAATCTTTTAATTAAATGTACCCACTGTCGGCGCGAGGTACTCAGACGTTCTCTCGCTAACTCTTACTGTGACTGTATTTTCTATGACTATTAAATTTACTTTTTTAGACGTTTATGTATGAAAAATATATTGGGGTTTATAAGTTATAAGGTTTTTGCGTTCTTACTACAGAAGGGTTTCTGTAGTAAGAAAGCAAAAACCTTAATTTGTATCGAATACAACGTTGATAAATTTAGTTTCTGAAAGCGAACGGAAAAGTCTGCAATATGGTAAACCCATTTCCCTCGGTAAACAGGTTAAGTGCCGTACGTATGAAGTTAACTATAAAGCTTTCACGTTCAATCAGAATGAAGTAGGTATTAATAAAACTTGTACCTTGCAATCGGCAAAAAAGGTACCTATACAAAATAGCACACTAATGGAATTGATATATTTCCTTTCGAAGTAATTTTTTTGTGAAAATGTCTGTTCACAATCTACAAGTAAAAGTATCGCAGTATTCATGAATTTATTTATACAAATATGACTGCTGACTATCGCTACATTTATCTGTTCAGGGCCGAGCGACGGTTACCTATTATCGTTTCGTTTTTTTTACTTCATCGAAGTCTGCCACTGTCTCAGTTGACCTATTATCAATTCAATTTTTTTCGTTACTCCGACGTTTCACTTGGTCGACAAACTTTTTACCGAAGTTACACTTAGCCGAAATAACATTTGTTCGAAACATTTATTTTTAAACGCATATCAAAATACTTAATAAGAGAGAAACAGTGGGCGAATACAAATATTTAAAACAGCGACGTAAAACGTATGCCGACTGTAACTCATTCAAGTTTAGTTCACAAATGTCGATCGTTCTTACATTTAGACCGTCATTACATTCAAACCCACAACTATTATAACGCCAAAACTAGCTAAAACCCCTTCTAAGATTAATCGTCGTTAATTTAACTAACTTTTGGAGACCTTACTATGGCTATGACCTTATTTATAGCTGGGTACACAATAATATTTGTGTTTAGATAACTAAGTTTAGCGATGATTTGAACATTTCTCAATGTGTCACTAAGCTTGCTGTACCTTTTTATTTTTGTATGACATAATCTAACTTATGTTCTAATAAAAGATAAGTTAGAATATGTTATTTTTTTTTTAATATTTCCTAACCCTGTAGAGCTTCCAAAAGAGTAGGTCTTAAAATAAACATGGACAAAACCAACGTCATGGTGAATGCCCATGTAACACCCACTCCTATCAAGATCGGAGACTCTACACTCGAAGTTGTAGACCATTATGTCTACCTGGGCATAATCCCCAAATGGGAAAAGAAGTCAACCGTTGAATCCGACTCGGCTGGGCGGCGTTCAGGAAGTTGCGAGGTATCTTCTTGTCCAATTTGCCGCAGTGTCTCATGACAAAAGTCTATACCTGTGTGTGTTGCCAGTGATCACCTATGGGACCGAGACGTGGTTGCTCACAATGGGCTTTATCAGAAAGCTTAAAGTCACCCAAAGGGCAATGGAGAGGGCTATGCTCGGAGTTTCCTTGCGTGATCACGTCGTGAAGACGTTGGCAATTTCTAGTTTATGATCATTCTTTCTTTTTTTATTTAAATACACATTTGCCCCACACTAGGAATTTTTTATGGAACATAGTATTTTAATTTTGCAATCCGTTATTGTTTCGTTTGAATCAAGAATATAATAGAATATACTTTATTGTACACCATCAAAGTTATACACATTTTCAAGATATTGCACGTTGCAATTAATAGTGATATAGCTTGATAATATCGGCGGAATGGCTGTTTATGCTTGGCAAGGTTAGTGTAAGCGATTTGTATGCAATCGGATGCTTTGTGCTACGAACCGCTAGGACGTGCTACAAACAGCTATGCTGCATATTGCTACGAAATGCTACAGGCGGCTACGTCGATACGCTGAACGATACTATGTATTTATGTATATTCTACAAGCCAGTTTATTTGGTTGCAACCATAATAATTTGAGAATTGGATGACGTGTGAAAGAATTTCTCATAAAATGAAAAAATCAAAAACATTTTTTCATTTTGTTGTGACTTTCTCAATAATAATAAAGCATCTTTTCCAGTAATAAAATCTCAACACAGCATATATTGACAAAAGTCTCGACATTTTGAATAATTTTTATGAATATTTTCCAATTCATTTCCATCTTATCATCGATTTCAGCTCAGACAGCCTTTTACGAAAGGGCTATGACGACTTTTGAGGAAAAGGATACTTCATACTGCTCTCTCTAAAGTGAAAAAATTTAATGTACGTTAAAAATAAACATATTGGTTACATATTGATTGAACTTACCAAAACCATGGGATGAAAAGTTGCAGTTTCAACCAAAAATATATTTTATGTAAAGATCGTACTTAACTTAAGGACACACTCAGCGAACAACAAAATAAGTGTGCTGTTCAGAAGCCCATAATCACAAACAGTTGTTGTCTCAAGTGTAAAGACGACAAACAGATTGCGGCTCCCGATCTCTAATCTGAATGTCAGAACAGTATCATCGAGTACACTAGACTAGATGAAAATAGGGATCGAGAAACAAACGATTATCTACTGAATACGAGAGTGGACTGTTTAAATCAAGAGCAATAAAAAAGCATAGTAATTGTGCTATTATCTGAGTGAGGGACGTTATTATGCAGACTACCGCATAATAAAGCAAAATACTATTGTGTGTAGATAGAGACAACAAGATATGGAGAGGCTTTGTTGTGAGTGAGAGCCTTTCGATTAACATTTGCTATAAACTATTACGGCGTGAAAACCTTTTTCTTACATCGTTCTAGCCGCTCAAGATTTATGTTTCTGTTGGGTTTCACATTTAATATTCATGAGGATGATGTAGAAACGTGTATTTCATTTTGTTAAAGTAAAATGAAAAAAGGTAGTTTTGGTAATATGTTTCGTGAATTAATAGAAAGTTATTTTTCGATTTGTAGTATTTTGTTTTGAAATTTGGTTTATTTTTTTTGTTAAAAACTTTTTTATTTTTCTCTTTTTAGTTTTGGTACCTTATATTACCATGAAAATCATTAATAGCCAGAGAGTTTTATAATACCGGTTTATTTACATAGATACAAGTATATACAGTGTATAAAATACTTAATTAACTAAGACTACAAACATAAACACTTAAACCAAAAACTACTCATTAACTAAACCAAAAAATATACTAATCTAAAATATGGCGTCGAAAAACTCCTCCATATCGTTGTCCAAAAGACTGGAAAGAGGGAGAGAGTTTCTCATTACAATTCAAGCAAGCCTAAACACGAATGGGATACATTGTTTTAATACGGAGTGCCGGTAACTACCTTCCGGCTTCATCATCAGATCAGTTCAATGGTACCATTTTCATTTACGTTTGCACCCGTGTTATTTAATATATGCCACCGTTGGCATTAAAGAGCATTGGCCGCTTTGAGATTAACCTACCTTACCTGATTACGTGTAAAAGCCTATGTTCATAGGTCAAATCATGTCACAAATCTTATTTTCTTCTTTGTTTATCTTGCAATGATCTCAATTGTTTATAAACTAGTATTTCAGTTTACCATACTTAAGTAGCTCAAAGTTAAAAAACATGTAGTTAAGAAAGCCATTCCGCAGCGAGTGTCGTTTCTTTGATCTCCGCCGTGCATCGCCTCGAGCGACTCAGAGCCGCTTACACTCCGGCTACCCCATTTCAAAACTTAGCAAGGGACACATTTACATTAATCGTTTTATTGCATAATCTTTCTAACCTAGTATATACTTACCAAATACAAAAACACCAGCGTTAAAAACTCACATAAAACCAGATATATTTAAGCATCGATACCTAGTAACTGCACTATTCAATCCCTCGTAGCCAGTTTAAAACCTAGCCTAGGTTTAACCTAGGTTTTTACCAATAGTATTTTTTTTACCTAACATTAATACCTTTCAGAGGCAGCTGACCTATTTACGTTTACTCGTTCTCGTGTATAATTTCGTTTTAGGTCCTTACTAGGTTTTGAAATGGGGCAGCTGGCTCTCTTCACTGAGACGTGGTACTCACTATAACAGAGGCTCTAAAAAAAGCGTCATTCTATCAGTGATGGAGATTTTTGAAACACCGAAATATTTGGGTTTGATCACGTGACACTTCGATAGTGCTTGAGAAGCACATACATTTTTGATATTTTATTAATTGCAATTCCGATGTTTTCGTTGATAGAATGTCTATTGTAGAGCCTCAGGTGACACACACAAGAATGTACATGCTTCAGCAAAAATAAATAGATTTAGGGCGATTACGCACTACATCCGATCCGTGTCTGTGAAATTTTGGTTCCGAAGTAGCCGTAGTATTCCTTGGGGAAGCTTGAGCACTACATCCATACTCCATCCGTCATAATCTGTCATAATTCACAACATTTTGAACTTGGAACTCAAATTATGGACTCGGATCGCGGACACGGACGTGTAGTGCTTAAGCGCCCTTAACGTAAATTATTTCTTTCAAAAACTTTGTAATAAGGTCACAAGCCTCTTGGTGAATATTTAATACCTTACCTACCAAACATTTAGCCGCATCTCGTTACGCTGAATGCTAATTCAAACTTAGTCAAGAAAAATGTTTGACAGTAAAATGAGGTCACGACCTCGCTCCGTATTGAAGCATCAAGCTCAGTTCTCTGAGATTATGAAAGATTCGCCGGAATAATTGTTCTTTAAGCACATTCATGCCTGAATTGGTGTGGCTCTTAATACCGCTCGTTAAAAATTAGTGTGATGTTTTAGACCTTGGTAATATTGGAGTATACAGCTCCTTGTTTTTTTATGTTTAATATTGATCACACTTCCTAACGTCACTATATTCTGAAATACCTGAAACATGTCAGCTTCAGCATATTTGCCTTCACCAGTGCAGATGAAAGATAAATTACAAGTGAAGGCATAAATACCTTGGGTTGGGTGGGTTGGTAATAACTTAGGGCTGAATTTCATGAGAACTTCTTGAGGACTTTACAACGACTGCATTAAAACTGTACTGAAATTTAGCTGCCGTTGTGATTCCGGAACGTCAACTACAAATTCAAAGTAGTCTGCCGTGAAAACAGCTCATCAACAAGTTAACCTCTTTTTGTTCTGAATTTATAAGAAACGGTCTGATTCACTACTAATCCGTGAAGATCATTAAATATAGACAGTTTATGTGAATATATTTTAAACTAGCTGTCCCACGCAACATCGCTCCCGTCAATAGCATTCCTACCTACCCTGCATACATGAATGTTGCGTAACTTTAACCGTTTACACAGCGCACGCAACGGAAGCTCTCAAAAAGAAATAGTTTTTATTCAGCTTTATAATATTAGTATAGATAATAGTAAAGATTACATTCTATTTTCGTAAAAAAGTCTGAAAAAGGCAAAAGAAAGCATATTATAACCAAAGAACCATTATCGCCTAATTGCACTGAAACTAGATACTAAATAAAATCAATACTATTTTTAATTCACGGCTTAAGTATAGTGAGTAGCTCACTTTAAAGTGAGCCACATTACTGCCAATCAGTTTACTTTTTATGGAAGAATGCCAAAATATGCTTATCGCGACTCTTATTCATTGAGTCGTTGCACTCTTGACAGAGCGGTTGTAGTCGTCATGAAGTATTGGTATTATATGCGGCAGATGTAATGCGTTTCACAATGTCTCGCCACCTTTCCCGATTATAAGTGATCCGAGTACATTCGTGCACGGGACCGCCCACAGCAGACTTGATCTGGTCGGTCCAACGCATGGGTGACCTACGCGGTCTAGTGCCTTCCACTTTTCCTTGGACGACTAACGGTTCTATGGACTGACTGTCTCGCCTTGAAACGTGTCCGAAGAAAGTGAGTATTCGGAACTGTACTATTGCGGACAGACGCTGCTTGATGTGGAGTTTTTGCAGTATCGAGACATTCGTGCGAAACTCGGTCGACGACACACCGAGCATTCTTCTCCAGCACCACATCACCAGAGCGTCGATCTTTTTTTTTTCCACCTCCCGCAACGTCCACGTTTCTGCAGCATACAGGAATATGGGTAAAATTTAAGTGCGCATGAGCCTGTTCTTCGTGGCTTTGGTGATGTCTCTGTTCCTCCATATTTATTTCATTTTGTCCATTGCAGTTCTTGTGATCGCCATACGCCTTTTTATCTCGCCAATGCAGCCGCCGTTATTCGAGATTAAAGCTCCGAGATTTACGTAGGATTGAACTACGTCGTAGTTCGCGATCTGAGTAACTTCTGGCGAATTATTGTTAGCACGGTCTACAATGATCACCTTGGTCTTGAACGATTAATCTTTAATCCAAATTCAAGGCTCACTTGTTCCATTTTGCGTAGCAGTTCTTCCATATGGCGAGCACTAGATGCAAAAAAGTGGTGTCATCTGCGTAGCGCAAATTCACAATGTTGTAGCCACCAACCGCAACCCCATCCGTCCAATGTTCCAAAGTTATGCGCATTATAAGCTCTGTGTAGATATTAAATAAGAGCGGCGATATAATGCATCCTTGGTGGACACCTGCACTGGGGTGGAAGTTACTGGACAGAATGTCATCTGTTCGTACCGAGGCTGTGTTTCGTCCTCAGAAGATGAACTAGGTGTTTCGGCGTGCCCACATAGGTATAGGCTACAATTCTATTTTATTACAATCAATATTTATTTATATATAATCAATACTATTTTTAATTCACGGCTCAAGTATAATGAGCAGGTCACTTTAAAGTGAGCCACATTACTGCAAACCAGTTTACTTTTTATGGCAGAATGTCAAAATATGCTTAACGCGACTAAAAATAGTCAATTCTACTTTTCTCTATATTGCCAGTAGAGAATATTCAAAACTTGCATAAAGAAATCCGTAAGGCTTATACATGGTCTTCAATAGCATAGGCATTTTATATCGGCTATGAAATAATGTGAATATCAACTGTGGCAAGAGAGCTTTTACCTACCTTGTACGTTTCTAGAATTAGTCGAATTCATGAGACCAACACTAAAAACCAAAAAGGCTTCAAATATCACAGTTTTCATCCTCTTTTTGAACGAGAATAGGATTTTTCCTTGTTGAAAGAAAGAGCGATATAAACACTCATTATATTTTTAATGTACCAACATCATTTTTTAATGAGAAAGTTTTGTTCATAGTTGTGTAGTTTTTTTGTCAAGTTGTCAAGGTACCGGATATTTCTAAAACATAGTACTTGTTAACGTGATGAGATGTTTATCGCAGGTAGGATAGTCAACAACGTGGAACGTCGGCTCTATAATGTCCTGCGAACAGCGACGTACTAATGGCCTGAGATGGGACATAAGATTACTAGCAATAGAGACCTCGCAGTGGTAATTACAGATAAGCTTATTACTGCTGAGTAAACAAGAATTCATGAGGGCGGATTATTTTAAAAAAAATTAAAATAATCCTTAAAATAATTTAAGGTACCTTAAATAATTTTAATCTATGATCTTAAGTAATACAATACCCTAGTGGATATAGTTACAGTTAGTATCAGACCTAGTACATTCCACTTTTAACTTTGTTGAGGTTTTTCCTTCTAAGTCAAACTTTCCATTAATTATTTTTTTAACGTAAATCTTTATTATTTGCCGTATTAAGTAACAAGCACAACGTTTTGTCATTTCCTTTTGAAATCATATCGCTTAAAGATAATTACACGAAAGTGTTATGTGACCTGAATCTTATTGAATTAATTCAGAGGTTACTCTGTAAGGAATTCCAGTTACTCGCCATCTGTTGATTACCGAGCCGAACCGTAGTATCATGGACGACGATCTATGGGTATAAATGTACAAGTACCAATCCGTTCCAGCTAATGATAAGATGGGTATTCTATTATGATGTAAGATTAGAAGATCAATTACAGATTGAATTATATTCATTAAAAAATGAGTGACGTTGACGTCCGCGTCAAGTCTCGCAAAGATTACAAACCTGTCTGCTTACTGTTTCTGTCTGGCAGTTTATTCTGTACCCATACACCATTCGGAAAAAAATTAATAGCAAGATAGACTTATCGAATTGTTTCCGGTTTACGCTACTGAGTAGTAAAACATTGAAGGTCTTCCCTGACTCTTTGTAACCATACAACATTACGTATTAACGTAGCCACTCTCAACCTTTGCTTCTGATCATTTCGGTGTAAAAATCGCTTTATAATTTAAAAACATCAAAACAAATATTGCGGGCTGTATTTTAAGAATATTACTTTTACCGCTATCGTTATTTATGTGAGGGCGAAAATAGTGAGTGGTGGTATACAAAGTTATATAACTGCGTGTCACCAGTTGAACGCGCACCAAATACTTACCTTATATCAAAGATTGAACAACGAACCAATTGAACTGCAATACCTAAAATAGAATTTAGGTTTTTGTCAGTAACGGCATCGAAGCGGTTTATATTCGAGCCAAGGAATTGCTGAGCAGGAAATTAGAGCAAAACCTTTAAGAATAGTTGGTGACAATTTAATATGAAATTTTTTTCTATCCAAAATCTCAGGAATTAATCATGCGATGGGCAGGAAATATTATTATACCTTTCACAGAGCTGTTCCTACACTAAAGCTGAAACTGTAAACCACACACAAGCCCGTTCGTCTATTTTTCAATCAGAAGCGTAATACAGCACTTGTAAACAACTCAGTAGTGATCCGCGGATGTGCAAAAAATTTGTGGTTAGCCTCTCTATCGTATCCGAACATTTTATCGTATCTAAAAATCTCTCGTAACTTGCAATAAATAAGTAAGTGATGAAACATGTTTAGGATCTAAAGTGACCGTCTTTTGTACGGTAGATTCAACTCCGATTCAAATGTGAAGTCAAACGGAACTGCATAAGTAAATAGCGGGCGAGGAGTTGGAATAAGAAATGTAACGCGTCCCTGCTTTGTAGACGAATCTTGAGCGGGTTCAGATGACCTATAACAGGCTACATATGGGAGCTGTGCAGCACACGTGAATAATGCAGGTTGCTTTCGGTGACACTCGGATACGGGATACACTTTCGTGACAGAAGTGTCATAGCATAGACACTGGCATTGTTTTATTCAGAAGTTTAGAAATTTTGATCCTTTGAATATTAAATTCTCTTTGACCTACGAATATTGGTGAATAACGTTTACCGTCACGTCAAGAATATTTGTTGAGTTTATTGAACAATTGCCAGTCAGAATAAGTACAGCTGAACTCGTTAAAACTATTCCAGTATGGTTTCTACGAAATACGATTGGTGTAGTTTAAAGTCTATATTATGTCATTGTGCAAAAATATCAATAAATTAGCAAAAGCGGAAATAATGTGACATGCCGGCAATCTGGTGTGGCGCTTATAAGGAAACTGTAAACTTAATTTTTTTATGATAGTGTTCATTGGTATATTGCCGAAGTTAACCATGAAAATCAAAGCAGATGCTGCTTTAAGGATAAGTGTGTTCTTATGCAGGTTGGAAGGTGTTACTTTAAAAGAAATGTCCTAACAACAATTTGCTATGACTGACAATATATGTATTTATTTACCTAGAGTATTTTTAAGTTGTACCGGATGGTTAAAGTAATGTTTTTTAAACTACCAGTTTACTGTGTGAGAATTACCCTAGTTTATTCAATTGGTTTGTTGAACCTTTTTTTTTGTAAGAAATGGAAAGATCATAACTATATACGTTTTCATACAAAACTATATTTAGTTTTTTTTTTCACTGTAATATCAAAGTAAAATCCAATCGGATTTTTTTTTATCCAGTACCGAAAACACCTCGACAGTTTTCCGAACAAAGCCGACCCCACACGGGCGTGTGACGTGTTAATGTTCATTTCTACTCCTTGTGGCACATAGCTTATACAGTGTTTTGACTTTTATCCGATTCAATCTTGTTATTATCGACAATATATTGATGAATATCGAATATATTCATCATAAATATCGAACCTTAAAAGTTATCGTGCTTGCTTCGTATCATGATGTACGAACACTACAAAAAGATCCCCATTTTATGTATTTCGCGCAATAGCCAAGTACCTAGCAATATGTACTAAATTTGAGAAATGTTCTATGTCTAACTAGATTCCAATTATAATGTGTTAATTATGTTGTTATCTTGTTTTAATTTAGTATTAGATCCGTATTAATTTCTTACTTTGATCATTAAAGACTGAGAAAAGTAAATTTTTAAGTGAACTTTCGAGCAAAGTTGACATTGTTGTATAATTACGTAACTTGAAAACATGATTTTTTGTTTATGGAGATATACTCATTATTTTATTCTTAAATAACAGATATGAGCGTAAAACTAATATTTATTTATTATGAAAATCGGTCGACGCATTTAAGAGATATTTACTGACGAATTAGTGTAAGGAAAATCTACCAAGTTAATATTTTCACGTTTCTGTTCTACAAACTTTTTAGTATTTGTAAATAATATGTAATATACATATTAGTGTTTAAATAATGTGAATTAACGAAAATGTTATGTTTATGTGTATCATATTTAGTGGTATCTAATTAATTTTTTTAATATCCTTAGTTGAAGTTTCGCGCCATTCGTGTTTGTTTTATTTTACACCAATATCACCTACCCATATGTAAAATGATTACGTTACGAAAATTTTGTTTCTAAATGTACCTGGTAAACAACAATAACTAACACCGGTCCACTAACACGTAATATTCATTACGACTACTTTATTTATGCTCAAAACCTCCAAATCGTTCATCAGGTGGGTATATTATCGACATTAGCCTTTATGAATCCTTTACTAAATAAAATTTGTTGTTTAATAATATTTTTTCACTTATTTTCGGATATTTTTAGTCAATTCACGTGCAGTTGACACTGTATTATCGTGAAATTCCTTGAACGTTATGACGTCACCAACATGGCGACCAATCATGGCCCGTTTCTAGACTAGAGTTTCTTTTTAAAATTTTATCGATTTTCAATTGCTTATAATAAATTGTAAAAAAATATTTAAGAGATTTCTGCAACGACAATATAATTAATGATATGTGTAAAGTTTCAAAATACATTTAAAAAATCATATTTTTTTTTTAAATTCTTCAACCCAATTGTAGCGTACGTGACTTTATAACTAGACTATAAAATGAGATGAATGTTAATAAACTGACACCCAGTACATTTTGTGAATCATCTCGTTGATTGTCGTTGTTGATTGTAATAGGTGCTTGTAATAACTATTGTGTTAAATATTGTGTTCTAACAATATAATTATGTAGATATAGTTATACTGCAGTGCACAGCACTTGAGAGATCCTATTGAGCAGAAAATAATGGTCAATTTATAAAGTGTTTATTTTCTCACATGTTACTCGATAATGATACACAATCGTTCGTTATGCTGAACCACTTACTTTTTATCTAGGAAATAATGGTTCTTTTATGTACGGGCTGAGATGCTTTATTTTTCAATTTTGAGACCTTTTTTACAAAATATATTAAAGCCATTATCTTCACAGGTTGTTCGTGGATGAGACTGTTCCTCCGTCCGTTCCGTATAAATTCAGATGACGGAACAAAAAGCGGTTAACTTGTTGATTAGCAATGTTCACGGCAGAACTACATACTTTGAATTAGTATCACAACAAAAACTGAAATTAAGTTAATTTAAATGCAGTTGCTATTAAGTCCATATGAAGTTCTCACGGATTACAGACCCATGTTATCACCAATTCTTTTTTCTGACTATAAATACTAGTGCCTTTGTTTGTAAATTATCTTTCATTGACAAAGTAAAGTAGATGAAAGGAAAATATCCTAAAGCCACGTGTTTTAGTTATTTCAGAATATAGCGACGTTAAGAAATCAAAGTTAAAAATAATATGAGAAGTTGTAAGAAGCTGTATTCTCTTACAACGTCATGTAGGTATAGTACTTATCTAGATCTATAATATCATTCTCATTTTTAGGGTTCCGTACCTCAAAAGGTAAATAAAGGAACCCTTATAAGATCACTCTCTTGTTCGTCTGTCCGTCTGTCTGTACGTGTGTCACCACCGGTTTTCTCAAGAATGGGTGGACCTAGCAAGTTTAAATTTATACCAGATACTGAGGTCTATAGTCCCTAACTCCCTATTAGGTGAATAAAAATCAAGGTCCTGAGTCAACACGATAAAAATATATGGGCAATTTAGTACCAAAATTTACATTATTACTTAACTGTTTTTATTTTTCGGAATTTTACCTTTATTTGTGCTGTAAGACCTTGCTTTTAACCAAAATTGACAATTCTAAGTCAACTGGAAGTACCCTATAGGTTTTGGCTCGAACACCTATATGGTAGTTCCCGTTCACATAGAATCACAAAATTTGGCAAAAAGCTTACTTTTTCAAGTTCAAAACAATAAAGAAGTTTAAAATTAAAGGGTGTTCCCATACATAGGTACAAAGTTGACGTCACCCTAGTTACGGAACCCTTCATGCGCGAGTCCGACTCGCACTTGGGCGGTTTTTTAAACAAAGGTTTAAAAGTCGCTCCAATTAAGAAATGAATGTGCCTAAAGAGCAGATATTCCGGAGAAGCTTTTATTAATTCAGAGAACTGACCTTGATGCTTCAATACGAAGCGAGGCCGAGACCTCATTATACCGTAGACTTATTTTATTCGACTATATTAGAATTATTAACAGCCAGCGCAACGAAATGCAGCCAAATTTTAGAATTTTGCGATGATTTTATGGTTTGTAGGTATTAAATACTTCAAAAGATGGTTGTGGCCTTATTTCAACGTTTTTGAAATAATAATTTAAGTCATGGGCGTCGTCAAGGGGCAGTTGTCCCACCTAGACATTTAAAAATATTTATGTACCAAAATGCAAAGGAATCAAAGTCATAAGTCCGCTCACTTAACATATCTTTAAGAGACAAAAACCTTATGTCCGGAAACGGGAAAAGTGTTGAAAATTTTGATCGCTCTCACGGTAGAGAGATCGTTTATCCGCCTTGGGAGACTAAAAATCTAGCTCGGAAAATCGCCTCAATGGTCTGCCCATTATGAGTGTGCACAGACAACTTACAAGATTTTCATAATAAAGTAGTCGAGAAGTTTACAAAAAAAAACCCCGAAGATTGCTTTATAATTTACTTAATAAAAAAAGGATCCCGCTCAACTACTCTATTATTAAAATCTAATCATTATCAATGGACCATTTGATTATGTCCATATTATTTTTATTATATTATTCTAATATATATAATAACTTTTTTTTAAATGTAAGTTTTATTTATTTTACGGTCACATCATTCACATTGGACTTTGTACCGTTTTTAGGTTTCCGTTCCCCAAGAGGAAAAAAGGAACCCATAGATGACTTCGTTGTCTGTCTGTCTGTTATTTTTCTCTGTAATGCCTTAAGGTTATGTAATTGAAATTAGTATGATGTACTCAGGTTTCCATTTTCTTGGAGATGTGAAAAAATCAAACTTCTAAATCAACGCGGTCAGTTGGTAAACTGACCGCGACGTATATCGATGTATGGGGACAACAGCAAAGTTTATTTTGTCCTTTCGTTGGAGTAATGTTCAGTGCTTTCATTTGCATTTGTGCATTGTTTTTCTGTTTATGTGGAACTCTCGGTGCGCGAGTCCGACTCACACTTCGCCGGATTTCAATCGCCGTTAAGGTAAGATTCGCACTAGCAGTGAAAACCTTCATATGCATTTGATTCTATTTAAAATTCATACTTTTCCCATCCTACACATATCAACTGTAACAACTGTTCAAACGTAGTCCTCAAATTCGTTACTGACATTGAAGTAATCGTAGCTAAGTTGTGAGGCTGTGCTACTTTAAAACCGGTGATGACATGAGTTCAAATCACGGCAACACGTACTACTTGTTAGGGTTCCGTACCCAAACGGTAAAAACGGGACCCTATTACTAAGACTCCGCGATCCGTCTATCTGTCTGTCTGTCTGTCTATCCGTCTGTCTGTCTGTCACCAGGCTGTATCTTATGAACCGTGATAGCCAGACAGTTGAAATTTTCACAGATGATGTATTTCTGTTGCCGCTATAACAACAAATACTAAAAACAGAATATTTTTTTTTTTTTTAAAGCAGTTTTACGAAATTCTAAAACTATTAGAAGGCCTTGGATGACCAAAGGTCTGCTTAAATGCGTACGTAAAAGAGACTTACTTCACTCTAAAACAAAAAGCTGAAAACAAAGACAATTACCCTTTGCAAAAAAAATATAAACCCTACAGGAACCTCTAAAACAATAACATAACATCTCTCAATAACATTATTAAAAAACCCTAAAAAAGCCCACGACAAAAATCTAAAGCAAACAGTAAAAAAACCTGGACAGCAATCAAAACAATATGTGACTTTAAAAATAAAAAATCGAACGGCCTTACTTTACTTACCGCAAATCCTGATCCGGTAATCTCGCTGAATACGGCCAATAATTTTTTTGCAGATGTAGGAATACAACATGCCAAGCATTCCTTGACTCAACTGAAAACCATAGAGATGGAGCTTGCCAGTTTGGCTCTTACGCTGGATGACGCTGGCCCATCACTCTCACAGTCTTTTTTCCTGACTCCAACTGATGAAACCGAAGTTAGAGCTACCATAGCTAATCTAAAAAACGATTCAGCTCCCGGTTGGGATGGTATTCCAAATCGTGTTCTAAAACTAGCACAACATTGTCTAGCCAGTCCCATTTTACATTTGTGCAACTTGAGCATGTCGTCGGGAATAGTTCCATCCCAGTTAAAAACAGCCAATATATGTCCAGTTTACAAGGCTGGTGATGCGTCGGTCCCGTCTAATTACAGGCCTATATCTCTCCTTACATCTGTTTCCAAAATACTGGAGAAGCTAGTGAACAAGCGACTCTTGGCGCACTTAGAGGTGAAACAACCGCTACCCGCGAACCAGTTTGGCTTTCGTAAGGGCATGTCAACGGAGGACGCAGTCTCTAACTTGGTGAATCATATCGTGGGTAACCTTGACAGTGGTAAGAGTTGTGTCGGTGTCTTTCTTGACCTAGCCAAGGCCTTTGATACCGTGTCTATGCCAATTCTTATCAAGAAGATGGAACGCTTGGGTATCAGGGGCATTGCCTTGGGATGGTTCACCTCCTATCTTACTGAACGCAAACAGAAGGTGTGCCTGGGTGACTACGCAAGTATCCTTGCGGAGGTGGCATATGGAGTGCCCCAGGGCAGTGTCCTTGGTCCCACCTTCTTTCTTCTGTACGTTGATGGTCTCTGCTCACTCAAATTGGACAGCGCGCAAATTTACGCTTACGCTGATGACACAGTTATTTTTTTCAATGGCAAATCTTAGAAGGAAGCTTACAGTACTGCAGAAGTTGGAAAGCGAAAAGTTACCAGATGGCTGCAACACAACCTGCTCACCTTGAATGTCAAAAAAAAACTAAGGTTCTAAACTTTTCTGTGAGCAAAAAGTCAGACACCCCTGATAAACTCGCACTCAAATTCCACCAGTGCAATTGTGGCCCCGGTCGTGGCTGCAGCTGTCCTATTTTTGAGAGGCTTAGGTACATTAGGTATCTCGGGATTAATATAGACCAACACTTGATATGGACAAAGCAGATAGAATCGGTTACTGCACGCGTAAGGAAGCTTTTATACATTTTTAAAAGACTTCGATCTTTAGCTGACAGGGATACTCTGAAGATGATCTACCTAGCCTTATGTCAGTCTATACTCAGCTACTGCATAATATCGTGAGGTTCAGCTGGAAAAACGTTTCTGATTGCTGCTGAACGTGCACAAAGAGCTATCCTAAACGTTTCTCATAGATTAGGAATCCGATACCCCACTAATATGATATATCGTGTGACAAGAGTACTTACGGTGCGCCAATTGTTTATTATGGCAGTGGTACTCAAGTTCCATAAAACCGCAGCTTCCACACTGGTTACGGACCAGCGCTCGCGTAGAAAGCCTAAGTGGAACAGAGTTTCCTGCAAATTTAAATTTGGCAAAAAAGCATTCTCACACATTGTGCTACATCTGTATGAGAGGGTCAATGAAAAGATAAATACCTCCTCATGACCAGGTTTGGATGCAAAAGGGCAGTCCAAGATTGGTTACTTGGACTTAACTATAGTGAAACAGAGAGCCTACTAGCAAATGAGTATTAAACTACACACCAACACATACAAACTAACACTCAGCAATAACATACACACCTTTAGTTACCTTTTAGTTTTTAAAATTTTGTATAATGATTGGAACCGTTACATTTAATATCAAAATTTAACAATAAACCATATTTGTCGAAAGAGACTGGATCCTGCGACACAGGGTATCCTAGTGCAGGGTCCAGTGTCACAGATAATATTGTAATACTATATTTAAGAAAAAAAAAATGTTTTTACTTCGTCTTACCATTTCAAATGTAAGGAAACAAAGAGTGCCAAAATGCGTTACGCGGGTCATCGCACTATTACATCGACCATTATATTTTCAGGTGATTCACTAAGGGAAATACAGTAAGGTCAAGTCACGAGTAATCAAGTGAGAGTGAATTTACTCCATTTTCGAGAAAATCCTTTGCTGAAACCTATATAGATTATTTTAATATAAATCTGGTTTCCGGCTAATTGCATGTTTCCGTGATATTCATTTTAAAAAACTCTCAGAAAAGCTGATTAAGTTCAGCATAAGATACGTGTTGGTATATATCATGTATATAATGTACATTTGCATAATTTCAGGGCTGCGCCGCTTCTTAATGCATATAAGCATATTTTTTGCAAAACCAGCAAATTAACTTTGGACTAATGATTCAGACAAATGCTTGTAACGCGGAAATTGTACTGGTATTCAAACAACGTTAGTTAGTAAACTCAGTCGGTGCATTGCGTCAAATTGTCTCGCTTCAATTATTGTGCTTCAGTTATTTGTGTTTATTATTTTGCAGTTTGTTAGTTTTTGTGCATAAAACATACGAGGGGCTGCCAGTCGGAGACGGTATCACCTAGTTGTAGAAGGAAAGTTTTCTCTTTATGGTTTGTATTGCTAACTGTTATGACAACAGTTCTGAACTACTTAAAGGTGTTAAGAACAAAAATTTGTGTCTTGGATGAAAAGCAACATAAACTGATTAAAGATATTTTAAAAAAGGATGAACCATGAAGAAAAGATAATGGGGTCAGTGCCCACTCAACCCGATTAGACTCAACCCGAAGAATAATACCTGCAAAGTTCTGTTTTTTTATGCGTAAAAACGTCGATGTACAGTCAGGCAGAAAAGTGTTGATCTAACGCTTGCACCACTGAGAATATAAAATTTATATAATGTTTGGATAAATAGATGAATAATTAAACAAGTAAATACTTATGCTTTTTAATATAGTATACGCTTTGTACTAAGTAGATTATTGTTAATTATCATTACAATCTTATAGCTAATGGCACGGTGGTATTATTAGATAAGTGATTATAATTATTAGGTTAACAAGTAGGTTCTAAAATATAAAAAAAAAAATGATTTCCTAAATTATCTTTAAAAAACAAACAGTAGGTATCTTAAAGAATACAGAACTAGGTAGGAACAACACAATTAAAAGATTTAAGTTTTTAGGTGTTTGTCGGTATACATGACCGACGTGTAATAAACTTTGGCCACGTTGCTTGGAAATTAATTCATAATGTTTACGCACTCTGCCCTGAGAAGGCCCTTCGCCTGACATTGTGAATGACAAACTAACCATACATACTTTACTTTCTTATCATACCGGCACCCTACATAATTGCATTTTTGCAAAAAAAAAGTTCGAACAATAGATATGAGCCGCTTCGTCTATTGTTTCCAGAAAACCGGTTTAAGCGAGGTAGAGGTTATCTTTATAAAACTACATTTTAAACGAAATCTCTTACTACCAGGATAAATTAAGTATCATAACAAAATATTCCTTACATACTTCTTTTGCTTCACTCACATTCATACATCTAGTCATACACACACGCCGGTTATGAGTACTGCGCACCTGGCCTTTCTGAAGAACATCACCTATAAGGTCTATGTATGTCAGGTGGCGTTCTGTAGTTTCTGCCTACCCCCATGGGAAAAAGGCGTGAGTTTATGTATGTATGTATGTAACAAAATATTCTATGCATAATAAATTAATAAGTTATTTAGGACTAAGTAACACTTTGCCTGACTGTACAAATGGTAGTAAAACTTCTGGTATTATTCTTCGGGTTGAGTCTAATCGGGTTGAGTGGGCACTGACCCAGATAATGTACGTAATGTTGCCTTGAATTCTAAGTACTTACTTAAAAACGAAGACGTTGGATAAGATCTTTGAACAGACTATCAATAGCCAATTTTGAGCTATTCAAGCATTGGATTGTGTACTCTACATGTGAGCAATAAAGCTCATTTTACACCGGGAGTGATAGTGAAGTCTATTGTGACAGATGAACAATCGATTGCCCTGATGGCAATCTATTGTAAGGGTAGGCTTTACACTGCCGCACTAGTGTTGAATGTTATCGAACAACCGTCAGAATATGGTTATCGTTAGATCATTTACAATTTAAATAAGAAAGGTGGGTGTGCCACTTCACTAGGCAAACTTGTTAAGTTTACTGATTCAATGAGGTCTATAGGATTTACAACATTATACTGCGGCATTTTGCTGATTCAATTTAGATTGGAACCGCTAAATTGCCTATCATTTAAATAGTTTATCGATTTGAAAGGCCTTGATATAATTCTAATAGGTCATTAGAATTGTATCAAGACCTTTCCTGAGAAGCAAAATATAGGATCATAATTTTCAGATTTGCTGGTCGTTATTAAATTTTCCAGTAAACCAAACTAAATATAGAGCTACAAATTCAAGCGATGCAATGAAATTGGATATGTCCAAGTTAACTATCCGATGATAAATCTTATCTTTGAAACTTGTCCGCGCCACATTGTCAGTTTGCATATAAACCTCTTAATCTTATTGATACATTGTGTGGACCTGCTAAAGGCCTATAATTTGTATGAACTACTGCCGCCACCGACACGATGCACTGCGGCACACGTGAAGGCAGTGTGTAATAAAGAAAAAAAGGTTTTTATGTCTTGAAAAACAAAACGTACTGGACAACTTTCGAAAATAATTTATCAATGCCATTTTCTTGACAAAATAATAAAATAATTATTTAAAATTCAGCATACAGATGTTGCAAATGTCGTTTTTAATCTTTATTTAAATCGAAAAACCGAACTGTTGCAGAAAGTTAAATGTAATAGTGACGTTAAAAATCCAAACGAAATTCTATGGAGATATTTTCATCTTTGTAACTATTTGGCAGGATATAATAAGTAAATCTACTTTTACTACCAATGTAACCCATAAATCTGTTTTACTTTGACAACCCTACACGTCAATTTCATTACAATTTGCGAGCGGTTTGTCGCGGTTTGCTAGTCGATCAAATTCATGTCAAAGCTAACTTTTCAATCTAATACGACCTAGATTAATTATATAACTTCCCAGCTTTGACACCAAAAACGTTGGTGAGACTCGAATAAAGTGAAAACAATTAACGGAATGC